>CM059437.1:101126420-101215132 GCA_030390025.1 Squalus acanthias
CCCCAATCCCCACCCCATCCCACCCCATCCCACTCCAATCCCCACCCCAATCCCCACCCCATTCCCCACCCCATCCCACCCAATCCCCACCCCAATCCCCACCCCAATCCCCACCCCATCCCACCCCAATCCCCACCCCATCCCACCCCAATCCCCACCCCATCCCACCCCACCCCATTCCCATCCCATTCCCCACCCCAATCCCCACCCCATCCCACCCCAATCCCCACCCCAATCCCCACCCCATCCCACCCAATCCCCACCCCATCCCACCCCATTCCCCACCCCATCCCACCCCATTCCCCACCCCATCCCACCCCAATCCCCACCCCATCCCACCCCAATCCCCACCCCAATCCCCACCCCATCCCACCCCAATCCCCACCCCAATCCCCACCCCATCCCACCCCAATCCCCACCCCATCCCCCCCCAATCCCCACCCCATCCCACCCCATCCCACCCTCACTGTGACTCACACTCGCTGTGACTCAGGTGTTGGGATTTGGACTTTCTTAAGTTGAAAGAGCAACAAAAGGGAATTAAATCTGAAATAAAAACATAAAATGCTGGAAACATTCAGCAGGTCAGGCTAAGAAATCCGGGGAGAAATTCATGTTCAAATTCAGGTTTATCTCATCCTTACCTAAAGCTCAGCTGCTGTTGGTGGCAGCTTTTTGTACTCTGCACATTAATGCTTGTACAGCAGTTCATTTATAAGAGAAGGTTTTGCCTCACACTCATTAAAAGAGTCCTCTCCTGTAACACATCCTGAATGGAATCTGGCGAGTCGGATGATCGAGCTAAAAGACATCTTCCTATTTTCTTCAAAGGATTGGAAATCAAAGGGACAGTTTGGATAGGAAATATAAATAAACATAGAAGTAAACACATGGGAATACTTTGTTAATAGAGCGTAAAATCGCACGGCTGCAGTTTTCTAGGTTAAGGTCACAGGCAGAAAGTTGTGCTGAGTAATGAGAGAATCTGATGAATGAATCCAGCATTCTGAGATTGTGTCCACACGGGGAGCCGCAGGTCACACACTGCAAATCAGTCAGCGATAACACATAGTGTTCTGATCCACCGAGAAATGAGACAGGAACCAGAGCACTAAATGTTCCGGCAGAATCTCTCCCTCCCAGAAGAGAAAGAAGCAAAGCGGAAATTGGAAAGTAGAAAAGTAGAAAGTGAATTTGGAAGACAGAGGAAGCAAGGGCTAGAAAATAGACATCAAGGGAGTTTGGCAGTGCTAAATGGGATATACTTCAATGCAAGGAGTATAGGGAATAAGGCAGATGAGCTGAGAGCACAGGTAGATACTTGGTACTATGATATTATAGTTATTACAGAGACGTGGCTGAAAGAGGGGCAGGTATGGCAGCTCAACATTCCTGGTTACAGGGTTTTCAGACGGGATAGAGAGGGGTAAAAAAGGAGGGGTGGGTCGCAGTATTGATTAAAGAAACAATTACAGCTGTGAGGAGGGATGATATGTTAGAAGGATCATCAAATGAGGCCATATGGGTTGAATTGAAGAACAAAAAAGGGGCAATCACACTGCTGGGAGTGTACTACAGACCCCCAAACAGTGAGAGGGAGATAGAAGAGCAAATATGTAGGCAAATTTCTGAGAAGTGCAAAAACTATAGGGCAGTAATAGTAGGGGATTTCAACTTCCCTAATATTAACTGGGATAAAATTAGTGTGAAAGGTATAGAGGGTGCAGAATTCCTAAAATGCATTGAGGAGAACTTTTTTAGACAGTACGTAGCAAGCCCAACAAGAGAGGGGGCGGTTCTGGACTTAGTTTTAGGGAATGAAGCTGGGCAGGTGGAAAGGTATCAGTGGGAGAGCATTTTGGTGCTAGTGATCATAATTCAGTTAGATTTAGGGTAGTTATGTAAAGGACAAAGATAGACCAGGAATAAAAGTTCTCAATTGGGGAAAAGCCAATTTTGCTAAGCTGAGATGGGATTTAGCCAAAGTGGACTGGAAACAGCTACTTGAAGGTAAATCAGTGTCAGAGCAGTGGGAGGCATTCAAGGAGGAGATCCTAAGGGTTCAGAGCAAGTATGTTTCCTTAAAGAAAAAGGGTAGGACTAACAAATCTCGAGCCCCTAGGATGTCTAGGGACATACAGGGTAGGATAAAGAAAAAAAGGGAGGCTTATGACAGATACCGAGGGCTCAATACTGCAGAAACTTTAGAGGAGTATAGAAAGTGCAGGGGTGCAATTAAAAAGGAAATTAGGAAAGCAAAGAGAGAGCATGAAAAATTTTGGCAAGTAAAATCAAGGAAAACCCAAAGATGTTTTATAACTACTTTAAGAGCAAGAGGAAAACTAAAGTAAGAGTGGGGCCCATTAGAGACCATAAAGGTAACCTGTGTGTGGAGGCGGAAGACGTGGGTATGATTCTTAATGAATACGTTGCATCTGTTTTCACAAAAGAGAGGGACGATGCAGACATTGCAATCAGGGAGGAGGAGTGTGAAATATTAGATGAAATAAACATAGTGAGAGAGGAAGTATTAAGGGGCTTAGCAGCTTTGAAAGTGAATAAATTCCCAGGCCCGGATGAAATGTATCCCAGACTGTTAAGGGAAGTAAGAGAGGAAATAGCGGAGGCCCTGACCATCATTTTCCAATCCTCTCTGGCTATAGGTGTGGTGCTGGAGGACTGCTAACGTGGTAACGTTGTTTAAAAAGGGAGAAAGGGATAGACCAAGTAATTACAGGCCAGTCAGCCTAACCTCGGTGGTGGGAAAATTATTGGACAAAATTCTGAGGGACAGGATAAATCTTCTCGGATCTGCGGGTAAGCGTTCTCCAAGGCGGCCTTCGAGATACACGACAGCGCGAAATCATAGAGCAGAAACTGATAGCCAAGTTCCGCACTCATGAGGATGGCCTCAATCGCGATATCGGGTTCATGTCACGATACAGAACGTGACTTGACATCATGGCCGGTCTTCCCAGGTGTTTTTTTGGGGGGGGTTTTTTTTGTTTTTTTTTTAAAAAGGCTAACACAAGAACACAAATTGACAGGATATGCAGCCAGCAGGTGGTTTGACACGTTGGACCCCCTGGGACACATCTCATTGTCTTGGCTGTGCTCTTTGTTGTAGCGAATAATGTGAATAGATTTTGTCTGGGTTTAAATTGTGAATTCTAGGAGATTCTCTCATTGCTAACTTACCTGACGAAGGAGCGACAGCTCCGAAAGCTTGTAAAATTAAATAAATCTGTTGGACTATAACCTGGTGTTGTGCGACTTCTCATTTTTGTCCACCCCAGTCCAACGCCGGCATCTCCACATCATGACCTCTATTGACACCGCAAACTGCCGGCTCAAAGTGGAGAGAATCGCCAAGAAGATCGCGCATATTGACACAGACATCAAGTACCTGCAGAGATGCAAGAAAGCAGACAAGATTCCGAAAGGACTACAGATCACGAACCCACTCAAGTCGACATACAACACAGACTACGCTGAGAGACTTTGCCGTCGTACCTCTCGCACACTCCTCAACCATCTCGTACACCAGCTCTACAGCAGACGTCGCAACCTTGAAACCAAGATAGAGTCCATGCTCTCAGCCTGTGCTCAGGACACAGCAGACCAGCTACGAGACACCGCCAAACAGACGAGGCAACGGAACTACGCTACCTACATGCGCATCAAGAACAGGAAGCTTGGGAAACTCGGCGTAACCACCAGCTACAACCAAGCCTCCCCCGGTACCACGGTTGCAACCACAGGGAAGTCCATCGTCAACCTGTCGGACCACACCCTTCAACCAGACGAAATCGAAGTTCTCGCCCTAGGGCTCAAGTTCTGCCCCACCACCAAAATGGACCCCATCGGTCTCGCGGCGGACACAGAGGAATTCATCAGGAGAATGAGGATCCGGGAATACTACCACAAATCCCAAGATGTCAGCAACATTCCTAATGGGACAATCAATGATCCGGAACAGCAGACAGAGGGAACCGCAGTGCTGCAACCGAGGAAGAAAGAGTCAAATTGGACCCCTCCGGAGGGTCGCAACCCTAAGCTTGACATGTATGCTCAAGCTGTCAGGAAATGCATCAACGCCAGATTCATCAGCCGTACTCACAAGACAGTCCAGAATGTCACCCGAGCACAACGCAACGCCATCCACGCACTCAAGACCAACCGCAACATCGTCATCAAACCAGCGGACAAAGGAGGAGCCATCGTCATACAGAACAGAACGGACTATTGCAAAGAAGCATACCGACAACTGGACAACCAGGAACACTACAGACAGCTACCCGCAGATCCGACCAAAGAACACACCCGCCAACTCAATAGACTGATCAAGACCTTCGATCCAGACCTTCAAAACATCCTACGCGCTCTCATCCCACGTACTCCCCGCGTAGGAGACTTTTACTGCCTCCCAAAGATACACAAAGCCAACACACCCGGACGTCCTATCGTATCAGGCAACGGAACCCTGTGTGAGAACCTCTCTGGGTACGTCGAGGGCATCCTGAAACCCATCGTACAGGGAACCCCCAGCTTCTGTCGCGACACTACAGACTTCTTACAGAAACTCAGCACCCATGGACCAGTTGAACCAGGAACACTCCTCGTCACAATGGACGTATCGGCACTCTACACCAATATCCCCCACAATGACAGCATCGCTGCGACAGCCTCAGTACTCAACACCAACAACAGCCAATCTCCGGACGCCATCTTACAACTCATCCGCTTCATCCTTGACCACAATGTCTTCACCTTCGACAACCATTTTTTCACCCAAACACACGGAACAGCCATGGGGACCAAATTCGCACCCCAATACGCCAACATCTTCATGCACAAGTTCGAGCAAGACTTCTTCGCTGCACAGGACCTCCAACCAACGCTGTACACCAGATACATCGACGACATCTTCTTCCTTTGGACCCACGGCGAAGGATCACTGAAAGGACTACACGATAGCATCAACAGGTTCCATCCCACCATCAAACTCACCATGGACTACTCCTCAGAATCGGTTTCATTCTTGGACACACGAATCTCCATCAAAGACGGACGCCTCAGCACTTCACTCTACCGCAAGCCCACGGACAACCTCACGATGCTCCACTTCTCCAGCTTCCACCCTAACCACGTTAAAGAAGCCATCCCCTATGGACAAGCCCTGCGAATACACAGGATCTGCTCAGATGAGGAGGAACGCGATGGACACCTACGGACACTGAAAGACGCTCTCGTAAGAACGGGATATGACGCTCGACTCGTCGATCGACAGTTCCGACGGGCCACAGCGAAAAACCGCATCGACCTCCTCAGAAGACGAACACGGGACACAACCAACAGAGTACCCTACGTCGTCCAGTACTTCCCCGGAGCGGAAAAACTACGCCATGTTCTTCGCAGCCTTCAACATGTCATCGATGACGACGAACACCTTGCTAAGGCCATCCCCACGCCTCCACTACTCGCCTTCAAGCAGCCGCCTAACCTCAAAAGTACCATCGTTCGCAGCAGATTACCCATCTTTCAGGAGAACAGCAACCAAGACACCACACAACCCTGCCACGGCAACCTCTGCAAGACATGCCAAATCATGGACACAGATACCATCATTACACGTGAGGACACTACCCACCAGGTACACGGTACATACTCATGTGACTCGGCCAACGTTGTCTACCTGATACGTTGCAGTAAAGGATGCTCCAGAGCATGGTACATCGGCGAGACCATGCAGACACTGAGACAACGTATGAACGGACACCGCGCAACAATCGCCAGGCAGGAGGGTTGCCTCCCAGTCGGGGAACACTTCAGCAGTCAGGGGCATTCAGCCTCGGATCTGCGGGTAAGCGTTCTCCAAGGCGGCCTTCGAGATACACGACAGCGCAAAATCATAGAGCAGAAACTGATAGCCAAGTTCCGCACTCATGAGCATGGCCTCAATCGCGATATCGGGTTCATGTCACGATACAGAACGTGACTTGACATCATGGCCGGTCTTCCCAGGTGTTTTTTTGGGGGGTTTTTTTTTGTTTTTTTTTTAAAAAGGCTAACACAAGAACACAAATTGACAGGATATGCAGCCAGCAGGTGGTTTGACACGTTGGACCCCCTGGGACACATCTCATTGTCTTGGCTGTGCTCTTTGTTGTAGCGAATAATGTGAATAGATTTTGTCTGGGTTTAAATTGTGAATTCTGGGAGATTCTCTCATTGCTAACTTACCTGACGAAGGAGCGACAGCTCCGAAAGCTTGTAAAATTAAATAAATCTGTTGGACTATAACCTGGTGTTGTGCGACTTCTCATTTTCATTTAGAAAGACACGGATTAATCAGGGACAGACAGCATGGATTTGTTCAGGGAAGGTCGTGTCTGACTAACTTGATTGAATTTTTTGAGGTAACAAGGAGGGTTGATGAGGGTAGTGCGTTTGATGTAGTGTATATGGATTTTAGCAAGGCTTTTGATAAGGTCCCACATGGCAGACTGGTCATGAACATAAAAGCCCATGGGATCCAAGGCAAAGTGGCAAGTTGGATCCAAAATTGGCTCAGAGGCAGGAAGCAGAGGGTAATGGTTGATGGGTGTTTTTGTGACTGGAAGGCTGTTTCCAGTGGGGTTCCGCAGGGCTCAGTACTGGGCCCCTTGCTTTTTATGGTATATATCAATTATTTAGATTTGAATGTAGGAAGTATGATTAAGAAGTTTGCAGATGATACAAAAATCGGCTGTGTGGTTGATACTGAAGAAGGAAGCTGTAGACTGCAGGAAGATATCAATAAATTGGTCAGGTGGGCAGAACAGTGGCAAATGGAATTCAATCCAGAGAAGTGTGAGGTACTGTATTCGGGGAGGGCTAACAAGGAAAGGGAATACACATTAAATGGTAGGACACTGAGAAGTGTAGAGGAACAAAGGGACCTCAGAGTGCAGGTCCACAGATCCCTGAAGGTAGCAGGCCAAGTAGATAATGTGGTTAAGAAGGCATACGGAAAAAACAGAGTAAATTTGAAGAAAATGGGTTCTTATTTTGAACATCACTACAATGCGGTGTGAAAGGGTATAAGTGTGGTCAATATAATCCACATTTCCATAAGTATAAAATATTGGCAAGATATTTTGGCAGCAAAACACCTCAATAGTACCGTGTCTGTGAATAGAAATACTGCAAAATTAATATTTAAACTCACACCTCACCACCAGTGTGATCCACTGTCTGACTGAAATAAGAAATAATTGATGCTAAAGTTTAATTTCGTAGGATGTGCTGGGAACTGTATATTGTGATCAATGTCCTCAGTGCATTCAATCTATTAATATCAGGATTATGTCATTGTTCCCAACCCTCTGATCATTCCACAGCTCTTTAATAGACATTCATCTCCAAACACACTTTCTTTCCTTCTAGTTTCATCTCCATTATAAGCTATCAATGTTCTTATTGAGTCTCCTGGATATCAATCGGTGATGCATTGTAGGCTGATACTCGATACTCGAGGTCAATAATTCGAAAGTCACAATGGACCTTTGAAAAACACCTTCACTTTCCTCTGGCCCAACAGCTCAAGTGTTGCAGACATGACACGGAATCAAAACTCTCTCAAATGCCTCAAAGGGCCACATGTCCGAGGGTGTCACTAACTCGATCCCCACAGACCTCGGGATCCAGGACGAGGGGAAGCGATCTTTCCGAAAGTCAGAATCCAACAATTACATAAAATCTGGGAGTTTATCAGAGGAAATCAGTAAAAATCTTATTTTAGCCAAATCTAAACCTTAACCCTAACCATAGCCCCTAACCCTAATCCTAACCCCAACCCTCTAACTCTAACCTTAGTGAGAGTGTCTGCACTAATGGGAGTGTCTGCATTAGTGGAAACCGATTCACAGTGACACAAAAGTGACAGTAAATTGCACTCTCAGAATCCGATTAGATGGTGCTGTGAGTGACAGTGAATTGCACTCTCAGAATCCGATTAGATGGTGCTGTGAGTGACAGTAAATTGCACTCTCAGAATCCGATTAGATGGTGCTGTGAGTGACAGTGAATTGCACTCTCAGAATCCGATTAGATGGTGCTGTGAGTGACAGTAAATTGCACTCTCAGAATCCGATTAGATGGTGCTGTGAGTGACAGTAAATTGCACTCTCAGAATCCGATGAGATGGTGCTGTGAGTGTTTTTATTGAAGTCGAGCAGGAATTGAATGCGCTGAGTTCAATCCTGAGTCCTTGCTGATTTCCAAAAGCTCAATTATTTTTTAGTTGCAGTTTCTCCATAAAGCTGATGAGGGTTTGTGATCGTAACATAACCTGAAACTGACAGGTCCCCAGATTGGTCACCGTCCGAACTACAGCTTCTGATCGGAACCAGTAACACCGTCTTTTTATAGAGAAGCGATACATCCTATAAACTATCGGCATGATGCACGCACATCTCTGACCACACTGCAACATGTTTGCTTATAGATAAGGGCATTTATTGTAATGACAAGAGCACAGAATGAGCTGTTGCTGGGGTTTAACTGCTCAGATAATTGATTACATTTTGAAATGTATATTTTGAGTTACCGACGCTCACTTTTAGTTGGAGGCTGTCCATCATTTATCAGCGGTTCCCGTCCCAGGGGCTGCTTGTAGTTCCGATAACGATGGCCCTTCAATCAATTCTCCTCCTGTGCAAAATAAGCAAACATTGATAAAAGATCCCACTACATCATTACATCATCAACTCATTGTAGCATCAACTCATTACATCATCACTTCAGCAGCACCGACTCACTCTATCTCAAAGCTATCCTGGTCCGCAGTTCCATTTCACAGACCTTCCCTTTTGTTCTTTCCTCCCCTTTCCCAGCCCCTACACTTGCTTAAAAACCTGTTCCATCTCTAACTTTTTCCAGTCCTGACAAAGGGTCATCGACCTGAAACGTTAACTCTGTTTCTCTCTCCACAGATGCTGCCTGACCTGCTGAGTATTTCCAGCATTTTCTGTTTTTATTTCAGATTTCCAGCATCCGCAGTATTTTGCTTTTGTACATCATCACAAACAAATGAACATTTCTAATTATTTATAACCTAATGCTGCCTTTACAATTTCTTCATTTTTATTCATTCCCAATCATCCCATAATATAACAGATTTAAATTGTTGTACAACATCCCTAATCATTTCTCTAGGGTTGTTTTTTGTAACTTCAGCTGATATAATCAATGTTTAATCTCACGGAATCACAGAATGTTGCAGCACAGAAACTGTCCTGAGAATGGAGAGCTGGACAATGTGGAGAGAGACCAGTTGTGATGCTGCTCTCGGCTGACATCCCAGAGCACAGACTATTGGCACAGATAGAAAGATAAGAACATCTATTGAATATAAATAGTGAAGAAACTAAACTGCACCAAATCACCTCAGAACTCCCAAACTGATTCGCATAATTAATTACTTAATGCTGTGATAAGAAAGAACATAAAAAATAGGAGCAGGAGTAGGCCATTCGGCCCCTCGAGCCTGCTCCACCATTCAATAAGATCATGGCTGATCTTCTGCCTCATCTCCACTTTCCTGCCCGATCAACATAGCCCTTGATGCCCTTAATATTCAAAAATCTCTATATCTTTCTCTAGAAGTTTCCTTCTTGGATTCCCCCCTCCCCATCACTGTGCCTCCAGTGTTGGATTGGTTGCTGTGAAGGAGGATACACAGGACAAAATCGCTGCCCAAGGGATGGGAAGACACGATGGGATTTCAAACTACAGCAGCTTGCAGTTTCACAGCACCTGTAACACAAGAAAATGTTCCAAAGTTTTTCACAGAGGCCAGAGCAGATGTCAAGTAGTAAAATAAGATTAGCAGACGTGACCAAATTCAAAGTTGAAGAATTAGGTTTTGAGAAAACTTTTAGAACAAGGGGAGAAGTAGGAAAGCGAAGAGTTTGAGAAGATCGCCAGAGAGAGAAAGTTTAGGACCCAGGTGAGTGAAGCTCTTTGGTCCATGGTGAGCAGCTTGGGGAGGGTCAGGGCAGAGGTTACACAGGAGGCCAATGTCAGAGACAGACTGGGACATACGGTTGGAGGAGGTTGTAGCGGTGGGCAGGTTGAAGCTATGAAGTGATTTGTAAAGAAGGACAAGGATTTTGAATTCAATGCGTTGGAGTTCAGGACAAGGACAGAAGGTGTTGAGTGAAGAGGACTTGATGTGGATGGTGGAATCTTAGATGAGTTGGGAGTTTGCTTTGACTGGAACTTGGGAGCTGGTGAGGAGAATATTGGCGTGATCACGTTTGGAGGTAATGGAAGTGTGAATAAGATTTTCATCAGTGGTGGGATAAGTTGGGGTGGAGGTGGACAGTGTTGCAGAGGTCAAACTAAGCAGCCTTGGTGTTGGAGAGAATGTAAGGCTCAGAGACAAGGTCCCAGTGAACAGGACACTTGTCTGCATGTTGCTGTAGTTGCTGCTTATCCCCAGGGGAGCAGAGAATTGGGAGAAAAAACAGACAGAAGCTTCCCTTAATTCTGGTGTTTGAGGAGAGATTGTAATCCCCATTCCAGTCCTGTGCAAGCAATGAAATCTCAGAATTCTATTAAACCATTCACAGTCACTGTGGAGCTGAGCTGATTTCCATCAATATTGGGCCATAATTTGCTGTATGAGTCAATCTTTATGGCATCTGTCATCAGTTAGACTCGTCCTTGCACATTTAAGTTTCTACATTTTTTGCGTGGCAAGTTGCTGAAAGTGCGAGCTGATAAGGGTGCACCGAGGGAACCCTGGCCTCTGGGACTTGAGTGAAAGGGCAAAGCAACTGGGTATCTCCTTAACCAATCAGATTGAAGCATTGTGAAATTAACAGCACAAGATCTGAGCAGAAAATGTAACTTAGAGTGGGCGAATTCAATGTCAAATCAGGTACAGAAAGAGAAATAAAGAGAGGGAAAGAAAGATTGGTTTAAGAGAGAGAAAAAAGAGACAGAAAGGAAAAGTTGAAAAAAAAGTAAAGATTTAAAATGTGACTTTTTAAAATAGACAATTAAAAGCTGAAGGAATGAGACTCCACACTTGTAATAGTTAATTTTCAGTGCCAGAGAGGTTGTTTGGCAGTAATTAACACTCATCACGTTGTTAAGAGGGATACTTAGACTTGAAGTGACAAGATTTAACTTTCTGTGGTGAGTTTATTCATATCTACCGCACAAATACACAACTTCACGCCATTCGATGAATTTCACTGGGGAGCCAGACGGCCAGATGCCGTTTTTGTGAAGCTAATGGCGGAGCGGCACAACTCAGGCAACAACTTCACGATTTTTGCATTAAACCGCACATTAGCCCTCACCTGAAGTTGCTGTAACATTTGCGCATAAGTAATGTTATTATGGCTCTACTAGTGATAACTTAGCTTCTGTTCCCAGGTAACAGACAGGCTCAAAGGGATAAATGACATCTGGACGCGGCAACTGGTCTTAACACATGGGGGAAATGAACCAAGAACCGCACTCCTGATCACTGACCAAGACTCTCACTGGAAACTGAAGTCAGCGTGGCCATGAGGTCTTCCCCAGTCAAATAGCCCTCACTGTCTAGACTCTCACAGGAATAATGCCCCTTGGATAAGATACTGGGAGGCAGCCATGGAATTATTCAGCAGCATCTGCCTGATAGGGTGTGGGGGTGGGGAAGGAATTAGAGAGGGATGGAAGGTTGCCTCCTTCAAGTCTCTGAATTATAATGTCTCACTGATCAAATTCATCAGCTGGGTGGAGTGGAACAAAGAATGTGCTTTAGTCAGAATTCTTCCTGATATTTCAGTTTAATGGGGGCAGATACTGAAATTTGCAAATCCTACATTAGAATCAGGAACAGATTAATTCAGTTGATCTGATTCCAACTTGAGTTTGGGAGGGAGTAAAACCAGACTCGGAGCTAATCGGTTACTCATTTGATTGTGGTTACAAAGTTATTGACTTTAACACATTCCTCGTAAAGTTGTCACAGTCAATTCCTGTGTTGGTATTTAAGCTGCTGGTGAATCTGCTCCAATTTATTAACATTGTCCACTGAAATAACAGAACCACAAAAGGAGACTAGGGGCGATTTTCCCAGCCCTGGAGAGGCGGGTATGAAGGCAGGACTGCCGGGAAAATGGCAGAATCTGGGAGCGGGTACCGAACCCGCTCCCAACCCGCCTCCGTGCCATCTTCCCAGGAGGCGGGTACCTGACCCACGCCGTGTCCTGTCGCCTTGAGGCGGGAAGGGGATTAGTGCCAATTAACTGCCTGTTAACAGGTAGTTAACAGGCAGTTTTTTGGCTAATCCTATTTTGAGCCCTAAAGTGTGGGCTTCCCAACGGCTCCGAACCTCGCTAGGGTCAGCGAGGCGAGCCGTGGGTCTGCGGGGGTCAGAGGGGCCGAAATGTCCGGTGTGCAGGTGAGTGATGAGTGTAAGTGTGGAGAGATAAGTGTGTGAGGTGAGTCTAAAGTGTTTTAATAAGATTACTTACCTCGGCTTCTTCCTCCAGGCTTCATCCCTTTAGGCTGCAGAGCTGCCTCATCTCCACGGCAGAGATGACAGAATGGCCGCTGCATTCTCCGATGTAACAGCCATCTGATTTGTGCTCAGGAAAGAGGTTTGGTGGGTCTTGAGTACAAGAACTCACCAAAGAACAGAGATTGTCAGTGTTTGACAGCTTCTCAAAGCTGTCAAACGATGACAATTCATCTGTCAAAAATTTTTGACAGATGAAACGTCATACGCTGACGTCCTCTGTCACCAGCTTTCCCTTAATTGGCCTGCTAAACCCGCTGGGTGGGCTTAACAAGGTCAATCAAGGGAAAATAGCGTGGGTTGGCCACAAGTCGTTGGAGGCGGGACTGAAACCCGACAAGCAAAGTCCCGACTCCATCACGTCCCCATTGATAAAATCACCCCCGATCGATCGTGTCTGTGCCAGCTCTTCACTCAATCAATCCCAAACTAATCTCACTGCCCCGCTCTCTCCCCATAGCTCTGTATCAATCCCAAACTAATCCCACTGCCCCGCTCTCTCCACATAGCCCTGTATCAATCCCAAACTAATCTCACTGCCCCGCTCTCTCCCCATAACTCTGTATCAATCCCAAACTAATCTCACTGCCCCGCTCTCTCCCCATAACTCTGTATCAATCCCAAACTAATCCCACTGCCCCGCTCTCTCCACATAGCCGTGTCAATCCCAAACTAATCTCACTGCCCTGCTCTCTCCCCATAACTCTGTATCAATCCCAAACTAATCCCACTGCCCCGCTCTCTCCACATAGCCCTGTATCAATCCCAAACTAATCCCACTGCCCCGCACTCTCCCCATAGCCCTGTATCAATCCCAAACTAATCCCACTGCCCCGCTCTCTCCACATAGCCCTGTATCTTCCTCTGCTTCAAATATTTTCCAATTTCCCCTTAAAAGGTGCAATGGTCTCTCCCTCAACCACTCCCTGGGGTAAATCATTCTATGCTCCAACAGCCCTCCGAGTAAAGACATTTCTATTAACTCTCTCATCACTCTTTTCCTATTCACTCTATCATTTTAAAACCTCGATTAAATCTCCTTCTCTGTTCCAGTGGGAACAGTCCCAGAATCTCCTCCTAACTAGAGTTTCCATCCCTGGCATTGTCCTGGTGAATCTACACTGCCCGCTCTCTGTGGTTTTATTATCCTTTCTATAATGGAGTCCAACCTGCCCCCAGTCTCTCACTGTGGACTAACCAATGTTTCATAACAAACTATCATTTTGTTTGCTCTCATAGAAACTAGGAGCAGGAGTAGGCCATTCGGCCCATCGAGCCTGCTCCACCATTCAATACGATCATGGCTGATCATCCAAATCCAGTACCCTGTCCCTGCTTTCTCACCAGAATCCCCATCGAGCCTGCACCGACACATATCCCACCCTATCCCCGTAACCCCACGTATTTAATTCCCCCTAACATATCCCTTCCTATCCTATCCCCGTAACCCCACATATTTAATCCCCCCCTAACACTAAGGGTCAATTTATCATAGCCAAATCAACCTAACCCGCACATTTTTGGACTGTGGGAGGAAACCGGAGCACCCGGAGGAAACCCACGCAGACACGGGGAGAATGTGCAAACTCCACACAGACAGTCACCCGAGGCCAGATTCGAACCCGGGTCCCTGGCGCTGTGAGGCACCAGTGCTAACCACTATGCCACCGTGTTGCCCTACTGTGCGTCCCGTCTAATAACACAGGCCATCCAGACCCACGATCCAAGCACTTGGCTTGGGTGTGACATTAATGATATTCTCACATCTATGGTAGCAGGAAGGCTAAAGAGTGACTGATACTTGAGTGTCTTTGTGACACCAGGGAAGGTGAATCAGTCCTCACTGGACCGGGCTCAAGTTTACCCTCTGCAAAGGTCTTGTTGCATCTCATATCAGAGCTTTGGATTTCCAGCCAGATGGTAAACAAATTCCAATTCCTCTCCCAGTTGGTTCCCCTTGACATTACAAAGCAGCTTCAAAAACAAGTGGTTTTGAGCCACTGCATGTTGGCACTGTCGGTGCTATGGAGTTTTTCTGTGCAAATGCATCGCTGTTTGCAAGTCACAGTCAGATACCTGTGGCCATTGTCACTGACAGCAGCGATTCTACTTCCTGCACCCACATGCCAGCGGCAGTCACTGCCCGAGGTGAGTGTGCTCTCCTACATGGTGGAACCAGAACTTCAGCTCCATCGCTGCGGAACCCCAGGAGTTTGAACAGTACTTGGCCAAACCACTAGATGGGGCACTGCACCAGAGTGGAGATAAGTTGTGTCTCTTTGGGGTTGAGATGGTTCCAAGGTGGCAGGGCGGGTGATGGAAGATTGAATTCAGGTCAGTGCTTTGTGGCTGATCTGCTGATTGGATACTTGAGGTCTGTCGTGCCCCAGGACACTCTCGATGGCTGATCCCTAGCCTGTTCCATTAATGGAGTAAACCTGTCACCTTGAGGAATAAAAACTCCACTGGAAAAGTGGTACAGCCATGGCTAACTAGGGAAGTTAAGGATAGTATTAGATTAAAAGAGGCTCACAATGTTGCCAAAAAGAGTAGTAACCCTGAAGATTGGGAGGGTTTTAAAAATCAGCAAAGGATGACCAAGAAATTGATAAAGAGGGAGAAAATAGAATATGAGAATAAACTAGCAAGAAATATAAAAACAGATTGTAAGAGCTTCTACAAGTATGTAAAAAGGAAGAGTGTAGGAAAAGTAAACGTTGGTCTCTTAGAGGCAGAGACAGGTGAAATTATAATGGGGAATAAGGAAATGGCAGAGACGTTAAACAAATATTTTGTGTCTGTCTTCACAGTAGAAGACACAAAGGGGGTGAAATTCGGCTCCTTTGCGCCTGCCGTTAGCGCCTCCGGGGCGCAAAGGGGTTATACCTAGGGGGGGAAAAAGCCCCTCCCGCGAAATTCAGCGGTGCGTTGCTGAGGAACTACCCGATAGTGCCGCGCCCCCACTGGTAGCACCCCAGGCCGCTGCGCTGCCAGCGATGACATCATCGTCGTGCGTGGTGAACCCTTAGCGCCCTACCGCGTCCCCTTACTGCCCCGCTACAGAAATTCAGCTGTGCCCCGCGAGGCTGCCGTGGTGTGCCGTGGCGTTGGCCTGGCTGCCATTGCGCAGCTCAGCACCACGCCTCAGTGCCAGGCTGCTGCCATGGCACCACGCCACCCTGGTGGCCTAGTTGGGCCATCGGAGGCCCTGCAGAGTGCACAGCAGCCTTTCCTTTTAACTGAAGGGGAGGGGTGTTGAAACGCGGCAGCGTTCCGCGGAGCGCTGCCGATCGCGCCCCGACATGGCCTCGGTTACCGCCCCCAGGAAGTGGAGCGCCCAACATTGTGCTCCACTTCCTGGGAAGGGTGGTAAGGCGAATTTCGCGGCCAGGGCGGGACTTCCTCTCCAGGCGCAGGATGTCCTGCCTCGGCAGCGTTACCGCCCCGAAATGGGGAGCTACTGAATTTCGTGCCCAGCGAACATACCGGAAATTGTGGGGAACCAAGGGGCTAATGAGAGTGAAGAACTTAAAGTAATTAATATTAGTAAAGAAAAAGTACTGGAGAAATTAATGGGACTAAAAGCTGACAAATCCCCTGGACCTGATGGCCTACATCCTAGGGTTTGGAAAGAGGTGGCTGCAGAGATAGTGGATGCATTGGTTGTGATCTTCCAGAATTCCCTTGATTCTAGAATGGTTCCCAATGGATTGGAAGGTAGCAAATGTAACCCCACTGTTCAAGAAAGGAGGGAGAGAGAAAACGGGGGAACTACAGGCCAGTTAGCCTGACATCAGTAGAAAGGAAATGCTGGAATATGTTATTAAGGATGTGGTAACAGAGCACTTGGAAAATCACAATATGATTAGGTAGCATCAACACGGTCTTATGAAAGGGAAATCATGGGGCCAGAAATTCGGCTGTTGTCGGGTGAGTACGCGCTGTGTACTCACCCGTAAGGCCACCTGAAGTGTCGGTTTCCTGCATACACTGCGCATGCGCGGGAAACCGGAACTTCCGTTCCCCTGAAGGGAGGGGTTCAGAAGTCGAACGCATGCGCGGGAGAGGCAGCGCGCACGCAGCGAACTTCGGGTTTTTTTCAGGTTTCTCCGGGAGGGTAAGTATGAAGAAGCTGCACTTTTAAAAAGGAGGCGCAAGGCCTGTTTTTAACAAGGTAAGTGGTTAATTAATTACAATTTAAACATTTTTTCAACAGGTTTATCTTTTTTAGATACTTTAAAGAAAGGTAAGTTTATTTTTAGCACCGTTAAAAAGTATAATTAATTTTTTCAAAAATTTAAATTTTTGTTTAATATAGTTAATTTATGTAACTTATAGTTATTTTAAAAATGTGATTTTTTAAAAATTTATTTGAAGTTTAAGTGTAGTTTTGGGGCCGATCTCTATTCATAGATTTGACAGGTCTTCCTGTCAAATCTATGAATGAAAATGCCCTGCTCCGATTGGCTCTCCATGGCCCACATGATCCCAGGGGACGCTTCGAACTAACTGCGTCCCTGGGATACGCAAGCACTGCGCGCCGGCAGCTGGAGGAGGCCCAGGACCCGAAGTCCTCGCGGGCCCGAAGCACAACGGCAGGCGCGGTAGGCAAGTACGCGCGCGATGCTTGCACCCGCAGGAAGCCAGAAAGCCGAATTTCTGGCCCCATGTTTAACAAATTTATTAGAATTTTTTGAGGGTGTAACTAGCAGGTTAGATAAGGGGGAACCAGTGGATGTAGTATTTTTGGATTTTCAGAAGGCACTCGATGAGGTGCCACACAAGAAGTAGTTACACAAGATTAGGGCTCATGGGATTGGGGTGATTTTTTGGCATGGATTTAGGATTGGTTAACGGAGAGAAAACAGAGAGTAGGAATAGAGAGTAGGAATAAACGGGTCATTTTCGGGATGGCAGGGTATGACTAGTGGAGTACCGCGATGATCAGTGCTTGGGCCTCAGCTATTTACAGTCTATACTGATGACTTAGATGAGGGGACCGAGTGTAATAGATCCAAGTTTGCTGACGATACAAAGCTAGGTGGGAAAGTAAGCTGTGAGGAGGATGCAAAGGGTATAGACCGATTAAGTGATTGGGCAAGAAGGTGGCAGATGGAGTATAATGTGGGGAAATGTGAAATTATCCACGTTGGGAGGAAGAATGGAAAAGCAGAATATTTCTTAAAAAGGTGAGAGACTAGTTAATGTTGGTGTTCAGTGGGATTGGGTGTCCTTGTACACAAATCACAGAAAGTTAACCTACAGGTACAGCAAGCAATTAGGAAGGCAAATAATATGTTAGCCTTTATTGCAAGAGGGTTGCAGTAAAAGAGTAATTATATAGGACTTTAGTGAGACCACACCTGGAGTACTGTGTACAGTTTTGGGGCGCGAAATTCGGTGAAGCCCCGTTTGGGGGGGTAATGGAGCTACGGCCGGACATTTAGGGGTAAAAATTCAGTTGGTTGCGCCTCCCGTTAGCGCCTTAAGAGGGCGCTAATGGGGCGCAAAGCCGCTAACGCCCGGGCGCAGCGATGTTTGCGCCGCTCGGGAACTTAACTAGAGATTGTGCAGCGGCGCTAAACTTTACCGCTGCGACCACCTGCGCGCGCAGATTGTGACGTCATTCCATGGTGCAACGCCCTTGTTGCGCCCCGGAGCGGAAATTGAGTGGCGCCCCCTGCCTTACCGCCTGGCGCATCCAACGACCAGAAGACTGGAACGCTATCAATCGCTGTGGGGCTGGGGGGGGGCGCTATTTAAAGGGGGCCTCTTCCTGTCTTTTATTGTTGGTGGCATTTTTGAACTACGCATTCTGAGAGAGAGAGGGAGAGACTTCTGGAGAGATTCAACGTTGTGTGAAGGAGTTTTGGGTACTGAACAGCACTTTGCAGGTTCATTTTGATTTGCCATTCCTTGTATCGATTTAGCAGAGACTGTGGGAGCTGCACTCTGAGCTCTTTGCCTGGTACTCTCCATTGTTCTTTCCAGCACATTTGATGTGCAAGTCTCTCCAGGCCGAGATTCAAGGCTGCAATGAACAGGATGTGGATGGAAAGCAAGATTAACCATCCCCTTTAAGAACTGGCCCGTGCCATTGTGTGTGTGTTCCATTGCTGACTGACATTACATGAGCTTCGCCAGCGCTCTGAGTTAGCGCCTCACTCCTTGGCCTTTACGCCTTAAGACAGGTGTGCAGCGCCTGATTTAGCGCTCCACTCACCTCCCGGGGCGGTAAAAGTGAAGTTTCCAGTCAGTGCCGATAATTAGCGCCAGGCGCTAATATTTGCGTCCAGACGATATTTGCGCCCCAAATGGGGCGCGACCTAATTTTTCCCCCTTAGTGTCCGGCAGAGGCTCCACGGAGCGCTGCCACATTTCAACGCCCCTCCCCTTCAGTTCAAGGGGAGGGGCCACTGTGCACTCTGCAGGGCCTCCGTTGGCCCACACTAGGCCACCAGGACGGCATGGTGCCGCAGCTGCAGCCCGGCACCGAGACGCGGTGCTGGGCTGCGCAATGATGGCCAGGACCATGCCACGGCATACCACAAAAAAAAAGAAAATGGCGGCGCGGGTCGCGGCTGCAGCTCCCCTTTGACTACCGCCCCTGGAGCGGAGGTCAGCCCGGTTCGTGACCCGCGAGGCTGGTGCTGACATTGCCCGCGGCAGCCTCGCGGGGCGCAGCTGAATTTCTACTGTGGGGCGGTAAGGGGATGCGGCGCACGCTGTTGACGTCATCGCCGGTGGCGCAATGGCCCGGGGTGCTACCAGCGGGGGCGCAGCGCTGTCAGGGTAGCGCCTCAGCAATGCCCAGCCGAATTTCTCGGAGGTGCTTTTTGCGCCCCCCCCCCAGGCGATAAGCCCTTTGCGCCCCAGGAGCGCTATCGGCAGGCGCAAAGGAGCCGAATTTCTAGCCCTTGGTCTAGAGGAAGGATATACTTGCCTTAGAAGGAGTGCAACAAAGGTTCACTAGATTGATTCCTGGGATGAGAGGGCTGTCCTATGATGAGAGATTGTGTAGGTTGGACCTATACTCTCTGGAGTTTAGAAGAATGAGAGGTGATCTAATTGAAACGTATAAACTTCTTACAGGGCTTGACAGAGTGGATGCAGGGAGGATGTTTCCCCTGGCTGGAGAGTCTAGATGCGGAGATGCCGGTGTTGGACTGGGGTGGACAAAATTGAGAGGTCGCACAACACCAGGTTATAGTCCAACAGTTTTATTTGAAATCACAAGCTTTCGGAGCTATCGATTTGCTCCTTCCTCAGGTGAAGTAAATTAGATACAGAATCTCCAAAGCATATATAGCTGGAAAACAAAGCATGTGTACTTTACAATTGCAGACCAATAAATTAAATCATCCTGACTATCTGCCGAGGTGTGATAAAGTTAATTAAGTCAGCCAGGAAGGTACCACATCAAAGACATAGCAAGATACAACTGAGACAATGAGGTGTAGTCGCAGGGGTTCTAACGTGTCAAAAGCTGCCGTCTGTATGTAAAACGAAAAGCTTTAACATTTTTTTACTTTTTTACTGGGAAAATTTTTACTTTTTTACTGGGAATCACATCTGTGAACAAGCTAACGACGACTCGAGTCCGGATCACGTCATGTATCGTGACATAAACCCAAGATCCCGATTGAGACCGTCTTCATGAGTGCGGAACTTGGCTATCAGTTTCTGCTCGATGATTTTGCGTTGTCGTGTGTTTCTAAGGTTGCCTTGGAGAACGCTTACCCGCAGATCCGAGGCTGAATGTCCTTGACTGCTGAAGTGTTCCCCGACTGGGAGGTAACAATCCTGCCTGGCGATTGTTGCGTGGTGCTCGTTCATACGTTGTCTCAGTGTCTGCATGGTCTCGCCGATGTACCATGCCGCGGTGCATTCTTTCCTGCAACGTATGAGGTAGACAACGTTGGCCGAGTCACATGAGTATGTACCATGTACCTGGTGGGTAGTGTCCTCACGTGTGATGGTGGTATCTGTGTTGATGATCTGGCATGTCTTGCAGAGTTTGCCATGGCAGGGTTGTGTGGTGTCGTGGTCGCTGTTATCCTGAAAGCTGGGTAATTTGCTGCGAACGATGGTACTTCTGAGGTTAGGCGGCTGTTTGAAGGCAAGTAGTGGAGGCGTGGGGATGGCCTTAGCGAGGTGTTTGTCGTCATCGATGACATGTTGAAGGCTGCGAAGAACATGGCGTAGTTTCTCCGCTCCGGGGAAGTACTGGACGACGTAGGGTACCCTGTTGGTTGTGTCCCGTGTTTGCCTTCTGAGGAGGTCTATGCGATTTTTCGCTGTGGAGAGTCTAGAACCAGGGGTCACAGTCTCTGACCATTTAGGACTGAGATGAGGAGAAATTTCTTCACTCAGAGGGTGGTGAATCTTTGGAATTCTCTACCCCAGAGGGCTGGGAATGCTGAGTCATTGAGTATATTCAAGGTTGAGGTCGATAGATTTTTGGACTCTAGGGGAATCAAGGGATATGGGGATAGTGCAGGAAAGTGGAGATGAGGTAGAAGATCAGCCATGATCTTGTTGAATGGCAGAGCCGGCTCCAGGGGCTGAATGGCCGACTCCTGCTCCTATTCCTTATGTTCTTACCAGGGGATGGGATTCTCCCTAACTGGCTCCAGATAGTCCTACAAACCAATTCCTTCACAGATAGCGGGGTCTGTGCTGCACAAGCGATTGGAAGCTCAGCCGTGTTCTGTGCCAATACGCTGCGTGGATTTTGCTGGTAATACTCCAGCAGTAGCCCTCTGCTCACCAAGGTGTCTCTAAGTCTTGGCTTTGTCATCCTGTTAATAAACTCTCTGAATGTAGGAGGGGTTGTCCATAGGATTACAGAGTGCCTACTTCATTTATGGCAAACAGAAGTCTACTTGCGTTGTCTTCTCAGTAGGTCGTTTTGAAGATTCACGAGCTAGGTCACATGTGTCCAACACTTGACCGGACAAATTAACCAAATCAGTCCCACCCTGACCAGCACTGACCAGAACTGACCAGAACTGACCAGTACTGATCAGAACTGACCAGAACTCACCACCACTGATCAGCCTGACCACCACTGACCAGCACTGACCAGCATTGACCAGCACTGACCAGCACGGACCAGTACTGACCAGCACTGACCAGCATGGACCAGTACTGACCAGCACTGACCAGCAGTGATTAGCCTGACCAGTACTGACCAGCCTGACCAGCACTGACTAGTAGTGATCAGCCTGACCAGTACTGACCAGCACTGACCAGCCTAACCAGCACTGACCAGCACTGACCAGCCTCACCAGCACTGACCAGCCTGACCAGCACTGACCAGCACTGACCAGCACTGACCAGCCTAACCAGCACTGACCAGCACTGACCAGCCTCACCAGCACTGACCAGCACTGACCAGCCTCACCAGCACTGACCAGCCTGACCAGCACTGACCAGCACTGACCAGCACTGACCAGCCTAACCAGCACTGACCAGCACTGACCAGCCTCACCAGCACTGACCAGCACTGACCAGCCTCACCAGCACTGACCAGCACTGACCAGCCTCACCAGCACTGACCAGCACTGACCAGCACTGACCAGCACTGACCTGCCTGACCAGCACTGACCAGCACTGACCAGCCTAACCAGCACTGACCAGCACTGACCAGCCTCACCAGCACTGACCAGCACTGACCAGTCTGACCAGCACTGACCTGCCTGACCAGCACTAACCAGCAGCGACCAGCCTCACCAGCACTGACCAGCACTGACCAGCCTCACCAGCACTGACCAGCACTGACCAGCCTCACCAGCACTGACCAGCACTGACCAGCCTCACCAGCACTGACCAGCACTGACCAGTCTGACCAGCACTGACCAGCCTCACCAGCACTGACCAGCACTGACCAGCCTCACCAGCACTGACCAGCACTGACCAGTCTGACCAGCACTGACCAGCCTCACCAGCACTGACCAGCACTGACCAGTCTGACCAGCACTGACCAGCACTGACCAGCCTCACCAGCACTGACCAGCACTGACCAGCCTGACAGTCTGACCAGCACTGACCAGCCTCACCAGCACTGACCAGCACTGACCAGCACTGACCAGCACTGACCAGCACTGACCAGCCTCACCAGCACTGACCAGCACTGACCAGCCTCACCAGCACTGACCAGCACTGACCAGTCTGACCAGCACTGACCAGCCTCACCAGCACTGACCAGCACTGACCAGTCTGACCAGCACTGACCAGCACTGACCAGCCTCACCAGCACTGACCAGCACTGACCAGTCTGACCAGCACTGACCAGCCTCACCAGCACTGACCAGCACTGACCAGTCTGACCAGCACTGACCAGCACTGACCAGCCTCACCAGCACTGACCAGCACTGACCAGCAGCGACCAGCCTGACCAGCAGTGACCAGCACTGACCAGCCTCACCAGCACTGACCAGTACTGACCAGCCTGACCAGCCTGACCAGCACTGATCAGCCTGACCAACCTGACCACCAATGACCAGCACTGACTAGCCTCACAAGCACTGACCAGCACTGACCAGCCTCACCAGCACTGACCAGCACTGACCAGCCTGACCACCACTGACCAGCCTGACCAACCTGACCACCAATGACCAGCCTGACCAACCTGACCACCAATGATCACCACTGACCACCAATGACCACCACTGACCAGCACTGACCAGCAGCGACCAGACTCACCAGCACTGACCACCACTGACCAGCCTCACCAGAGGCAGGCTGCAGCTTCTGCCCTGGGAAAGAAAGAAATTGAGATGGAAAACAAATGATTGATTGTTGAGATATTACAATGAGTTATTGAGTCGGCCAATCTCTGAGCAAGCAGAGGAATCCCATTTATGCCGGAATTACTGACACAGTTTGCGATTTGGCAGCAAGCTCAGAAATATTTCTTTCCTTCTACCAAAGTTTCTAAATTACCAGCTGACCAAAAATGTTCTGCAGCAGAAATCCCCCGAGAGCGAGAGTATGGGAGGAAGTTAAAACCATAAAACAAACGTACACAAAGATTTGTTAAAACAAGGTTCTATCAAGATAATGGCTGCTGAAGGTTTAGAGATATAGAATACATGATATCATATATTCATGTCCATTGTAAGAGTTTGATTTAAGGAGACCGAGGTAACTGTCCAATGTGGGGGCAGCACTGTCAAGATTTGGAACACTTCCTGACTTTGATCTTTGTAGTTAGTCACAGGGAGACTTCCCGTGATCTGCCCCTCCCCAGATCATGATAGTTGCTTTGCTCCTGAGCCTGATCCATCAGCCTCTCCCAGTAACCGACAGGTCAGGACACAACCAACCAATCAATTCTGTCACCTTTCTGGCATCAGATCAGACAGATCCAAAGTCCTCAGGGAGAATGAGGCAGGGTCACTGTAAACAGTCAGGTACCACTCACTCACACAAATGTCCTCCCTCAGAGACATCAGGCCAGACTCTCCGGCTTGTGATTTAAACGAAAGACCGATACCTCTGCCAGGGAATGATTAACACTATCACTGGAATTAAATCACAATCTCTAATGTGACCAGGAACTGTGCAGGTACATGACTCACATCCTTCCCATCAATCATCCAGGGGTTTACTCGAACCGAGGTATGACTACAATCGGGCAGATTATAAACCACCAGGAATGTCCGCAATCTGCGAACAGGATTATCGGAAAACAGGGAAATGAAAGAAGAGATTAAAGATTTTGCTTTTCACCTTTGTTTAAAAATATCAGTAAGTGTAAAAACCAGACTTACTCGCTGCACCATGTGTATCACCGACACACTGAGGTGTGAGGTGATTGCAGAGAGAGGCTGGAGAATTGCCACAGTCTAAGGATAAGGGGTAAGCCATTTAGGACTGAGATGAGGAGGAATTTCTTCACCCAGAGAGTGGTGAACCTGTGGAATTCTCTACCACAGAAGACAGTTGAGTCCAATTCATTAAATATATTCAAGAAGGAGTTAGATATATTTCTTAAGGCTAAGGGGATCAAGGGATATGGGGAGAAAGCAGGGACAGGGTACTGAATTTGGATGATCAGCCATGATCGCATTGAATGGCGGAGCAGGCTCGAGGGGCCGAATGGCCTACTCCTGCTCCTATCTTTTGTTATGTTTATTAATTCTAGTTTATAGGGAAACGTAAAAGCGTGGCTCATTAGCACTTTAACCACTTACCTCAGTGCCTTGTTAAACTTGTATGAATACACTTTGCTTTAAACCACAACATTTAAAAATAACTCATCCTTTCAGTGGAAAATGGCCAAAATATCTCGAGACCTGCCGGAGTGGAACTTGCCGGAGTGGAACTCGCGTTCCTTCTGCTAGAAAATCGCTGAAAGGAAGTTGTTGGTTTGGTGCTAGACTTACAATTACCAGCGTGAAGAGAAGGCTTTGTAACAAACCTCACTCACTACTGTCACACACTCCGTGTGCTCAATGCATTGGATGCACTTGGTTTATAGACAGGGGTGAGAGAGTCTGTGTGATGGTGCAGAGCAACACTCCAAAGGATGGGCAATGCTAATGTTGGAGGAAGTGCTGAGGAGTGTGTAGCTGAAACTATTTGGAGTCAGGTTCTCTGGTACATGTGGTCAGGACAATCCATCAAAACTGCAGCTCAGGCCCTTTGGTAAATATATCTCGGCCCTGTCCTGTGTCACTGTCTCCAGCTACTAGCTCCCTCTGCTCCTGCCTCCCTCCTGGTGGCTCACCCTCTGGTTTCTGCTTCTCTCTCTGATGGAGCCTATCCTGGGGACCCTGGGCCATTCTGGGATCAGTAACACTCCTGGTGGTTGCATGGGCTTCACTCTGCTTCAGCCTGAGCCTGGCGCAAGGGTCAACAACCCAGCTGAAGACAATCATATTCATTTCACAGGAACCATCCTCCACTCTGTCTCCCCATCAAGACCACCTCGTGCAAAATAATTACCTGTGGTCGTTGCCAGGGAACTGAGCGCTGGTCTGTCTGATTCTGTGCTGGTGGTTGGAGACCAGTTAGCCAATCAGTGAGTAGGACCCCTGTCTCTTCATGAGTTGGTCCCTGAAGACACGAGAGTCAATCACTCCGGGACTGGTTGAAAGCCAGCAGTCTGATAGATTGTGAAGCCCTCTCGCACTGTCGCTGCCCTATGGTGATTGTTATGAAGGCCTTGATGTAGCTCTGGGCATCGAACTCGTAGTGTCGTCAATCCACTGGCCCCCGAGACCCAAACAGGCACGTCTGCACCTGGCATTTCTAATTTCGAGATGATGTTGGAACGTGTGGGCCTCAGGTACTGAACCGTCGCATGTTCACACCGGCTGATCCTGATCAGACCATTAATGTGGCTCAGTGTCATTCTCTTACCATTGGAACTTTGTACACGCACAGTAATCTATAAATCACACCACAACTGTTCTTTAACTCCTTTCGAAACATGTTATGTTGCTGTTGCAATCTGTACTTCATTTAAGAATTTTTCAGTTTATAAGAAAATCCACATATTCTGGATCATTCTGAAAAATATATTAGAGTCACAGAGTCATAGGGGTAGAAATTAGGTCGCGCCCCATTTGGGGCGCAAATATCGTCCGGACGCAAATATTAGCGCCTGGCGCTAATTATCGGCACTGACGGGAAACTTCACTTTTACCGCCCCGGGAGGTGAGTGGAGCGCTAAAGCAGGCGCTGCACACCTCTCTTAAGGCGCAAAGGCCGAGCAGTGAGGCGCTAACTCGGAGCGCTGGCGAAGCTCATGTAATGTCAGTCAGCAATGGAACACACACACAATGGCACGGGCCAGTTCTTAAAGGGGATGGTTAATCTTGCTTTCCATCCACATCCTGTTCATTGCTTCCTTGAATCTCGGCCTGGAGAGACTTGCACATCAAATGTGCTGGAAAGAACAATGGAGAGCACCAGGCAAAGAGCTCAGAGTGCAGCTCCCACGGTCTCTGCTAAATCGATACAAGGAATGGCAAATCAAAATGAACCTGCAAAGTGCTGCTCAGTACCCAAAACTCCTTCACACAACGTTGAATCTCTCCAGAAGTCTCTCCCTCTCTCTCTCAGAATGCGTAGTTCAAAAATGCCACCAACAATAAAAGACAGGAAGAGGCCCCCTTTAAATAGCGCCCCCCCCAGCCCCACAGCGATTGATAGCGTTCCAGTCTTCCGGTCGTTGGAAGCGCCAGGCAGTAAGGCAGGGGGCGCCACTCAATTTCCGCTACGGGGCGCCCCAAGGGCGTTGCACCACGGAATGACGTCACAATCTGCGAGCGCAGGTGTTCGCAGCGGTAAGTTTTAGCGCCGCCGCACAATCTCAAGTTAAGTTCTCGAGCGGCGCAAACATCGCTGCGCCCGGGCGTTAGCGGCTTTGCGCCCCATTAGCGCCCTCTTAAGGCGCTAACGGGTGGCGCAACCAAGTGAATTTTTACCCCATAGAGTTATACAGCACAGAAAGAGGCCCTTTGGCCCATCGTGTCTGCGCCGGCCATCAAGCCCTGTCTATTCTAATCCCATTTTCCAGCACTTGGTCCGTAGCCTTGTATGCTATGACGTTTCAAGTGCTCATCTAAATGCTTCTTGAATGTTGTGAGGGTTCCTGCCTCTACCATCCTTTCAGGCAGTGAGTTCCAGATTCCAACCACCCTCTGGGTGAAAAAGTTTTTCCTCAAATCCCCTCTAAACCTGCTGCCCCTTACCTTGAAACTATGTCCCCTGGTTATTGACCCCTCTACTAAGGGGAAAAGTTCCTTTCTATCTACCCTATCAATGTCCCTCATAATTTTGTACACCTCAATCGGGTCCCCCCTCAGCCTTCTCTGCTCTAAGGAAAACAACCCCAGCCTGTCCAGTCTCTCCTCATAGCTGAAGCGCTCCAGCCCAGGTAACATCCTGGTGAATCTCCTCTGCACCCTCTCCAATGCAATCACATCCTTCCTATAGTGTGATGACCAGAACTGCACACAGTATTCCAGCTGTGGCCTAACTAGCATTTTGTACAACTCCATCATAACCTCCCTGCTCTTATATTCTATGCCTCGGCTAATGAAGGCAAGTATCCCATATGCCTTTTTAACCACCTTATCTACCTGTCCTGCTGCCTTCAGGGATCTATGTACATGCACACCAAGGTCCCTCTGATCCTCTGTCCTTCCTAGGGTCCTACCATTCATTGTGTATTCCCTTGTCTTGTTAGTCCTCCCAAAATGCATCACCTCACACTTTTCAGGGTTAAATTCCATTTGCCACTGTTCTGCCCATCTAACCAACCCGTCTATATCGTCCTGTAGCCTGAGGCTTCCCTCCTCGCTATTTACCACCTCACCAATTTTCGTGTCATCTGCGAACTTACTGATCATACCTCCTACATTCATATCTAAATCATTAATGTACACTACAAACAGCAAAGGACCCAGCACCGATCCCTGCGGTACACCACTGGACACGGGCTTCCAGTCACAAAAACAACCTTCGACCATCACCCTCTGCCTCCTGCCACTAAGCCAATTTTGGATCCAATGTGCCAAGTTGCCCTGGATCCCATGGGCTCTTACCTTCTTGACCAGTCTCCCATGCGGGACTTTGTCAAAAGCCTTACTGAAGTCCATGTAGACTACATCAACTACACTACCCTCATCCACACACCTAGTCACCCCCTCGAAATATTCAATCAAATTGGTCAGACATGATCTCCCCCTTGCAAAGCCATGCTGACTATTCTTGATTAATCCTTGCCTCTCCAAGTGGAGACTAATTCTGTCCCTCAGAATTTTTTCCAATAATTTCCCTACCACTGATGTTAGGCTCGCTGGCCTGTAATTCCCTGGTTTATCCCTACTACCCTTCTTGAATAATGGTACTACGTTAGCTGTTCTCCAGTCCTCTGGCACCTCCCCTGTGGCCAGAGAGGTTCTGAAAATTTGTGTCAGAGCCCCTGCAATCTCCTCCCTTGCCTCACACAGCAGCCTGGGATACATCTCGTCTGGACCTGGGGATTTATCCACTTTTAAGCCCGCTAACACTGTTAGTACCTCCTCCCTCTCAATACTAATTTGTTCAAGTATATCACAATCCCCCTGCCTGATTTCTATGCCTACATCGTCCTTCTCCATAGTGAACACAGATGCAAAATATTCATTTAAAACCTCACCTACATCTTCCGGCTCTACACTCACATTGCCACTTTGGTCCCTAATGGACCCTACTCTTTCCCTAGTTATCCTCTTGCCCTTAATATACTTATAAAACACCTTGGGATTTTCCTTTATTTTGCCCGCCAGTGTTTTTCATGCCCCCTCTTCGCTCTCCTAATTTCTTTTTTAAGTACCCCCCTGCACTTTCTATACTCCCCAAGGGCTTCCACTGTTTTTAGTCCTTTGTATCTGCCAAAAGCCTCCCTTTTTTTCCTAATCCATTCTTGTATATCCCTTGACATCCAGGGTTCCCTGGGCTTGTTGGTCCCACCCTTGACCTTTATAGAAGACATAGACATAGAAGATAGGAGCAGGAGTAGGCCATTCGGCCCCTCGAGCCTGCTCCGCCATTCGATGAGATCATGGCTGATCATCCAAACTCAGTACCCTGTACCTGCCTTCTCCCCATATCCCTTGATACCTTTAGCTTTAAGAAATATATCTAACTCATTCTTGAATATATTTAATGACTTGGCCTCAACAACCTTCTGTGGTAGAGAATTCCACAGGTTCACCACTCTCTGTGTGAAGAAATTCTTCCTCATTTCTGTCCTAAATGGCTTACCCCTTATCCTTAGATTATGACCCATGGTTCTGGACTCTCCGACCATCGGGAACATTCTTCCTGCATCTAGTTTGTCTAGACCTGTCAGAATTTTATATGTTTCGATGAGATCCCCTCACATTCTTCTATACTCCAGCGAGTATAAGCCCAATCGACCCAATCTCTCCTCATATGTCATTCCTGCCATCCCAGGTATCAGCCTTGTGAATCTTCGCTGAACTCCTTCCATGGCAAGAACATCCTTCCTCAGATAAGGCGACCAAAACTGCACACAGTACTCAAGGTGTGGTCTCACCAAGGCCCTGTACAAATGCAGCAGGACATCCCTGTTCCTATACTCAAACCCTTTCGCTATGAAGGCCAACATACCATTTGCCTTCTTCACCGCCTGCTGCACCTGCATGCTTACCTTCAGCGACTGGTGCACAAGGACACCCAGGTCTCGTTGCACTTCCTCTTCTCCCAATCTATTGTCATTCTGATAATAGTCTGCCTTTCTGTTTTTGACACCAAAGTGGATAACCTCGCATTTATCCACGTTATATTGCATCTGCCACGCTTCTGCCCACTCACCCAACCTGTCCAAATCATCCTGGAGTTTCTCAGTATCCTCCTCGCAGCATACACGCCCACCCAGCTTTGTGTCATCTGCAAACTTGGAGATATTACATTTAGTTCCCTTATCTAGATCATTAATGTATATTGTGAATAGCTGGGGTCCAAGGACCGATCCCTGCGGTACCCCACTAGTCACTGCCTGCCACTCGGAAAAAGACCCATTAATACCTACTCTCTGCTTTCTGTCCGCCAACCAGTTCTCTATCCAAGTCAATAGCTTGCCCCCAATCCCATGTGCCTTAACTTTACACGCTAATCTCTTATGCGAGACCTTATCGAAAGCCTTTTGAAAGTCCATGGGAACATGTTGGCATTGTACTCTCTCTATTTCCTTTCTGAAAGACTCCCACTGCTCTGATGTGGATTTTCCTACAAGTAGCTGATCCCAGTCCACTTTGGCCAGGTCCTGCCCTATCATATTAAAATCGTCCTTCCCCCAATTTAGAACCTTTATTTCCGGTCCATCTTTGTCCTTTTCCATGACTACCTTAAATCTCACCGAATTATGGTCACTGTCACCAAAATGCTCTCCTACTGACACTTCTACCACTTGCCCGGCTACATTCCCTAGAATTAGGTCCAGTACTGCCCCCTCACTTGTAGGACTTTCTACATGCTGGCTCAAAACGCTCTCCTGGATGCACTTTAAGAATTCCGCACCCTCTAAGCCTTTCACACTCTGACTATCCCAGTTAATATTGGGGAAGTTGAAATCCCCTACTATTATTACCCTATTATTTCTACACTTCTCTGAGATTTGCCTACATATCTGTTCCTCTATCTCCCCCTGACTGTTTGGGGGCCTATAGTACACTCCCAGCAAAGTGCTTGCCCCCTTTTTGTTTTTAAGTTCTACCCATATGGCCTCATTAGAGGAACCTGCTAAGATATCATCCCTCCTTACAGCAGTAATTGACTCCTTGATTAATATTGCGACACCCCCTCCTCTTTTACACCCGCCTCTGTCTCGCCTGAAGATTCTATACCCCGGAATATTGAGCTGCCAGTCCTGCCCCTCCCTCAACCATGTCTCTGTGATAGCAACAATATCATACTCCCATGTGTTCATCAACACCTTCAATTCATCTGCCTTACTCGCAAGACTCCTTGCATTAAAATAAATGCCATCCAGCCTTGCCATACTCCCTTGTGCCGTTACATATTTGCTCTGCCTTCCAGGCCGACTTGTTTTTTCCTCTATATTTGGCTGTGCATCACCCCCTACTATAGCTCCACTCCGTACCCCATCCCCCTGCCAAGTTAATTTAAACCCTCCCCAACAGTACTAGCAAAACTCCCCGCAAGGATGTTGGTCCCATTCCGGTTCAGGTGCTACCCGTCCGACTTGTACAGGTCCCATCTTCCCCAGAAGCAGACCCAGTGATCCAGGAATCTAAATCCCTCCCTCCTGCACCAACTCTTTAGCCACGCATTCATCTGCTCTATCCTCCTATTCCTATACTCACTAGCATGTGGCACCAGGAGTAATCCAGAGATTACAACTTTTGAGGTCCTGCTTTTTAATCTGCTACCTAGCTCCCTAAATTCTTGTTGCAGGGCCTCATCCCTCTTTCTACCCATGTCATTGGTACCAATGTGAACCACGACCTCTGACTGTTAGCCCTCCCCCTTCAGAATGCCCTGCAGCCGTTCAGTGACATCCTTGACCCTGGCACCAGGGAGGCAACATACCATCCTGGAGTCACGTCTGCGGCCACAGAAACGTCTATCTGTTCCCCTTACGATCGAATCCCCTATCACTATTGCTCTCCCACTCTTTTTCCTCCTCTCCTGTGCAGCTGAGCCACTTGTAATGCCACGGACTTGGCTCTTGCTGCATTCCCCTGAGAAACCATCTCCCCCATCAGTATCCAAAACGGAAAATCTGTTGGAGAGGGAGATGGACCCAGGGGACTCCTGCACTACCTTCCTAGTTCTTTTACTCTGTCTGGCGGTCACCCATTTCCTGTCTGCCTGTGCACTCTTTACCTGCAGTGTGACCACCTCGTTAAACGTGCTATCCACGAAGATCTCAGCTTCACGGATGCTCCACAGTGACTCCAGCCGCAGCTCCAGCTCCGAAACGCGGATTTCGAGTAGCTGCAGCTGGAGACACTTCCTGCACATGTGTTCGCCCTGGACACCGAAAGTGTCCCTGACTTCCCACATAGCACAGGAGGAGCACTCCACGCTGCCGAGCTGCCCTGCCATGTCCTACCCTTAATTTACTCCTTTTACTTCCTTTAAATTAAAGAATATTAAATACACTGGGGACCTTACTTCCCTTAAAACACTACTTACTCTAAACTAGAGACCTTACTTTTACTTTGACGACTGGAGTGTAGAAATACTCACCGCTGGTTCTCCGTCCCCTCTTGTGCAGCTTTTTAGCTCCTGCTCTCCTGGAAGCAAACTCGCAGCTTAACACTCTGTTCCGATCTGCACTTGAATAATGTGTTGTGGGTCTTCCTGCTCCAGAACAATGCAGACAGTTCAAAATATTTAAATTGGAAGCTTTGAAACAACATTGAAATCTGGGATGTTATTTGTGATCTAACATTTCAGTGAAGGATGAGGGACCCTGCACAGAAATTCCAAACAGCCATCTTGACCTCATTCCCAACCTAACAATAACAGTGCAGGCACCTTTCCTTTTTTAATCCGTCCTACTTGTTAAAACATCTTAGAACGGAGATCATTTGTCAACGTCGGGACTACTTGAGAGAAAAGTTGAAGAGCTCAGCATGTTTAGTAGTCACAGGGGGTCACTGGGCCACAGAAATAAGAGTCGCCTCGCAGCCAAAGACACTTGTATTGTGAAAGTCTAGCTTAATGTGCTGTCGTTGACTCATAACTGCCATGGACTGGAGAGAACACGGCTGACGTTTCATGAAAGTAGCAGTTCATAGAGAACAGTGTGACTGTCAAGCCAAAGATTGAAATAGAAACAGGAAATGCTGGAAACACTCAGCAGGTCAGGCAACATCTGTGGAGAGAGAAACAGAGTTAACGTTTCAGGTCGATGACCTTTCATCAGAATTGGAAAAAGTTAGAGATGTAACAGATTTTAACAAGGTAAAAGTTTAATTCACTGCCACTTCTCCTAGGAATGCCCACCTTGAAGAAGTTCTGCTCTTCTCTCCGACGGGATTTCCGTTTGTCTCTTTTACCTTGTTAAAATCTGTTACATCTCTAACTTTTTCCAGTTCTGGCGAAAGGTCATCGAGCTGAAACATTATCTCTGTTTCTCTTTCCACAGATGCTGCCTGACCTGCTGAGTATTTCCAGAATTTTCTGTTTCCATTTCAGATTTCCAGCATCCGCAGTATTTTGCTTTGTAAGCCAAAGATTGAGTTAGTTTCCCAGTCGATGTACTTGTGTTTACATTGATACACTTTCTGCCAACATGACATCAACAATGAGATGTTCTGCTCATCTCAAGATACATACTTTAATTATTTGACAAATCCACACAGACAAACTCATAGACATAATGGAACTATTACATGGAGCAAAGCTGGATTTGTAAAGTGGGGGAGATTGGTAAAGTGGGGGAGATTGGTAAAGTGGGGGAGATTGCAAGTTTATTTTGAATTGGTTTATGAGTTCCTGAGGCCACCTTTGAACAGAAGGACAGATCCCGAGGGGAATGATGGTGAACCTTAGCCTTTCTCATTAAATAGCAATTCTGTATTTGCTTTAGTGGAATGTTTGATTGTGTTTAGGAACAGTAAGGTTTTGAGAATGCTTCACACCAGCCAAGAACTCTTGTACAGACAGCAGTAGGTCATACAATAGCAAAATACTGTGGATGCTGGAAATCAGAAATAACAACAGAAACTGTTGGAAACACTCAGCAGGTCAGGCAGCATCGTGGAGAGAGAAACAGAGTCAACGTTTCAGGTCGATGACCCTTCGTCAGCAATAGGTCATGTTCTCTTCAAACTGTGGTCCATTTAATGACTATCCTGGAGACCATCAACACAGCAGCAGCATCTGAACAAAGGTCCCTTTGTTATAAAATTGAGAGGTCGCACAACACCAGGTTATAGTCCAACAGTTTTATTTGAAATCACAAGCTTTCGGAGCTATCGATTTGCTCCTTCCTCAGGTGAAGTAAATTAGATACAGAATCGCCAAAGCATATATAGATAGAAAACAAAGCATGTGTACTTTACAATTGCAGACCAATAAATTAAATCATCCTGACTATCTGCCGAGGTGTGATAAAGTTAATTAAGTCAGCCAGGAAGGTACCACATCAAAGACATAGCAAGATACAACTGAGACAATGAGGTGTAGTCGCAGGGGTTCTAACGTGTCAAAAGCTGCCGTCTGTATGTAAAACGAAAAGCTTTAACATTTTTTTACTTTTTTACTGGGAAAATTTTTACTTTTTTACTGGGAATCACATCTGTGAACAAGCTAACGACGACTCGAGTCCGGATCACGTCATGTATCGTGACATAAACCCAAGATCCCGATTGAGACCGTCTTCATGAGTGCGGAACTTGGCTATCAGTTTCTGCTCGATGATTTTGCGTTGTCGTGTGTTTCTAAGGTTGCCTTGGAGAACGCTTACCCGCAGATCCGAGGCTGAATGTCCTTGACTGCTGAAGTGTTCCCCGACTGGGAGGTAACAATCCTGCCTGGTGATTGTTGCGCGGTGCTCGTTCATACGTTGTCTCAGTGTCTGCAAGGTCTCGCCGATGTACCATGCCGCGGTCAATCGGGATCTTGGGTTTATGTCACGATACATGACGTGATCCGGACTCGAGTCGTCGTTAGCTTGTTCACAGATGTGATTCCCAGTAAAAAAGTAAAAATTTTCCCAGTAAAAAAGTAAAAAAATGTTAAAGCTTTTCGTTTTACATACAGACGGCAGCTTTTGACACGTTAGAACCCCTGCGACTACACCTCATTGTCTCAGTTGTATCTTGCTATGTCTTTGATGTGGTACCTTCCTGGCTGACTTAATTAACTTTATCACACCTCGGCAGATAGTCAGGATGATTTAATTTATTGGTCTGCAATTGTAAAGTACACATGCTTTGTTTTCTATCTATATATGCTTTGGCGATTCTGTATCTAATTTACTTCACCTGAGGAAGGAGCAAATCGATAGCTCCGAAAGCTTGTGATTTCAAATAAAACTGTTGGACTATAACCTGGTGTTGTGCGACCTCTCAATTTTGTCCACCCCAGTCCAACACCGGCATCTCCGCATCATGACCCCTTTGTTATAGACAGTGTGATGTCTGATTACTCACCACTTCACTTAATCACATCCTATCCTAATATTTGGATAAGGAGTTTGTGACAAAGTCCAGCCAAGATTTGGTGCCGAGCCTCCAGCCATTGATTGGTATAATCCTGGCCAGCCAAGGTGGGACTTTCTCGGGAAATGATGTCAGACGCCAGCACCAGATGCAAGGATCCAGTGTGAACATTGAATGAATGCAGACTGAGCCAGGTTCAGCGTGTCACATTTTCCATCGTAATGCGTTAATTATCTCCCGGCAGAACGGGTGGCATATGAAACAGGCATTCCTTGTTGCCATGGCACTGAGCTAAGGTGGGAGTGAGGTGACATGGCCAGGCCACACTGCATTGTTTTATAAAGTGCTGGCGAATCGGTTTTTATTTTGTTCCGCTGATGTGGGCGAGACAGACAAGGCCGCATTTATTGCCCATCACCCGGCACTGGTTGCCCTGACGATGATGCTGAACCACTGCTGGAGTTGGGCCGGGAAATCCAGCCATGGTGAATCAATACGATAGCAAAATACTGCGGATGCTGGAAATCCAAAATAACAACAGAAAACGCTGGAAAAACTCAGCAGGCCAGGCAGCATCCATGGAGAGAGAAACAGAGTTAACGTTTCAGGTCGAAGACCTTTCGTCAATGATGGATTCATAAGACCGTTTCAGTTCGCTTTGTATTTATTACTCTGATTTTCTCCACCTGCTGAAGATGTAAATAGACTCGGCTTGCATTCCCTCGAGTTTAGAAAAATGAAAGTGATGTAATCGAGGTTGTTTAAAATGATACAGGGAATTGATAGGGTAGAGAGAGAAACTCTTTCCTCTGGCGGGAGAATCCAGAACAAGGGGGCATAACCTTAAAATTAGGCCATTCAGGGGTGATGTCAGGAAGCACTTCTTCACACAAAGGGTAGTGGAAATCTGGAACTCTCTCCCCCGAAAAGCTGTTGAGGCTGGGAGTCAAGTGAAAATTTCAAAACTGAGACGGATAGATTTTTGTTGGGTAAGGGAATTAAGGGATATGGAGCAAAGGCGGATAAATGGAGTTGAGATACAGATCAGCCATGACCTAATTGAATGGTGGAACAGGTTTGAGGGGCTGAATGGCCTCCCCCTGTTCCTATGTTCCTAGATTCAGCTGTATGGCTGTCTGCCATCCAGATGCTGGGATCCTGGTCCAATGCACGGTTTACAGCCTGGCATTCCCTTTGGGAATTCCCTTATACTTGATGGCATTGGAGGATGAAAATGAAGAGCAACAGAGGGAGAGCAGGTGGATTTCACTGCACCAAAGGCATCTTCACCCCACTTGCCTGTAGCTGCCCCGCTGGTCCAGACCTGCTAATCCCACCTGTTCCACTTCCCCGAGGAAGCTGGGCAGGATGGTGATCTTCACTCCCTTCACACTCCTAGCTTCTGGTGTCTTTCAGGCTGCTACAGGGGACGTCTGACGTGACCCGGCAGGGCGTGCTGTCACGTGGCCACCTGGTCCAGATCGCAGGGTAGAACCTGTTGGACATGCTCCCTGGGTAAAACGTCACTTTAAAATGAGGCCGTGCAGGCAGTGAGTTGCTGCCTGTTCCTGAATCTTTAGGCAGGTCAGTTTCTCTACCTCTCAGGCCCACTTGACTTGCATTTCCCAGGTTCCCCTGCGCAGTCACTTGTGAATGCGGGAAGGGAATTAACAAAGTGGATCACAAAGCTTAGGAGATCACAGCTGGGGAGAACAATCTGCTCATAAGATATGAGACAACAACAACTTGCATTTATATAGCACCTTTAACATAGTAAAATGTCCCAACGCCCTTACCAAGAGCGTAAATCAGACAAAATTTGACACCGAGCCACAGAAGGCGATACTGGGACAGGTGAAAGAGGCAAGTTTTAAGGAGTGTCTTAAAGGACGAGAGGTGGAGAGGTTGAGGGAGGGAATCCAGAGCTTCGGGCTGTTAGTTGTGTGTTGAAACAGATTTAGAGAAGACATGTTGTTATCAACAAGCCATTGTGGTGAATAGGTTCGAGATAAAGGAGCTCGTGGGGCAGAGTGTGACTTCACTCTAGGGGCTGTGAATCCATGGGTCTGGGGTTACCTGGGGCAGAGTTACTGACATTCAGGGATTTGAGAGATTCACGGGTAAACTTGTGGCCAGAGTGTGACTTCACTCTAGGGGCTGTGGAGGCAGCTGCACCAATCGGAAGTCAAACCTCAAATGACTTTAGTGGGTGACTGTGAGGGGAGGTCAAGTGGGGTGATACTTGACCTCCCCTCGCTCGTTGGCCCACTGGTGTTTGTGAGGTCGTCACGTGACTGGCCTAGTCACCTGGCTGATTGAAAGTTTTACACTGGTCAATCAAGCAGATCCTTCCGTCACCTGGAGACAGTTCCAGAAGTCCATCCCAATGTCAGTTGCCAAAGACCCTGATAATCTTTTCACTCACTGCTGTTGCAGTGCCTCAGTGTAAATAGCTTCTAGCACACAGCGTTCTCCCAGACCCAGGCCGATCAAGTGAGTGGACTATATGGCAGATGGATTAAGCACATTGAAAATCGGTTCCCTTTTGCCAATTTTCAGGCAGTATCTAACTCCTGCTGTGCAGAATCTTCTTGCCTCTAATTGAGTTCGCTGGCCTTTCTGTAAGAGATGACTGGCTGATTTCTGCAACATTATTAGATGGAGAATAAAGCTGTGTCTAAAACAGGTTAATAATTGTGACAAGGTTCAGCCAAGATCCTTGGAAAGGGGTTTGCTGTACTTTCTGTAAATCTCTCCACTTGATCGATATTGGCGGAAAGTGAGCGGGATATGCTGCTTCCACTGTAGGAAGAAGGTGGAATTGGGAAGGGAAAGATGGAAAAATCCAAATAAATAAAAAATACAACGGGTTAAAAGTGAAGTGGGTTGGAGCGAATCCAAACGACTGCAGGCCAGAAATAGTTTAATGACTTTGTCTTCAAGCCAAGTTGCCTTTTACACTTGACTATTGAAACGAGATACATAAATAAAGGCCATGCATGTTTCAACTGCTGTGGCATTTATTCCGTCTCTTAAAACTTATTCCAAATGCATTTTAGGTGAAATCAGCTTTCGAATGAGTTTTAATTTCACAGACAACATTGAATCGCAATTTGGTGCTGAGAATTTACCTTGATGTTTAATTCCGTATTGTTCAGATCAATAGAATGAAAATTGAGCAAAAATAATCGACATTTTCAGCTTCTCTCCTAACATTCCAACACTTTAAAAAGTTCACTGATCCCGGGCCCCTGTAAACTCACATTCCATCAGATTAAACTGATCACTCCTCCTTCGCCCGTGAGGAGCTCGCGATCCGCGCAGACTCATTAATGAGCACATCCCAGCTTCACATCCACGCCCTGGATCTCGGAGGTGGGTTTTTGGGTATTCCCGGTTTTGATGTCGATTCTCCTGAAAATGTAGAGAGAAGGTTTAGCGAAAGTGGGTTCAGGAGGAGAATCAAAGAACAATTTCATTGGATTCTGAGCCAACAGCCTGGGGTCTTGCAGCAGCACTGGGCACTGACCTGAGTCTGGGGCCAGTCTGCCTGACACCTCACCAGCACAGGCATGACCCCACTGGTTTCACAATGCACATACCTTTCTTAAAGAAAGAAATAAGAAGTTTATTAGTGAGGCCAGCAAGCTGTTTGTGACTGGGTGCATGAGGAGCAGAGGGACGAATAAAGACTAGGCAGGAGTAAATGTAAGAAATGTTCTCAGAGGCCAAGAAGAGGCTTTCAACCATTGGCTGCTCATCTGCCGCCTGAGAAACAGCGAGCGGCGGCTCAAATCTGGCGGAGATGATGGCAGACTGGGCAGGTGTAGGGCAGACTGGGCAGGTGTGGGGCAGACTGGGCAGGGGCAGGTGTAGGGCAGACTGGGCAGGGGCAGGTGTGGGGCGGACTGGGCAGGGGCAGGTGTGGGGCGGACTGGGCAGGGGCAGGTGTGGGGCGGACTGGGCAGGTGCAGGGGCAGGTGTGGGGCAGACTGGGCAGGGGCAGGTGTGGGGCGGACTGGGCAGGTGCAGGTGTGGGGCAGACTGGGCAGGTGCAGGGGCAGGTGTGGGGCAGACTGGGCAGGGGCAGGTGTGGAGCGGACTGGGCAGGGGCAGGTGTGGGGCGGACTGGGCAGGGGCAGGTGTGGACAGACTGGGCAGGTGCAGGTGTGGGGCGGACTGGGCAGGGCCAGGTGTGGGCAGACTGGGCAGGTGCAGGTGTGGGCAGACTGGGCAGGTGTGGGTGGACTGGACAGGGGCAGGGGCAGGTGTGGGCGGACTGGGCAGTGGCAGGTGTGGGGCAGACTGGGCAGGGGCAGGTGTGGGGTGGACTGGGCAGGTGCAGGTGTGGGGCAGACTGGGCAGGTGCAGGTGTGGGGCAGACTGGGCAGGTGTGGGGCAGACTGGGCAGGTGCAGGTGCAGGTGTGGGGCAGACTGGGCAGGGGCAGGTGTGGGCAGACTGGGCAGGTGCAGGTGTGGGCAGAATGGATAGGGGCAGGTGTGGGGCGGACTGGGCAGGGGCAGGTGTGGGCAGACTGGGCAGGGGCAGGTGTGGAGCGGACTGGGCAGGGGCAGGTGTGGGGCGCACTGGGCAGGGGCAGGTGTGGGGCGGACTGGGCAGGTGCAGGTGTGGGCAGACTGGGCAGGGGCAGGTGTGGGGCGCACTGGGCAGCTGCAGGTGTGGGGCGGACTGGGCAGGGGCAGGTGTGGGGCGGACTGGGCAGGGGCAGGTGTGGGGCGGACTGGGCAGGGGCAGGTGTGGGGCAGACTGGGCAGGGGCAGGTGTGGGGCAGACTGGGCAGGTGCAGGGGCAGGTGTGGGGCAGACTGGGTAGGGGCAGGTGTGAGGCAGACTGGGCAGGGGCAGGTGTGGACGGACTGGGCAGGTGCAGGTGTGAGGCAGACTGGGCAGGGGCAGGTGTGGGGCGGACTGGGCAGGTGCAGGTGTGGGGCAGACTGGGCAGGGGCAGGTGTGGGGCAGACTGGGCAGGGGCAGGTGTGGGGCAGACTGGGCAGGTGCAGGTGTGGGGCGGACTGGGCAGGTGCAGGGGCAGGTGTGGACGGACTGGGCAGGTGCAGGTGTGGGGCAGACTGGGCAGGGGCAGGTGTGGGGCAGACTGGGCAGGGGCAGGTGTGGGGCAGACTGGGCAGGTGCAGGTGTGGGGCGGACTGGGCAGGTGCAGGGGCAGGTGTGGACGGACTGGGAAAGGGGTCCCAGCATCGTTGTTTGTGCTGTTGCTGGGTGTGTTGAAGCTACAAAATAAAGTGTTTGTTCCTTTTGTAAGTGTTGATTACTCTGGTGGGACAAATACACCACACAGACCTTGGCCGCCAATTGGCCCCTGAATCTGGCAGTGGTCCTACACCGATTACAACTTTCAACGAAAAATGTGCAGGGTGCATATCAGCCCCAACCCTCCAGACAAACCATCCATCCTTAAAGGGACTCCTGTCCCCTGCCATCCATTCTTCACCCGCCCCCTTCCCCCGGCTACACTCCCCCACCCCAACAGGCCTCACCTGCCAGTCAGTGTGCCCTTACCGGCCATTTCCTCCCGGTGAGCTGTACCTGGGACTCAATTGTGTGCCCAAACTGAAATTCTCTCCCAGTGTCTCTGTGCAGGAACCGATTCAATAACATTTATATAACTCTTCAAAGATCAAATCATTATAGAACTTTAACCACAAGCCAGAGTGCTTTTATTTTGTTAATAATTACACTGTTGTTACATAAAAGCCCCTTTGACTGATTTTCTGTAAACTGAACTAAATTCTAAACAATCGGGGCAACTAAAGGCACGAGATGTGGTCATTTCTATTTCACAAAGAAAGAAAGATTATTCAGTTGCAAATTGTTAAATGTTCTGAGAGGCACAAATAACAGTTCAGACTAAATGAATGCAGCTTAACCCTTTAATTACTGGGCTGCACAAACATACTTTACTGGGAATAGGCGTGTAGAATATAACTGGAATTGCAGGTCGAGTCTTTCAATCAGGTAATCTCAGTTATAGCCAGTGTTCAACTCCCAGATCACTAGTTATAGCCAGTGTTCAACTCCCAGATCACTAGTTATAGCCAGTGTTCAACTCCCAGATCACTAGTTATAGCCAGTGTTCAACTCCCAGATCACTAGTTATAGCCAGTGTTCAACTCCCAGATCACTAGTTATAGCCAGTGTTCAACTCCCAGATCACTAGTTATAGCCAGTGTAAAACTCCCAGATCACTAGTTATAGCCAGTGTTCAACTCCCAGATCACTAGTTATAGCCAGTGTTCAACTCCCAGATCACTAGTTATAGCCAGTGTTCAACTCCCAGATCACTAGTTATAGCCAGTGTTCAACTCCCAGATCACTAGTTATAGCCAGTGTACAACTCCCAGATCACTAGTTATAGCCAGTGTACAACTCCCAGATCACTAGTTATAGCCAGTGTACAACTCCCAGATCACTAGTTATAGCCAGTGTTCAACTCCCAGATCACTAGTTATAGCCAGTGTACAACTCCCAGATCACTAGTTATAGCCAGTGTACAACTCCCAGATCACTAGTTATAGCCAGTGTACAACTCCCAGATCACTAGTTATAGCCAGTGTACAACTCCCAGATCACTAGTTATAGCCAGTGTTCAACTCCCAGATCACTAGTTATAGCCAGTGTACAACTCCCAGATCACTAGTTATAGCCAGTGTACAACTCCCAGATCACTAGTTATAGCCAGTGTACAACTCCCAGATCACTAGTTATAGCCAGTGTACAACTCCCAGATCACTAGTTATAGCCAGTGTACAACTCCCAGATCACTAGTTATAGCCAGTGTACAACTCCCAGATCACTAGTTATAGCCAGTGTACAACTCCCAGATCACTAGTTATAGCCAGTGTACAACTCCCAGATCACTAGTTATAGCCAGTGTACAACTCCCAGATCACTAGTTATAGCCAGTGTACAACTCCCAGATCACTAGTTATAGCCAGTGTACAACTCCCAGATCACTAGTTATAGCCAGTGTACAACTCCCAGATCACTAGTTATAGCCAGTGTACAACTCCCAGATCACTAGTTATAGCCAGTGTACAACTCCCAGATCACTAGTTATAGCCAGTGTACAACTCCCAGATCACTAGTTATAGCCAGTGTACAACTCCCAGATCACTAGTTATAGCCAGTGTACAACTCCCAGATCACTAGTTATAGCCAGTGTACAACTCCCAGATCACTAGTTTGATTTGATTATTTTGTAACTGTGTTTTAGCAAGTTTTCCTTCACTTGGCACATATTCAGCAGTGATGTAATCTTGCATTTGTTATTTATTGGCGATCCTGGGGGCTGCTGAGTATCTGAGCTGGTGAAATGCCAGACTGACATCCAGCTCTTGGGTTCAAAATCCCAGCGGGTTTCATTCAACCGTTAATCAGCCAAAGGAAGAAAAGCCGCACTTGTTTCCCATTCTGGGCCTGTCACTTGTTGTCTCTGGACACATCTAACTAGTCAGTAACGGAACTTCGTCACTAACACAGACTCAGGAATCTTTCTACAGCTATACTTTCAGAAAACAAAAAGTTCACAATCTGATCTGGATCATGGAGGCTGCGGCCAGGGTGGGAAGAGAGAGAAAAAGGGACGTGATCATGTGAGGCCGCTTTCTGTTCTTGGCCCAGTTCACCTGCAACAGGGTCCAGGGGTGAATTCATCTTGGAATAGCGGGGATGGAGAGAAACCTGGCCGGTTACAGTTTCCCAAAACAATTCTACTTTAGAACACTTAAATCTGCAGACAGTGCGAGTGGATCTTCATTCCATTAATCTGGCCATAAATTGTGAAAAGGATTGTTGGAGGCGAGGCAGTGCTGGGATTGTAGGCTCAGTGAATACTGACAACACGCTCACACTGGATTCAAAGCAGGACTGAATGCCACATAATATCTCGGGTGTAATACTGAGATTAGAGGACAGGTGTGACACGGTTAAAATAGTCCAACAACACCAGCCTTCCTTACAGTCTCTGAAGATGACAGTCAATAGGTGCTGATAATGGGCAATTTCTGTTCACTGTGACACTCACAGCCAGTACACAGCATGATTTTCATCACTTTGGGCTCGATTCGAATCAGATTCCCGAAGTGAAAGGACAGTTTACCAAATTACAGCAGCACCCAGTCTCCATGAAAGTAAAGTGTCATTTTCTGGAAGGGAGTGAGTGCTCGACAGTCTTCGTCATCAGACGCCACACTGGGAGAGGAGCAGAGTTAACTAACCCCTGCCACTGACCAGGGTTTTTCAAATGCCAAATGACCACTTGTGAAAACACAAAAATGGAACTTTACTAAAGTGCAAATGGGCAGTGAGCAGCGGCCGGAGGAGTTACTAATAGCCGGGTTTCTTTGGTAGTGAAAGAGGAAGTTGTCACAAGCAATGAACTGCTGCTTCACAGGTTCATTCCAGCCCTGACTTGCAGCTGGTAGAAGGTTGAGGTTGGACATTGTGTGGACAGCCTGCCCTGTGCTGATCAATGTTCCCACAGCCGTCCCATGCTAAATTCGACCCTCCATCTCCCAGCAGGGTTCCACTCCACGTGCCCCACAGTAGTAACTTTGTAATCACTGGTCATGGGAAAAGGGAACTAGCAGGACCAGAGCAAAGACCAGCTCATTGTAGGAGGAGTTCAGGAAGCAAAGCCTGGGACAGAAAATGTGACTATGGTTAACCCACTAGCTTTTACACCAGTACTTTATTCTCCACATTTCAGAATACGGCAGCTTCTGGTTATTTTAACTGGCGTGCTGGGATGGCCGACTTGGGCTCTTGCACTCAGGTACCCTGCACCAATGCCTGTTCTCTACATTTGTTCCAAAGATTCACAGAGGGATTTGAAAGTCTTCAGAGCTCGGTTTATTTTCATACTGAGTGATGATGTGATTTAGTGACTTCTGGTAGCCCAGCGTTCCCCCAGGGGAGGTGTGCTCCGAGCAGACTCGCCAATTATATCCAACCACTGCTTCAATTATGTCAGAGATGCTAAAAGTAAAGAACTTGCCTTGATACCAAATCTTTACATCCTTCACAGCTCCCAAAGTCTTTCACAGCTCTGGAGTTACTTTTCAACTCCAATCACTGTTATTTTGTCGGAAACGTGGCAGCCAATTTGCACACAGCAAAATGCTACAAACAGCAATGAGATAAATAGTGAGTTAATAAATTGGAGGAATATCTGAACTCCCCTGCTCTTCTTCCAATAATGCCATGGGACATTTTACATCCACCTGAGAGGGCAGACGGGGCCTCGGTTTAACATCTTATCCAAAAAAGCAGTACCTCCGACAGTGCGGCACTCCCTCAGTACTGACCCTCTGACAGTGCAGCACTCCCTCAGTACTGACCCTCCGACAGTGCAGCGCTCTCTCAGTACTGACCCTCTGACAGTGCAGCACTCCCTCAGTACTGACCCTCCGACAGTGCGGCACTCCCTCAGTACTGACCCTCTGACAGTGCGGCGCTCCCTCAGTACTGCCCCTCCGACAGTGCAGCACTCCCTCAGTACTGCCCCTCCGACAGTGCGGCGCTCCCTCAGCACTGCCCCTCCGACAGTGCAGCGCTCTCTCAGTACTGACCCTCTGACAGTGCAGCACTCCCTCAGTACTGACCCTCCGACAGTGCAGCACTCCCTCAGTACTGCCCCTCCGACAGTGCAGCGTTCCCTCAGTACTGACCCTCCGACAGTGCAGCGCTCCCTCAGTACTGACCCTCCGACAGTGCAGCCCTCCCACAGTACTGCTCCTCTGACAGTGCAACATTCCCTCAGTACTGACCCTACGACAGTGCAGCCCTCCCACAGTACTGACTCTCTGACAGTGCAGCGCTCCCTCAGTACTGACCCTCCGACAGTGCGGCTCTCCCTCAGTACTGACCCTCTGACTGTGCAGCACTCCCTCAGTACTGACCCTCCGACAGTGCAGCGTTCCCTCAGTACTGACCCTCTGACAGTGCAGCACTCCCTCAGTACTGACCCTCTGACAGTGCAGCACTCCCTCAGTACTGCCCCTCCGACAGTGCAGCACTCCCTCAGTACTGCCCCTCCGACAGTGCAGCACTCCCTCAGTACTGCCCCTCCGACAGGGCAGCACTCCCTCAGTACTGCCCCTCCGACAGTGCAGCCCTCCCACAGTACTGCCCCTCTGACAGTGCAGCATTCCCTCAGTACTGCACCTCCGACAGTGCAGCGCTCCCACAGTACGGCACTGAGGTGTCAGCCTAGATTATGTGCAGGAATGCGGATTGAACCCACGACCTTTAGGTTTGGAAGTAACAATGGTATCGGCTGAGCCAACTTAACACTTAGAAACGGTGAGGGTTCAGTTAAGTTTATTTTTGAGGATAATATTTTAAAATTTTGAAAGGTAAGCTGGTTTTGTTGGGAGTTAAGGGTTTTTTGGGGAGCTTAGTGTTTTCTGCCTTCAATTTTCTATGTGCTACATTTTGTATTGTCTTCTTGTCTTCCTCCTCTCTGTGGAAGGATCGTCCCCTCCCTGGGACAGTTGCACAGATGTGGGAACAGGGAACCTCTGGTTGTTTGGCATGTTGCCTCCCGCAGTCACAAATTATTTTACCAAACGTTGGCTGCATGGTCGCTGACGCCACCTTGGATACAAAGCCAAGAAACTCAGGCCCCTCAGGTGAATTCCAGCCACATTCCAACCAGGAACCAGAATTCCTGGCCTTTAATCAATTTTCAGGATTACTTTTAGGAATCAGTACTTGACAGCTCAATGTATTTAAAATGGAATGCACTGTCTGACAGGGTGGTGGAAGGAAACTCAATAGTAACTTTCAATGGGGAATTGGATAAATATTTGAAAAGGAAAACATTTGCAGGGCTGTGGGGAAAGAGCAGGGGAGTGGGAATAATTGGGGAGCTCTTTCAAAGAGCCGGCACAGGCACGATGGGCCGAATGCCATCTGTCTGCGTTGTATCATTCTATGATTCTATGGGGTAGAAGTTTATTTTGGGCGGAATTGCATCGACCGCTTGTTATATGCCCCGCCCGATAATCAGCTCCACTAATGTCGATTGAACTGAATATCAAGCGGGGTGTATAACGTGCGGCCATCGCGTTAGCACCTGTTTCGCCCTAATGCCCAAGATCAACTTCTGCCCCTCTGATTCTAAGATGTAAAGGAGCCAGTGGTCACGTATCTTCAGGTCAAAGGCTGCTCAGATCTTGCTCACATTTCTTTCCATGAGGTTTCAAGAAAAGTATTTTATTTGTCAGGTCGATATTGCCCATGTTTGGAGTAAGACTGCGGCAAACCGGTAGCAACATGTCCACTATTGTACCTACCTGCCCAGGTAATGCAAACAGACATCACAGACACACATCCAGTCATACCAGCCTGCACAGTTAGTCCAATAGCACTTAGACTCACACCTAACAGCAGATTAACTAATTACTTCATACAAAAGCATTTTAGACAAACAGTGCTTTGCTAAATCATTACACCAATCATTTCCTCGAAGAGCTGTGCCCATTGTACGTTTCCAGTCAGGCTGACTGCTCTCCAAATACAGCTCAGTATTTGCAAAAGTATAAAATCAACTTTGTGTCATAGAGAGTGATTTACAGCCAGTGTGTGATTAACTACCACCTCATTTTAACATCCAAATCCCTACAATCGGGGAAAGAGGAATTTATAAATAGGCCGGGGCTTGTGGACACGGGCAGATTTTGGCACATACTCCTGAACCACATAGCTAGGATTTTGTGCGCGCAATTAGTGTTTCCTAGTGGGAGCCATTTTCTGAAGGTTTCTGGCCTCTCAATAAATGAGCCAACTTGGAGCAGTCTGAAATCTCATGGGTAGGTTACGCTGAACGGTCTGGGTCACGGTGAAGTGGTTTCAGCAGAATCACTGTGACTTTAGGATTTGGGGTTGGGTGTGAGACCATCTTGCGAAGGCAAAGCTAAACCTTTTTAAAGTTTAGTTTGAACATTAATATCCACTGAACCAGCCTTGAAGTTAAATGTTCATGAAGGGATAACAGACTCGCTGTAGGTCTTCCCCAGTGGCTCAGTTTATGCACTGGGCACCTGAAACACACAGAGCAGCAAGGAGCAGGTCAGTCTGCACACTGTGCTGCATTAGCTCATCTCTGTTAGGTGGTTGAAAAGGTTGAGGTGATTGAGGAGGTTGGGGTGAGTGAGGAGGTTGAGGAGATTGAGGAGGTTGAGGTGAGTGAGGAGGTTGAGGTGAGTGAGGAGGTTGGGGTGAGTGAGGAGGTTGAGGAGATTGAAGAGGTTGAGGTGAGTGAGGAGGTTGAGCTGAGTGAGGAGGTTGAGGTGAGTGAGGAGGTTGGGGTGAGTGAGGAGGTTGAGGAGGTTGGGGTGAGTGAGGAGGTTGAGGAGGTTGGGGTGAGTGAGGAGGTTGAGGAGGTTGGGGTGAGTGAGGAGGTTGAGGTGAGTGAGGAGGTTGGGGTGAGTGAGGAGGTTGGGGTGAGTGAGGAGGTTGGGGTGAATGAGGAGGTTGAGGAGGTTGGGGTGAGTGAGGAGGTTGAGGTGAGTGAGGAGGTTGAGGAGGTTGGGGTGAGTGAGAAGGTTGGGGTGAGTGAGGAGATTGAGGTGAGTGAGGAGGTTGAGGAGGTTGAGGTGAGTGAGGAGGTTGAGGAGATTGGGGTGAGTGAGGAGCTTGAGGTGATTGGGGTGAGTGAGGAGCTTGAGGTGAGTGAGGAGGTTGGGGTGAGTGAGGAGATTGAGGTGAGTGAGGAGGTTGAGGTGAGTGAGGAGGTTGGGGTGAGTGAGGAGGTTGAGGTGAGTGAGGAGGTTGAGGAGGTTGAGGTGAGTGAGGAGGTTGGGGTGAGTGAGGAGGTTGGGGTGAGTGAGGAGGTTGGGGTGAGTGAGGAGGTTGAGGAGGTTTGGGTGAGTGAGGAGGTTGGGGTGAGTGAGGAGGTTGGGGTGAGTGAGGAGGTTGAGGAGGTTGAGGTGAGTGAGGAGGTTGGGGTGAGTGAGGAGGTTGAGGTGAGTGAGGAGGTTGAGGTGAGTGAGGAGGTTGAGGAGGTTGGGGTGAGTGAGGAGGTTGGGGTGAGTGAGGAGATTGAGGTGAGTGAGGAGGTTGAGGAGGTTGAGGTGAGTAAGGAGGTTGAGGAGATTGGGGTGAGTGAGGAGCTTGAGGTGATTGGGGTGAGTGAGGAGCTTGAGGTGAGTGAGGAGGTTGGGGTGAGTGAGGAGATTGAGGTGAGTGAGGAGGTTGAGGTGAGTGAGGAGGTTGGGGTGAGTGAGGAGGTTGAGGTGAGTGAGGAGGTTGAGGAGGTTGAGGTGAGTGAGGAGGTTGGGGTGAGTGAGGAGGTTGGGGTGAGTGAGGAGGTTGGGGTGAGTGAGGAGGTTGAGGAGGTTTGGGTGAGTGAGGAGGTTGGGGTGAGTGAGGAGGTTGGGGTGAGTGAGGAGGTTGAGGAGGTTGAGGTGAGTGAGGAGGTTGGGGTGAGTGAGGAGGTTGAGGTGAGTGAGGAGGTTGGGGTGAGTGAGGAGGTTGAGGTGAGTGAGGAGGTTGAGGAGATTGAGGAGGTTGGGGTGAGTGAGGAGGTTGAGGAGATTGGGGTGAGTGAGGAGGTTGAGGTGAGTGAGGAGGTTGGGGTGAGTGAGGAGGTTGGGGTGAGTGAGGAGGTTGGGGTGAGTGAGGAGGTTGAGGAGGTTGGGGTGAGTGAGGAGGTTGAGGAGGTTGGGGTGAGTGAGGAGGTTGGGGTGAGTGAGGAGGTTGAGGTGAGTGAGGAGGTTGGGGTGATTGAGGAGGTTGCGGTGAGTGAGGAGGTTGGGGTGAGTGAGGAGGTTGGGGTGAGTGAGGAGGTTGAGAAGGTTGATGTGAGTGAGGAGGTTGAGGAGATTGAGGAGGTTGGGGTGAGTGAGGAGGTTGAGGTGAGTGAGGAGGTTGAGGAGGTTGGGGTGAGTGAGGAGGTTGGGGTGAGTGAGGAGGTTGGGGTGAGTGAGGAGGTTGAGGAGGTTGGGGTGAGTGAGGAGGTTGGGGTGAGTGAGGAGGTTGAGGTGAGTGAGGAGGTTGAGGAGATTGAGGAGGTTGGGGTGAGTGAGGAGGTTGGGGTGAGTGAGGAGGTTGAGGAGATTGAGGAGGTTGGGGTGAGCGAGGAGGTTGAGGAGATTGAGGAGGTTGGGGTGAGTGAGGAGGTTGAGGAGATTGAGGAGGTTGGGGTGAGTGAGGAGGTTGGGGTGAGTGAGGAGGTTGGGGTGAGTGAGGAGGTTGGGGTGAGTGAGGAGGATGGGGTGAGTGAGGAGGTTGAGGTGAGTGAGGAGGTTAGGGTGAGTGAGGAGGTTGGGGTGAGTGAGGAGGTTGGGGTGAGTGAGGAGGTTGAGGTGAGTGAGGAGGTTGAGGAGGTTGGGGTGAGTGAGGAGGTTGGGGTGAGTGAGGAGGTTGAGGAGGTTGGGGTGAGTGAGGAGGTTGAGGAGGTTGGGGTGAGTGAGGAGGTTGAGGTGAGTGAGGAGGTTGGGGTGAGTGAGGAGGTTGAGGTGAGTGAGGAGGTTGAGGTGAGTGAGGAGGTTGGGGTGAGTGAGGAGGTTGAGGAGATTGAGGAGGTTGGGGTGAGTGAGGAGGTTGAGGAGATTGAGGAGGTTGGGGTGAGTGAGGAGGTTGGGGTGAGTGAGGAGGTTGAGGAGATTGAGGAGGTTGGGGTGAGTGAGGAGGTTGAGGAGATTGAGGAGGTTGGGGTGAGTGAGGAGGTTGAGGAGGTTGGGGTGAGTGAGGAGGTTTGGGTGAGTGAGGAGGTTGAGGAGATTGAGGAGGTTGGGGTGAGTGAGGAAGTTGAGGAGATTGAGGAGGTTGGGGTGAGTAAGGAGGTTGGGGTGAGTGAGGAGGTTGAGGAGGTTGGGGTGAGTGAGGAGGTTGAGGAGGTTGGGGTGAGTGAGGAGGTTGGGGTGAGTGAGGAGGTTGGGGTGAGTGAGGAGGTTGGGGTGAGTGAGGAGTTTGAGGAGATTGAGGCAGTTGGGGTGAGTGAGGAGGTTGGGGTGAGTGAGGAGGTTGGGGTGAGTGAGGAGGTTGAGGAGATTGAGGAGGTTGGGGTGAGTGAGAAGGTTGGGGTGAGTGAGGAGGTTGAGGAGGTTGGGGTGAGTGAGGAGGTTGAGGAGATTGAGGAAGTTGGGGTGAGTGAGGAGGTTGGGGTGAGTGAGGAGGTTGGGGTGAGTGAGGAGGTTGAGGTGAGTGAGGAGGTTGAGGAGATTGAAGAGGTTGGGGTGAGTGAGGAGGTTGGGTGAGTGAGGAGGTTGAGGAGATTGAGGAGGTTGGGTGAGTGAGGAGGTTGGGGTGAGTGAGGAGGTTGAGGAGATTGAGGAGGAGTGGGTGAGTGAGGAGGTTGAGGACTTGAGGAGGTTGGGTGAGTGAGGAGGTTGGGGTGAGTGAGGAGGTTGAGGAGATTGAGGAGGTTGGGGTGAGTGAGGAGGTTGAGGACATTGAGGAGGTTGGGTGAGTGAGGAGGTTGATGAGTGAGGAGGTTGGGGTGAGTGAGGAGGTTGAGGTGAGTGAGGAGGTTGAGGAGGTTGGGGTGAGTGAGGAGGTTGGGGTGAGTGAGGAGGTTGAGGAGGTTGAGGTGAGTGAGGAGGTTGGGGTGAGTGAGGAGGTTGAGGTGAGTGAGGAGGTTGAGGTGAGTGAGGAGGTTGAGGAGATTGAAGAGGTTGGGGTGAGTGAGGAGGTTGGGGTGAGTGAGGAGGTTGAGGAGATTGAGGAGGTTGGGGTGAGTGAGGAGGTTGGGGTGAGTGAGGAGGTTGAGGAGATTGAGGAGGTTGGGGTGAGTGAGGAGGTTGAGGACATTGAGGAGGTTGGGTTGAGTGAGGAGGTTGAGGAGATTGAGGAGGTTGGGGTGAGTGAGGAGGTTGGGGTGAGTGAGGAGGTTGGGGTGAGTGAGGAGGTTGGGGTGAGTGAGGAGGTTGAGGTGAGTGAGGAGGTTGGGGTGAGTGAGGAGGTTGGGGTGAGTGAGGAGGTTGGGGTGAGTGAGGAGGTTGAGGAGATTGAGGAGGTTGGGGTGATTGAGGAGGTTGGGGTGAGTGAGGAGGTTGGGGTGAGTGAGGAGGTTGAGGAGATTGAGGAGGTTGGGGTGAGTGAGTAGGTTGGGGTGAGTGAGGAGTTGAGAAGGTTGAGGTGAGTGAGGAGGTTGAGGAGGTTGAGGAGATTGAGGAGGTTGGGGTGAGTGAGGAGGTTGGGGTGAGTGAGGAGGTTGAGGTGAGTGAGGAGGTTGAGGAGGTTGGGGTGAGTGAGGAGGTTGGGGTGAGTGAGGAGGTTGAGGAGGTTGGGGTGAGTGAGGAGGTTGGGGTGAGTGAGGAGGTTGAGGAGGTTGGGGTGAGTGAGGAGGTTGAGGTGGTTGGGGTGAGTGAGGAGGTTGGGGTGAGTGAGGTGGTTGGGGTGAGTGAGGAGGTTGGGGTGAGTGAGGTGGTTGGGGTGAGTGAGGAGGTTGGGGTGAGTGAGGTGGTTGGGGTGAGTGAGGAGGTTGAGGAGGTTGGGGTGAGTGAGGAGGTTGGGGTGAGTGAGGAGGTTGGGGTGAGTGAGGTGGTTGGGGTGAGTGAGGAGGTTGAGGAGGTTGGGGTGAGTGAGGTGGTTGGGGTGAGTGAGGAGGTTGGGGTGAGTGAGGTGGTTGGGGTGAGTGAGGAGGTTGAGGAGGTTGGGGTGAGTGAGGAGGTTGGGGTGAGTGAGGAGGTTGGAGTGAGTGAGGAGGTTGGGGTGAGTGAGGAGGTTGAGATGAGTGAGGAGGTTGGGGTGAGTGAGGAGGTTGGGGTGAGTGAGGAGGTTGGGGTGAGTGAGTAGGTTGAGGTGAGTGAGGAGGTTGAGGAGGTTGGGGTGAGTGAGGAGGTTGAGGAGGTTGAGAAGGTTGGGGTGAGTGAGGAGGTTGAGGAGGTTGAGGAGGTTGGGGTGAGTGAGGAGGTTTGAGGAGGTTGAGGCTGTACAATTGGTCTCACTGTTCTTTGGTTAGGGAGGGAAGAATTCAAGTGCTCCTGCTAAAAGTGTATGTGTGGACATTGCGTTGGGTTGTAGGACCGGTTTGGTTGACTCTCCTTCTCAAGGCTTACACTGGACTCCTTGCCGTTTGATAAGATACCAGAAGAGGGAAGAAAATTTGCAAACATTTTTTGGGGGTGAAAGGTTTCATTGTAAGTCGAGGTCGGCACATATTTGAAGGTTTGGGGGCCATGTGGAACTTGGTGCTGTTGTGACACATCACTCTTAAAATCATAACTGTGTAAAACCAAAAGATGCACATTGAGACATCAAAGCTGACAGGACAAGTACACGCCACTTAAAATGTGGAAACTCTAGATATGACGATAATATCGTAGCTTTAATTGTTTTCTGTTCATGTGCAAATGATGCAAAGATACATTCGGACACAATTCATACAATCTCTTCCTTGTAATTTCCCATGAAGTTGTTGGCCCTTTATAATGACATTTGACGTCAGGTATCCTGACCTGCTCCTTGCTGCTCATAAACTGAGCCACTGGGGAAGACCTACAGTGAACATTTAACTTCAAGACTGGTCCAGTGGATATTAATGTTCAAATCAGGATAGATTGAAATATATCTGAGAGATGATGGGAGGTGTCCCTTTAATATATGGAAATGTTTTGCAATGACTGTTTAGATATTTGGTACCTTCGGTTTAATTATCACAGGGGCCATGGCCATTAATAAACAGGATCAATTCAAGAGTCTGTGATGTGTTATTTGAGAGCCGCTAATATTTTATGATCTATTAGTTGAGTATTTGACATTTCGGAAGGATCGGCAGAAAGGAAAAGGAGGTGGGGTAGTTCTGTTAATAAAGGATGAGATCATTGCAATGGTGAGAAATGATATTGGCTCAGAAGATCAAGATGTAGAACTTAAATAAAGGATCCTCTAGGGAAGAGTGATCATAGCATGACAGAATTTCAAATTCAGTTTGAGGGTGAGAAACTTGGGTCTGAAACTAGTGTCCTGAACTTAAATAAAGGCAATTACAAAGGTATGAAGACAGAGTTGGCTAAAGTGGACTGGGAAAATAGATTAAAGGGTAAGACGGTAGATAAGCAGTGGCAGACATTTAAGGAGATATTTCATAACTCTCAACAAAGACCTGGTGCTAAATTATTCGTAGACGACCTGATTCTGGCTCAGGGTTTCGTACGTAGCAGAGCAGCTATCTCGGTGCGATCTATTGAAAGTCAGCCCTCGAGCCAAACGTTTGTTATTTTTGAGGCGGCGGACCTGGGTGGAGCAACAGCGGCGAGGCGGCGGCGGTAAAAGGCGGCAGCGACCAGGTAGGCCCACAGAGGCGGCGGACCTGGGTGGAGCAACAGCGGCGAGGCGGCGGCGGTAAAAGGCGGCAGTGACCAGGTAGGCTTTCACCAAGCCGAGAGCAGGAGAGAGGTAAAAAATAATCGAAGTGTGACGTCACCAGAAAGCAGGTAAGTGATTGGTTGGTGAGTATTTCTCTTTTTTTTTATACAAAACTTCAATTTTATTGTTTCTCGGGTATCTGTGGTGTAGCAGAGACTGCTGGCATAAATTAACTGAAGGGTAAATAATACATTTTTAATTAATTACATAGAATGGGAGAGCAGGTGATGTGTTACTGCTGCAATATGTGGGAGCTGGTGGACACCATTGATGTTCACGGTGAACACATTTGCAGTAAGTGTTGGCTGCTCGAGGAACTCCGGCTCCGTGTTGATGAGCTGGAGTCCGAGCTTCAAACACTGCGACACATCAGGGAGGGGGAGAGTTACCTGGACTCCGTGTTTCAGGAGGTAGTCACACCAATTAGAGTAACTAATTCAGAAGTAGCCCGTGGTCAGGGACAGGAAGGTGTGACTACGAGTGAGGCAGGTACAGGGATCCAGGAGGTAGTGTTGGAGGAGCCGCAGCCCTTGCTCTTGTCCAACAGGTTCGAGGCTCTTACTCCCTGTGTGGATAGGAGCGGGGACTGCAGGGAGGATGAGCAACCTGGCCACAGCACCGTGGTAAGGGGGGCCATTCAAGTGGGGGGAGTAAAAAGAAATGTTGTAGTGGTAGGGGATAGTATCATTAGGGGGATAGATAGGGTTCTTTGCAGCCAAGAGCGAGAGTCCCGAAGGCTGTGTTGCCTGCCCGGTGCCAGGGTTAAGGACATCTCCTCTGGGCTGGAGAGAAACTTGGAGTGGGAGGGGGAGGATCCAGTTGTCGTGGTCCATGTTGGTACCAATGACATAGATAGGACAAGGAAAGAGGTTCTGCTGAGGGAGTTTGAGCAGCTAGGGGCCAAATTAAAAAGCAGAACCTCGAGGGTAATAATCTCTGGATTACTACCTGAGCCACGAGCAAATTTGGCTAGGGTAAATAAAATCAGGGAGTTGAATGCGTGGCTCAAAGACTGGTGTGGGAAAAATGGGTTTTGCTTCTTGGGACACTGGCACCAGTACTGGGGCAGGAGAGAGCTGTTCCGTTGGGACGGACTTCACTTGGCCAGTGCTGGGACTAGTGTCCTGGCGAATCGAATAACTAGGGCTGTGGAGAGGGCTTTAAACTAATTAGTGGGGGGGAGGTTTCAAGAGAGCAAAAAATAAAAATGACAACAGAGAGGGTCATAGACATAGGTAGCAGTAGGGGAATCACAAATCAGAGCGTGGCAGGAAGGGACAGAGTGTGTGGAGTAAAAGGTAAACTGGTAAAAAGTGAAAAAGCAGGAACTAAGTGCCACAAAGCATATTTGAAAGTTCTCTATCTGAATGCACGTAGCATTCGTAACAAAATAGACGAGTTAATGGCACAAATAACTACATATGGTTATGATATTGTGGCCATTACAGAAACATGGCTGCAGGGTGACAATGCCTGGGAATTAAACATACCAGGTTATTTAACGATCAGGAAGGACAGGCAGGAAGGAAGGGGAGGTGGGGTGGCTATGTTAATAAAGGAAGGAATCACTGTAATACAGAGTAATGATATTGGGTCAAAAAATCATGATAATGAAACAGTTTGGGTGGAGATAAGGAATAATAAGGGGAAAAAAACATTAGTGGGCGTAGTCTATAGGCCTCCGAACAGTTGCAACTCTATTGGACGGAGTATCAATCAGGAAATAGTTGAGGCATGTAATAAGGGAACATCTATAATTATGGGGGATTTTAACTATCATATTAATTGGACAAATCAAATGGGGCAGGGCTGCCTTGAGGATGAGTTCATTGAGTGTATTAGGGATGGGTTTCTTGAGCAGTATGTAACTGAACCGACCAGGGGGCAAGCAACCTTAGATCTGGTCCTGTGTAACGAGACAGGATTAATTAAAAATGTCCTAGTAAAGGATCCCCTTGGAATGAGTGACCATAACATGGTTGAATTCCATATTCAATTAGAGGGTGAGAAGGTTGGATCTCAAACAAGCGTGCTAAGCTTGAATAAAGGAGACTATGAAGGTATGCGAGCGGAATTGAGTAGAGTGGATTGGGAAAATAGATTAAAGGGTAAGACGACACATGATCAGTGGTGTACATTCAAGGAGTTATTTTACAACTTCCAAAAAATATATATTCCACGGAAAAGAAAAGGGTGTAAAAGAAAGGACAGTCATCCGTGGCTAAGTAAAGAAATTAAGGATAGTATTCGACTAAAAACAAGGGCATATAAGGTAGCGAAATCTAGTGGGAGGACAGAGGATTGGGAAAACTTTAAAAGGCAGCAAAAAATAACAAAAAGATTGATTAAGAAAGGGAAGATAGATTATGAAAGTAAATTAGCAAAAATATAAAAACAGATAGTAAGAGTTTTTATAGTTATATAAAAAGAAAAAGGGTGGCTAAAGTAAATGTTGGTCCCTTAGAGGATGAGACCGGGAAATTAATGGTGGGAAATATGGAGATGGCAAAAACACTGAATGAATATTTTGTATCAGTCTTTACAGTAGAGGACACTAAGAATATCCCAACACTGGACAAACAGGGGGCTATAGGGGGAGAGGAGCTAAACACGATCAAAATCACTAAGGAAGTGGTACTCGGTAAAATAATGGGACTCAAGGCGGATAAATCACCTGGACCTGATGGCTTACATCCTAGAGTCTTGAAGGAAGTGGCGGTAGGGATTGTAGATGCATTGGTAATAATTTTTCAAAACTCCCTGGATTCCGCTAAGGTCCCGGCAGACTGGAAAACTGCTAATGTAACACCCTTATTTAAAAAGGGCAGTAGACAGAAGGCTGGTAACTATAGACCGGTTAGCCTAACATCTGTGGTAGGTAAAATTTTGGAGTCCATTATTAAGGAAACAGTAACAGGACATTTGGATAATCATAATTTAATAGGACAAAGTCAGCATGGTTTTACGAAGGGGAAGTCATGTTTGACAAATTTGCTGGAGTTCTTTGAGGAAGTAACATATAGAGTGGATAAAGGGGAACCAGTGGACGTAGTGTATTTAGACTTCCAAAAGGCATTTGACAAGGTGCCACACAAAAGATTATTGCTTAAGGTAAAAAATCACGGGATTGGGGGTAATATTCTGGCATGGATAGAGGATTGGCTATCTAACAGAAAGCAAAGAGTTGGGATAAATGGTTCATTCTCAGACTGGCAATCAGTAACTAGTGGTGTTCCACAGGGGTCAGTGCTGGGTCCCCAACTCTTCACAATCTATATTAACGATTTGGAGGAAGGGACCAAGTGTAACATATCAAAATTTGCAGATGATACAAAGATGGGAGGGAAAGTAGTGAGTGAGGAGGACATAAAAAACCTGCAAGGGGACATAGACAGGCTAAGTAAGTGGGCAGAGATTTGGCAGATGGAATACAACACTGGAAAGTGTGAGGTGATGCACTTTGGCAGGAAAAATCCTAGAGCAATTTATTATCTTAATGGCAAGAAACTGGAGAGTACTGAAGTGCAAAGGGATCTGGGGGTCCTGGTGCACGAAACTCAAAAGGTTAGTATGCAGGTGCAGCAAGTGATTAAGAAGGCAAATGGAATGTTGGCTTTCATTGCTAGGGGGATAGAATATAAAAATAGGGAGGTATTGCTTCAGTTGTACAAGGTATTGGTGAGACCGCACCTGGAATACTGCATACAGTTTTGGTGTCCTTACTTAAGGAAAGACATCCTTGCTCTCGAGGCAGTGCAAAAAAGGTTCACTCGGTTAATCCCGGGGATGAGGGGGTGGTCATATGAGGAGAGGTTGGGTAGATTGGGACTCTACTCATTGGAGTTCAGAAGAATGAGAGGCGATCTTATTGAAACATATAAGATTGTGAAGGGGTTGGATCGGGTGGATGCGGGGAGGATGTTCCCGATGACGGGTGAGACGAGAACTAGGGGACATAGTCTTAGAATAAGGGGCTGCTCTTTCAAAACTGAGATGAGGAGGAACTACTTCACTCAGAGGGTGGTAGGTCCATGGAATATGCTGCCACAAAAAGCTGTAGAAGCTACAACATTAATTAAATTTAAAACAGAAATAGACAGTTTCCTAGAAGTAAAGGGCATTAAGGGTTACGGGGAGCGGGCAGGAATTTGGACATGAGTCTAGGTTCGGATCGGTCATGGCCCTGTGGGTAGTGGAGCGGACCCAGGGACTGTGTAGCCTGATTCTGCTCCTATTTCGTGTGTGCAATTCTGTTAGATGCAGGAGATGGTTCTGTGATAGATAGTAGATTGGCGGTTAGGATCAGATCAGCCATGATCTTATTGAATGGCGGAGCAGGCTCGAGGGGCCGATTGGCCTACTCCTGCTCCTATTTCTTATGTTCTTATGTTCTTATGTTCTTAAAGGTTTATTCCAGTGAGAAAGAAAGACTCTATGAGAAGGATGAACCATCCGTGGCTAACTAAGGAAGTTAGAAAAGGCATACAATGTTGCGAAGATTAGTGATAGGCCAGAGGATTGGGAAATTTTTAGAAACCAGCAAAAGATGACTAAAAAAATAATAAAGAGGGAGAAGATAGATTATGCAAGAAAATGAGCAAAAACTATAAAAACAGACAATAAGAGCTTCTACAGGTATATAAAAAGGAAGAGAGTAGCTAAAGTAAATTTTGGTCCCTTAGAGGATGAGACTGGGGAATTAATAATGGGAAACAGGGAAATGGCAGAGACTTTGAACAAATATTTTTTGTCGGTCTTCACGGTAGAAGACACTAGAAGCATCCCAATAATAATTGATAATCAAGGGGCTATAGGGAGGGGGGAACTTAAAACAATCACTATCACTAGAGAAAAAGTACTAGGCAAACTAATGGGACTTAAGGCTGACAAGTCCTCTGGATCTGATGGCCAACATCCTAGGGTCTTAAAAGAAGTGGCTGCAGAGATAATGGATGCATTGGTTGTAATCTACCAAAATTCCCTGGATTCTGGAGAGGTCCCAGCGGATTGGAAAACCGCAAATGTAACGCCCCTATTCAAGAAAGGAGGGAGGCAGAAAGCAGGAAACTATAGGCCAGTTAGCCTAACATCTGTCATTGGGAAAATGCTGGAATCCATTATTAAGGAAGTAATAGCAGGACATTTAGAAAATCACAATACAATCAAGCAGAGTCAACATGGTTTTATGAAAGGGAAATCGTGTTTGACAAATTTACTAGAGTTCTTTGAGGATGTAACAAGCAGGGTGGATAAAGGGGAATCAGTAGATGTAGTATATTTGGATTTCCAGAAGGCATTCGATTAGGTGTCACATAAAAGGTTACTGCACAAGATAAGAGCTCACGGGGTTGGGGGTAATATATTAGCACAGATAGAGAATTGGCTAACTAACAGAAAACAAAGAGTCGGGATAAATGGGTCATTTTCAGGTTGGCAAACTGTAACTAGTGGGGTACCATAGGGGCCTCAACTATTTACAATCTATATTAATGACTTGGATGAAGGGGCCGTGTGTACTGTAGCCAAATTTGCTGATGATACAAAGATAGGTGGGAAAGCAAGTTGTGAAGAGGACACAAAGAGTCTGCAAAGAGATATAGATAGGTTAAGTGAGTGGGCAAAAATTTGGCAGATGGAGTATAATGTGGGAAAATGTGAGGTTATCCACTTTGGTAGGAAAAATAAAAAAGCAAATTATTATTTAAATGAAGAGAGACTACAAAATGCTGCGGTACAGAGGGATCTGGGGGTCCTCGTACATGAAACACAAAAAGTTAGCATGCAGGTACAGCAAGTAATTAGGAAGGCAAATGGAATGTTGGCCTTTATTGCAAAGGGAATGGAATATAAAAGTAGGGAAGTCTTGCTACAAATGTGCAGGACGCTGGTGAGACCACACCTGGAGTACTGCGTACAGTTTTGGTCTCCTAATTTAAGGAAGGATATACTTGCATTGGAGGCAGTTCAGAGAAGGTTCACGAGGTTAATTCCTGAGATGAAGGGGTTGTCTTATGAAGAAAGGTTGAGCAGGTTGGGCCTATACTCATTGGAGTTTAGAAGAATGAAAGGTGATCTTATTGAAACATATAAGATTCTGAGGGGGCTCGACAAGGTAGATGCAGAGAGGATGTTTCCCCTCGTGGGGGAATCTAGAACTCGGGGGCATAGTTTCAGGATAAGGGGTTGCCCATTTAAAATGGAGATGAGGAGGAATTTCTTCTCTCAGAGGGTCGTGACTCTTTGGAATTCTCTACCCCAGAGAGCTGTGGAGGCGGAGTCATTGAATATATTCAAGGCGGAGATAGACAGATATTTGAGCTACAGGGGAGTCAAGGGTTATGGGGAACCGGTGGGAAAGTGGCGTTGAGGCCAAGATCAGATCAGCATGATCTTATTGAATGGCAGGGCAGGCTCGAGGGGCCGAATGGCCTACTCCTGCTCCTATTTCTTATGTTTTCCCATGGCACGTACGCAGGTACTCAAAACAAAGTGTAAAGTTATGCATTTTGTCCTTATTTTTATATCGCCATTATAAATTCCTATCTCCACATTTAGAATGGAAACTGGCTATGTAAACTTGTCACACCATAATTGCACCCTCCCACCAGTGGTGGAGCTGCAGCACCTTCACTGGGCAGAGGGTGTAATTACAGCTTGAGAACTTTACATCAACAGTTTTCATTATAAGTGTGAACACAGGAATGTCTCTACTCCTGCTTCCATCTCAGCTTTTCTCTTCTGCTTTTTTTCCTTTAACTCTCCTTTTTGACTCTCTCTTCTTTTCTGCTTCTCTCTTTCTTTCTGTCTTGCATAGCAGATGGTAGGTGGTGCAAAAGGAACCACCGGACTGCATTTGGGGTGGGGGTTGCAGAGAAAACGTTGCCCTGAGTGGCTCCCTTCCCATCCTCTCCCCCAATCACTCATGTTCCCTTCCTATCCCCTACCATGGACAATATCAGCTGATCAGAGACAGCAGCATGGATTTCCAATGGGGAAGTCATGACTAACTAACCTAGTTGAATTTTTTGAGGAGGTCACTAATGTGGTAGATAAGGGAGTGTCTATGGATGTTATTTAAATGGACAATATCGCCCTCTCTCTCTCTGTCTCTCTCTCTCCCCCCCTCTCTCGACCTCTCCCTCTCTCGCCCTCTCTCTGTCTCTCCCTCTCTCTCTCGGCCTGTCTCTCTCCCTCTCTCTCCTTCTTTCTCACTCTCGCCCTCTCGCTCTCTCGCCCTCTCTCACCCTCTCTCCTTCGCCCTCTTTCTCTCTCGCCCTCTGTCTCTCTCCCTCTCTCTCTCGCCCTGCCTCACTGTCTCTCTGTCTCTCACTCTCTCTCTCTCTCTCGCCCTATCTCTTTCTGTCTCTCACTCTCTCTGTCTCTCTCCCTCTCTCTCTCTCTCCCTCTCTGTCTCTCTCTCTCTTGCCCTCTCTCTCTCTCTCTCTCTCGCCCTCTCTCTCTAAAATATTTGTTGACGTTCACAGAACAGAAACAAAAGCTACAACAGATGTGTAATTCGTACTTTGTCATTTTTTCCACTCTTTCACACAGACACACATTGACGGAGACTCACTCGATATAAATTGTACTCAGGGGAGCTTTGGAAATGTGCCCTCTTGTTTCTCAAATTTTATTTGAAGAAAAGTATGAAGCAGAAAGTTGAGTGTAAAGAAACCGTTGTCTCAGTCTCACTGGCTGAGCAGTCCTGGCACAGCCTGGGGAATTAGGCAGTCGGCACAATCCAAATTCTACTCACAGAGTCACAGGCCTGAGCATAAATATCAAATCTACGTCCAGGCTTTTGGGGCAAGACTAGGCCTTCAAGTGATCTTTAATGAAAGATTAAAGGAAACAAAAAACAACTGATAAAAACATGATCATGTCATTGTGGGAATATGTAATTTTGTTATCAGTTGCCGAGGGGGGAATTGGCAGATAAAAACAAGTTCAGAAAGCAATTTTAGAGAATCGTGGTTACCCGGTGGCCAGATTGGGCCATCAGAGGGTGAGTTTCCATGGAAAAAACGCATGATAAAAGTGGATGTAAGACATTATAATGGAAAAAGGTAACAGTAAAACAGAATTGCTGCAGACAGGAAGTATAAGCAGATATAAGATTTTTAATATATTATAAACATATAGATTGTGTGATTTGGTAATCTTACAATAACTAATGATGGGTTAATGGAGTTACCTCTAGTAAAATCCCCTCAGCTGTTCCCAGATATCAATACAGTTTTGGACAGTGAAAGTATTTAATTACTGACACTCAAATCCTTGGCAGAATGAGCTGTGTGTGAGTGGAGACAGGAAACCCCCTCACTGCTGGGATTTAAGCACTCGTGTTATATTTTATATTTTTACAACTTAGCTGAGCTCCATGCACCAAACACAAGCTTCCTTGTGCACAGATCATTAGGCCTGTAGCTGCTTAATCATTTTACTCACTGAAAGGAGCCTAACTATAACCTGTTACTAATCTGTTCTACGGCTTACAATCCCACAGGATGAATAAATTCAAACATTGATAAAGTTGAGAAAATTACTCAAGTGTCAAGACAATGTAAGGATTTTAACAAATAAAATTCAAAACTCAAAACCAATGTAAGCTTATTTAGTCTTTATATTAATATATGCTTCTCAGATATCCATTTCTTTGATACTAATTTAAGAGGTTTTCTTCCCCCTACCAAAGTTCTTAAGTGACATCAGGTGACAGCAGACATCCAGCTGCCGAGTTCTACAGAAGCCGCTCACTCGATATTCATCCAGAGACACGAAACTTCCTAATTAGTCACACAATCGGCATTGTCCCACTTCAAGAATACAGATTGTTTTCTAATCAAAGCTGAAACTGAGCCACAACCAATCTCAGGATCAAACACAGATGTCTCCCTGTCTGGGAATCTCAATCCATTATTACAAAACATCAGTTCCTCAGGAAAGCAGCTTTGGGTGAACGGATTGTGTTTGGAAGCACCGACTCTTTAAAGGGTAGTCTGGATTATAACAACAACATCTTGCATCTATACAGCGCCTTTAACATAGTAAACTGTCCCAAGGCGCTTCACAGGAGCGATTATCAAACAAAATTTGGCACCGAGCCACATAAGGAGATATTAGGACAGGGCTTGGTCAAAGAGGGAGGTTTTAAGGAGTGTCTTAAAGGAGGAGAGAGAGGTAGAGAGGCGGAGGTTTAGGGAGAGAATCCCAAAGCTTCGGGCCCAGGCAGCTGAAGGCATGGCCGCCAATGATGGAGCGATTAAAATCTGGAATGCGCAAGAGGCCAGAATTAGAGGAGTGCAGAGATCTCGGGGGGGTTGTGGGGCTGGAGGAGGTTACAGAGATAGGGAGGGGTGAGGCCTTAGAGGGATTTGAAAACAAGGATGTGAATTTTAAAATTGAGACATTGCCGGATAGGAAGCCAATGTAGGTCAGCGAGCACAGGGGTGATGGGTGAATGGGACTTGGTGCGAGTTAGGACACGGGCAGCAGAGTTTTGGATGAGTGCAAATTTACGGAGGGTGCAAGGTGGGAGGCAAGTGATGTGAGCGTTGGAATAGTCGAGTCTGGAGGTAACAAAGGCATGGATGAGGGTTTCAGCAGCAGATGAGCTGAGGCAGGGGCGGAGACAGGCGATGTTATAAAGGGAAACATTTGTACTAAACCTTCACCTGCTTAATCCTAACATTGCCCAGAATCAGCACAATATCTAAAAACCTTCTATTGTCTGTATTTATAGACTTAACACACTGACTATTTCACCGGGGAAGTCTGCACTTGTTGAACTTGGAGTGAGAGTAGGTGTGAAAGTGGTAGAATAGTAACTGGCCAAAAATATTAGACTGCTTTGCGAGGCTATTGATTTCTAACAAAGCTCCTAAGATTTACCATCTACAAGATGCACTGCAGCAACTTGCCAAGGCTCCTTCAGCAGCACCTCCCAAACCCGTGACCTCCACCACCTAGAAGGACAAGGGCAGCAGGCGCATGGGAACACCACCACCTCCAAGTCATACACCATCCTGACTTGGAAGTATATCGGCCGATCCTTCATCATCGCTGGGTCAAAATCCTGGAACTCCCTCCCTAACAGCACTGTGGGAGTACCTTCACCACACAGACTGCAGCAGTTCAAGGCGGCGGCTCACCACCACCTTCTCAAGGGGCAATTGGGGATGGGCAATAAATGCTGGCCTTGCCAGCGACGCCCACATCCCATGAACGAATAAAAAATAAATTAATCCCATTAATCGCTGAAGTTGTAACTCAGTAAATTTTAGTTGGATTCTACTTTGCAAAATGGGAATTCAGTCAGATTGTACTGAATCTTGGGTAGACATGGAATGAATTGTTCAATTTCAGATTCAGCAAAACCGTAACCGTAAAGCTCTGGAACATCACCAGAAAATTCCCAACTTCGTGTTTAAATCTATTCATGGCCTCACCCCTCCCTATCTCTGTAACTTTCTCCAGCTCTACAACCTTTAGAGATCTCTCTTCCCTTCCGACTCTGGACCCTTGCGCATCCCTCCACTCCCTTCGCCCCACCATTAGTGGCCGTGCTTTCAGCTGTCTAGGCCCCATACTCTGGAATTCACTCCCTAAACCTCTCCGCCTCTCCACCACCCCCTCCTCCCAGCTCTTTTCCGAAGCATTTGGTCACTCCTCTGAATATCTCTTTCAGTGGCTCAGTGTTCATTCCGTGTCTGATTATAGAATCATAGAATGGTTACAGCACAGTAGGAGGCCATTCGACCTGTCGAGCCTGTACCGACTCTCTGCAAGAGCACTTCAGCTAGTTCCACTGCCCCACCCTTTCCCCAGAGCCCTGCAAATTCTTTTCCTTCAGGTACTTATCTAAGTCCCTTTTGAAAGCCATGATTGAATCTGCCTCCACCACCCTTTCAGGCAGTGAATTCCAGATCCTAACCACTCGCTGTGTAAAAAAGTTTTTCCTCATGTCGCTTTTGGATCTTCTGCCCATCACCTTAAATCTGTGTCCTCTGGTTCTCGACCCTTCCGTCAATGGGAACAGTTTCTCTCTATCTACTCTGTCTAAACCCCTCATGATTTTGGACACCTCTATCAAATCTCCTCTCAATCTTCTCTGCTCTAAGGAGAACAACCCCAGTTTCTCCAGTCTATCCACATAACTGAAGTCCCTCATCCCTGAAACCATTCTTGTAAATCTTTTCTGCACCCTCTCTAAGGCCTTCACATCCTTCCTAAAGTGCGGTGCCCAGAATTGGACACAATACTCCAGTTGTGGCTGAACCAGTATTTTATACAGGTTCATCATAACTTCTTTGCTTTTGTACTCTATGCCTTTATTTGTAAAGCCTTGCTTTTTTAACTGCTTTCTCAACCTGTCCTGCCACCTTCAATGATTTGTGCACATATACCCCCAGGTCTCTCTGTTCCTGCACCCCCTTTAGAACTGTGCCCTTTGGTTTATATTGCCTCTCCTCGTTCTTCCTACCAAAATGAATCACTTCGCATTTTTCTGCGTTAAACTTCATCTGCTACGTGTCCGCCCATTCCACCAGCCTGTCCTCTTGAAGTCTATCCCTATCCTCCTCACTGTTCACTATTCCTCTAAGTTTTGTGTCATCTGCAAATTTTGAAATTGTACCCTGTACACCCAAGTCCAAATCATTAATATATATAAAGAAAAGCAGTGGTCCTAGAACCGACCCCTGGGAAACACGACTGTATACCTTCCTCCAGTCCGAAAAACAACCGTTCACCACTACTCTCTGTTTCCTGTCACTTAGCCAATTTCATATCTATGCTGCCACTGTCCCTTTTATTCCATGGGCTTCAACTTTGCTGACAAACCTATTATGTGGCACTTTGTCGAACGCCTTTTGGAAATCCATGTACACCACGTCAACCGCATTACCCTCATCAACCCTTTCTGTTACCTCATCAAAAAGCTCGATCAAGTTATACTCCTGTGAAATGCTTTGGATATTTTTCTATGTTAAAGGCACTATATAAATGTAGGTTGTACCTAGGTACAGGTTCAAAGGCTGCGTTAAAACAGTGAGAATTCGGCACACTTCCCGATATAAATTGAATCATTAGTCGGTTTTCACTTTTTGTATTTGCATAATTCAAAATAAAATGCAGATGATGTAATATGTAACTAATGCCAGGACACCAGTATAAGATAGTAATTTAATCTTTCAGTCCTGCTGATATTTATAATCCATTTAAGCCTTGCTCGCACTGTTAATGATGTCTCAAGAATGACTGGATTGAGTTACTGCCTCGTATCTCGCTGCCAGCTGTCTGTAGTTCCGTACCACCCTGTAACCGCATCCAATGTTATTAATGTATAATAATATCTGCTTTGGAAGCAAAAGTTCAAGTTACATGGCAACTGAAATGGTGTCGTTATTTCAGGGAATATACAAAGGAAATAATTCACCTGGAATATCAGCAACTAAAACTGACCTTTAAAAGTAAATTAATAAGAATACAATCAAATATCAAGCAAAGTGTTTAAAGTGTTTGATTCCTCTGCAAGTTCAATTGGTGCCGGACTGGTGATGTGTCAAATGTTGTTCATTTCTGCTTTAACTGCCAAAAGTAAAGGGTGGAAAAGCTTTGATTGTCTCAGTATCTACAACAGATTGTTTTAACCCAGGATTCAACAGCAGCAATCAGCTGCTGAATTATAGACAGCAACAGTGACATTTAAAAACACAAATATTCAGACTCTGCAATTACAATAAATACACACTGTGGGACATCTGCAGCATTAAATACCCATTACATCTTATTGAAAGAAAAGATCACTGCTAATCACACAGAGACAGAGGGGGGGGGGGGGGGGGGGGAGAGAGAGAGAAAGACACAAGCGAAAAGAAAAGCAGTTTCATTCCTCATGCTACTTTGACTTACAAAAGAACTTGAATTTTAAAGCAAACAAACACCTTTGAGGGAAACAGACAGGAAGTGAGAGTTGGAGGGGGAGAGGAGTAGGCACATCGGTTAAGGACGAGTGGGCCTTTTACCTCTCACCACCCAGTCTTGGACTAGGGGACTGATGGGAGTGAGAGGGTGGGGCAGCGTGATTGATTGGGGGGGAGATGGGAGGGGCCGCTGAGGCCATACGTTCCCCAGAATCCCTACCTCGTGCAGCTGAGGAGCCAATGGAGATGTTAGTGACATCAGTCAATCTGAAGTCCATACCGGCATAAAGCAGTTGACTGATGCACGGTTTGCAATAACATTGTGGGTAACACAGAGCAACATGAAAGAGCAAAGGTCAGGGACATCACTTGATGGCATGCATTTGGGGATTTGTGCTGGAGCCTCCCATATGATTCTACTGAGTAATGTGCAGTGTCGATGTGAATAGAGAATAGAGAAAGCGCCTACTTCCCTAGAAGCCCTCATGACTCATTTCTTTTGTGCTAGTCCATTATTTGGTGGTCTCCAGTAAGTCAGGGGTTGAATGAGGGACACCTGTAGCAACCTTGGCTTACAATCCACTGCGGCATTAATAAAACACAGTGGAGCCTCCACCAGATCCGTTATTGAGCAACTCACAGGCCCTGATAGAGGAGCATCCTTCGGGAGAACCCAACAAGTGTTTCCAGGGTAATGTTGACCTGCTGTATTCCAGGAGGTGTCCATGTGATGCGGCACAGCAAGACTCCAGTGATGAGCAGTGGCGGGATATTGTGGAAGGACCCTAGGAGCCAGATGATGCTGGAGCACAAAATCTTTGGTGTCACTCAGCCTGTTCCAGATCATTTTTTCCAGCTCACCTCATGCACCCTCTCCCATTACCAGTCCTCCTAAACCCTGGAATAAATCGTCATCACCAACATTAGCACTGTCAATCTACCAACCATTCAGTCACAGAACCATGGAAATATCCAGCACAGAAGGAGGCCATTCAGCCCATTGTGTCCTTGTCAGTTCTGTCCTTGAGGAATCCCAAACTAACCCCACTGTCCCGCTCTCTCCCCATAGCCCTGTATCAATCCCAAACTAATCCCACTGTCCCGCTCTCTCCACATAGCCCTGTATCAATCCCAAACTAATCTCACTGCCCCGCTCTCTCCCCATAGCCCTGTATCAATCCCAAACTAATCCCACTGACCCGCACTCTCCCCATAGCCCTGTATCAATCCCAAACTAATCCCACTGCCCCGCTCTCTCCCCATAGCCCTGTATCAATCCCAAACTAATCCCACTGCCCCGCTCTCTCCCCATAGCCCTGTATCAATCCCAAACTAATCTCACTGCCCCGCTCTCTCCCCATAGCCCTGTATCAATCCAAAACTATTCCCACTGCCCCGCTCTCTCCCCATAGCCCTGTATCAATCCAAAACTATTCCCACTGCCCCGCTCTCTCCCCATAGCCCTGTATCAATCCCAAACTAATCCCACTGCCCCGCTCTCTCCCCATAGCCCTGTATCAATCCCAAACTAACCCCACTGTCCCGCTCTCTCCCCATAGCCCTGTATCAATCCCAAACTAATCCCACTGCCCCGCTCTCTCCACATAGCCCTGTATCAATCCCAAACTAATCCCACTGCCCCGCTCTCTCCCAATAGCCCTGTATCAATCCCAAACTAATCCCACTGCCCCGCTCTCTCCCAATAGCCCTGTATCAATCCCAAACTAATCCCACTGCCCCACTCTCTCCCCATAGCCCTGTATCAATCCAAAACTATTCCCACTGCCCCGCTCTCTCCCCATAGCCCTGTATCAATCCCAAACTAACCCCACTGTCCCGCTCTCTCCCCATAGCCCTGTATCAATCCCAAACTAATCCCACTGCCCCGCTCTCTCCACATAGCCCTGTATCAATCCCAAACTAATCCCACTGCCCCGCTCTCTCCCAATAGCCCTGTATCAATCCCAAACTAATCCCACTGCCCCGCTCTCTCCCAATAGCCCTGTATCAATCCCAAACTAATCCCACTGCCCCGCTCTCTCCCAATAGCCCTGTATCAATCCCAAACTATTCCCACTGCCCCGCTCTCTCCCCATAGCCCTGTATCAATCCAAAACTATTCCCACTGCCCCGCTCTCTCCCCATAGCCCTCAGAGATTGTTTGAGGAGATAGTGTTAGGGATAGGTTAATTAGCAGCTATACGCTGCTTGTTTAGTGAGGTTTTGGGAATTGTATCTGGGTTCAGTTCAGTAAAAGCATATGATTCAGATATTTAACTTGTGACAATATGTTTAGATTTAACTGCGAAATATCAAAGGAGCATCCCACAGCTGTGATTAGAATTCAAGGCTGCAGCTGTTGACTGTATTATAATCTTAATCAATGTCCTTAACATTCTTTCTCTCAACAAAGTGGAGTTAATTATGAATTGTGAGGTCCACACAACAACAACAACTCACCACTGCTATTGTGGTCCCCTTAAAAAATTATGGCAATAGAGGCAGACATTCATTTTCTTGAAATGATTGATTGCTCCATATTGCTGCACAACAATCGCTGGGACTGCATCATATAACCCCGTGTTGATGTTGTGTGCAACATGTTAATCCCGTGTTGCTGTTGTGTGCGATATGTTAATCCCGTGTTGCTGTTGTGTGCGATGTTAACCCCATGTTGCTGTTGTGTGCGATATGTTAACCCCGTGTTGCTGTTGTGTGTGACATGTTACATAGAAACATAGAAGATAGGAGCAGGAGTAGGCCATTTGGCCCCTCGAGCCTGCTCTGCCATTCGATGAGATCATGGCTGATCATCCAAACTCAGTACCCTGTCCCTGCTTTCTCCCCATATCCCTTGATACCTTTAGCTTTAAGAAATATATCTAACTCATTCTTGAATATATTTAATGACTTGGCCTCAACAACCTTCTGTGGTAGAGAATTCCACAGGTTCACCACTCTCTGGGTGAAGAAATTCTTCCTCATTTCTGTCCTAAATGGCTTACCCCTTATCCTTAGATTATGACCCCTGGTTCTGGACTCTCCGACCATCGGGAACATTCTTCCTGCATCTAGTTTGTCCAGACCTGTCAGTATTTTATATGTTTCGATGAGATCCCCTTTCATTCTTCTATACTCCAGCGAGTATAAGCCCAATCGACCCAATCTCTCCTCATATGTCATTCCTGCCATCCCAGGTATCAGCCTTGTGAATCTTCGCTGAACTCCTTCCATGGCAAGAACATCCTTCCTCAGATAAGGCGACCAAAACTGCACACAGTACTCAAGGTGTGGTCTCACCAAGGCCCTGTACAACTGCAGCAGGACATCCCTGTTCCTATACTCAAACCCTTTCGCTATGAATGCCAACATACCATTTGCCTTCTTCACCGCCTGCTGCACCTGCATGCTTACCTTCAGCGACTGGTGCACAAGGACACCCAGGTCTCGTTGCACTTCCCCTTCTCCCAATCTATTGCCATTCAGATAATAGTCTGCCTTTCTGTTTTTGACACCAAAGTGGATAACCTCGCATTTATCCACGTTATATTGCATCTGCCACGCTTCTGCCCACTCACCCAACCTGTCCAAATCATCCTGGAATTTCTCGGTATCCTCCTCACAGCACACACGCCCACCCAGCTTTGTGTCATCTGCAAACTTGGAGATATTACATTTAGTTCCCTTATCTAGATCATTAATGTATATTGTGAATAGCTGGGGTCCAAGGACCGATCCCTGTGGTACCCCACTAGTCACTGCCTGCCACTCGGAAAAAGACCCATTAATTCCTACTCTCTGCTTTCTGTCCGCCAACCAGTTCTCTATCCAAGTCAATAGCTTGCCCCCAATCCCATGTGCCTTAACTTTACACGCTAATCTCTTATGCGGGACCTTATCGAAACACTTTTGAAAGTCCAAATACACCACATCTACTGGTTCTCCCTTATCTATTTTCCCAGTTACATCCTCAAAAAATTCCAGTAGATTAGTCAAGCACGATTTACCTTTTGTAAATCCATGTTGACTTTGTCCGATCCTGTCACTGTTTTTCAAGTGCTCAGCTATTACATCCTTTATAATGGACTCTAGCATTTTCCCCACTACCGATGTCAGGCTTACCGGTCTGTAATTCCCCGCTTTCTCTCTATCACCCTTTTTGAATAGTGGGGTAACATTAGCTACCCTCCAATCCATGGGTACTGTTCCAGATTCCATCGAATGTTGGAAGATGATCAGCAATGCATCTACTATTTCTAGGGCCACTTCCTTCAGTACCCTAGGATGTAGATTATCAGGCCCTGGGGATTTATCGGCCTTCAATCCCGTCAATTTCCCTAACACCATTTCCCTGCAAATACTGATTTCTTTCAGTTCCTCCCTTTCATCATGTTAACCCCTTGTTGCTGTTGTGTGCGCTATGTTAACCCCGTGTTGCTGTTGTGTGTGACATGTTAACCCCGTGTTGCTGTTGTGTGTGACATGTTAACCCCGTGTTGCTGTTTGGAATGATGAGTTGTGTTCAGCTTCACTGGAACAATGTAAAAAGACTGGGTCAGAGTACGAGGCAAGTGAGAGGAATTGTCGGGAAAAGTGACTGAGGGCTTGGGTTCAGTAAAACAGTCTCCTCATCTGCATAATTGCTCCCGCCGTCCCGCAGCACTCTGTCCCTTGCAAAGTTTCATACCTTAGTGAATTATTTCCTCTCTATATTCTCCCTCCTAAAATGTATCACCTCACATTTCTCCACACTAAATTTTATCTGACATCCAGCTGACCAATCTATTGTCCACTACACTGACCACTCTACTGACCTGTCCGTGTTCCCATGTCCGTGTTCCCCTGCCCGTGTTCCCCTGTCCGTGTTCCCCTGTCCCGTGTTCCCCTGTCCCGTGATTCCCTGTCCATGTTCCCCTGTCCGTGTTCCCCTGCCCGTGTTCCCCTGTCCCGTGTTCCCCTGTCCGTGTTCCCCTGTCCGTGTTCCCCTGTCCCGTGATTCCCTGTCCGTGTTCTCCTGTCCCTGTTCCCCTATCCGTGTTCCCGTTCGTGTTTCCCTCTCCCATGTTCTCCTGTCCGTGTTCTCCTGTCCCATGTTCTCCTGTCCCGTGTTCCCGTCCGTGTTCTCATGTCCGTGTTCCCCTATCCATGTTCCCCTGTCCGTGTTCCCCTGTCCGTGTTCTCCAGTCCCGTGTTCCCCTGTCCGTGTTCCCCTGTCCGTGTTCCACTGTCCTGTGTTCTCCTGTCTGTGTTCCCATGTCCGTGTTCCCATGTCCGTGTTCCCATGTCTGTGTTCCCATGTCCGTGTTCCCCTGTACGTGTTCCTCTGTCCCGTGTTCCCCTGTCCCATGTTCCCCTGTCCCGTGTTCCCCTGTCCCATGTTCCCCTGTACGTGTTCCCCTTTCCCGTGTTCCCCTGTCCCGTGTTCCCCTGTCCCGTGTTCCCCTGTACGTGTTCCCCTGTCTGTGTTCCCCTGTCCCGTGTTCCCGTCCCGTGTTCCCCTGTCCGTGTTCCCCTGTCCGTGTTCCCCTGTCCTGTGTTCCCCTGTCCGTGTTCCCCTGTTTGTGTTTCCCTGTCCCGTGTTCCCCTGTCCCGTGTTCCCCTGTACGTGTTCCCCTGTCCCGTGTTCCCCTGTCCGTGTTCCCCTGTCCCGTGTTCCCCTGACCGTGTTCCCCTGTTTGTGTTTCCCTGTCCCGTGTTCCCCTGTTCGTGTTTCCCCTGTCCGTGGTCCCCTGTCCGTGTTCCCCCGTCCCGTGTTCCCCTGTCCCGTGTTCCCCTGTCCGTGTTCCCCTGTTTGTGTTTCCCTGTCCCGTGTTCCCCTGTTTGTGTTTCCCCTGTCCGTGTTCCCCTGTTTGTGTTTCCCTGTCCCGTGTTCCCCTGTCCGTGTTCCCCTGTCCTGTGTTCCCCTGTCCGTGTTCCCGTTTGTGTTTCCCTGTCCCGTGTTCCCCTGTCCCGTGTTCCCCTGTACGTGTTCCCCTGTCCCGTGTTCCCCTGTCCGTGTTCCCCTGTCCCGTGTTCCCCTGTCCGTGTTCCCCTGTCCCGTGTTCCCCTGACCGTGTTCCCGTTTGTGTTTCCCTGTCCCGTGTTCCCCTGTTCGTGTTCCCCTGTCCGTGTTCCCCTGTCCCGTGTACCCCTGTCCGTGTTCCACTCTCCGTGTTCCCATGTCCATGTTCCCATGTTCCATGTTCTCCTGTCCGTGTTCCCTGTCCGTGTTCCCCTGTCCCGTGTTCCCCTGTCCATGTTCCCCTGTCCGTGTTTCCCTGTCCTGTGTTCTCCTGTCCGTGTTCCCTGTCCGTGTTCCCCTGTCCCGTGTTCCCCTGTCCGTGTTCCCCTGTCCGTGTTCCCGTTTGTGTTCCCCTGTCCTGTGTTCTCCTGTCCGTGTTCCCTGTCCGTGTTCTCCTGTCCCATGTTCTCCTGTCCATGTTCTCCTGTCCGTGTTCTCCTGTCCTGTTCCCCTGTCCCGTGTTCCCCCTGTCCGTGTTCCCCTGTCCGTGTTCCCCTGTCCCGTGTTCACCTGTACGTGTTCCCCTGTCCCGTGTTCCCCTGTCCCGTGTTCCCCTGTCCGTGTTCCCGTCCGTGTTCCCCTGTCCGTGTTCCCCTGTCCGTGTTCCCCTGTCCGTGTTCTCCTGTCCGTGTTCCTGCCCGTGTTCCCCTGTCCCGTGTTCCCCTGTCCTGTTCCCCTGTCCGTGTTCTCCTGTCCTGTGTTCCCCTGTCCCGTGTTCCCCTGTTCGTGTTTCCCCTGTCCCGTGTTCCCCTGTCCCTGGCCCCCTGTCCCATGTTCCCCTGTCCGTGTTCTCCTGTCCGTGTTCCCGTCCGTGTTCCCCTGTCCCGTGTTCCCCTGTCCTGTTCCCCTGTCCTGTTCCCCTGTCCGTGTTCCCCTGTCCCGTGTTCCCCTGACCGTGTTCCCCTGTTTGTGTTTCCCTGTCCCGTGTTCCCCTGTTCGTGTTCCCCTGTCCGTGTTCCCCTGTTTGTGTTTCCCTGTCCCGTGTTCCCCTGTCCGTGTTCCCCTGTCCCGTGTTCCCCTGTCCCGTGTTCCCCTGTCCCGTGTTCCCCTGTCCCGTGTTCCCCTGTACGTGTTCCCCTGTCCCGTGTTCCCCTGTCCCGTGTTCCCCTGTCCGTGTTCCCCTGTCCGTGTTCCCCTGTCCGTGTTCCCCTGTCCGTGTTCTCCTGTCCGTGTTCCTGCCCGTGTTCCCCTGTCCCGTGTTCCCCTGTCCTGTTCCCCTGTCCGTGTTCTCCTGTCCTGTGTTCCCCTGTCCCGTGTTCCCCTGTTCGTGTTTCCCCTGTCCCGTGTTCCCCTGTCCCTGGCCCCCTGTCCCATGTTCCCCTGTCCGTGTTCTCCTGTCCGTGTTCCCGTCCGTGTTCCCCTGTCCCGTGTTCCCCTGTCCTGTTCCCCTGTCCTGTTCCCCTGTCCGTGTTCCCCTGTCCCGTGTTCCCCTGACCGTGTTCCCCTGTTTGTGTTTCCCTGTCCCGTGTTCCCCTGTTCGTGTTCCCCTGTCCGTGTTCCCCTGTCCCGTGTTTCCCTGTCCCGTGTTCCCCTGTCCGTGTTCCCCTGTCCCGTGTTCCCCTGTCCGTGTTCTCCTGTCCTGTGGTCCCCTGTCCGTGTTCCCCTGTCCCTGGCCCCCTGTCATAGTTCCCCTGCCCATGTTCCCCTGTCCCGTGTTCCCCTGTTCGTGTTTCCCCTGTCCCGTGTTCTCCTGTCCATGTTCCCCTGTCCCGTGTTCCCCTGTCCCTGGCCCCCTGTCCCATGTTCCCCTGTCCGTGTTCCCCTGTCCATGTTCCCCTGTCCGTGTTCCCCTGTCCATGTTCCCCTGTACGTGTTCCCCTGTCCCGTGTTCCCCTGTCCCGTGTTCCCCTGTCCGTGTTCCCCTGTCCCGTATTCCCCTGTCCCATGTTCCCCTGACCGTGTTTCCCTGTCCCGTGTTCCCCTGTCCTGTTCCCGTGTCCCGTGTTCCCCTGTCCGTGTTCTCCTGTCCGTGTTCCCGTCCGTGTTCCCCTGTCCCGTGTTCAACTGTCCTGTTCCCCTGTCCTGTTCCCCTGTCCGTGTTCCCCTGTCCCGTGTTCCCCTGTCCCGTGTTCCCCTGTCCGTGTTCCCATCCGTGTTCCCCTGTCCGTGTTCCCCTGTCCGTGTTCTCCTGTCCGTGTTCCTGCCCGTGTTCTCCTGTCCGTGTTCCTGCCCGTGTTCCCCTGTCCTGGTTCTCCTGTCCTGTGTTCCCCTGTCCGTGTTCCCCTGTCCTGTGTTCCCCTGTCCGTGTTCCCCTGTCCGTGTTCCCCTGTCCCGTGTTCCCCTGTCCTGTTCCCCTGTCCCGTGTTCCCCTGTCCGTGTTCTCCTGTCCGTGTTCCCGTCCGTGTTCCCCTGTCCCGTGTTCCCCTGTCCTGTTCCCCTGTCCTGTTCCCCTGTCCGTGTTCCCCTGTCCCGTGTTCCCCTGTCCCGTGTTCCCCTGTCCCGTGTTCCCCTGTCCGTGTTCCCGTCCGTGTTCCCCTGTCCGTGTTCCCCTGTCCGTGTTCTCCTGTCCGTGTTCCTGCCCGTGTTCCCCTGTCCCGTGTTCCCCTGTCCTGTTACCCTGTCCGTGTTCTCCTGTCCTGTGTTCCCCTGTCCGTGTTCCCCTGTCCTGTGTTCCCCTGTCCGTGTTCCCCTGTCCGTGTTCCCCTGTCCCGTGTTCCCCTGTCCCGTGTTCCCCTGTCCGTGTTCCCCTGTCCTGTGTTCCCCTGTCCGTGTTCCCCTGTCCGTGTTTCCCTGTCCGTGTTCCCCTGTCCGTGTTCCCCTGTCCGTGTTCCCCTGTCCCGTGTTCCCCTGTCCGTGTTTCCCTGTCCGTGTTCCCCTGTCCCGTGTTCCCCTGTCCCGTGTTTCCCTGTCCGTGTTCCCCTGTCCCGTGTTCCCCTGTCCCGTGTTCCCCTGTCCCGTGTTCCCCTGTCCGTGTTCCCCTGTCCCGTGTTCCCCTGTCCCGTGTTCCCCTGTCCGTGTTCCCCTGTCCCGTGTTCCCCTGTCCGTGTTCCCCTGTCCGTGTTCCCCTGTCCCGTGTTCCCCTGTCCGTGTTCCCCTGTCCGTGTTTCCCTGTCCGTGTTCCCCTGTCCGTGTTCCCCTGTCCCGTGTTCCCCTGTCCGTGTTCCCCTGTCCGTGTTCCCCTGTCCGTGTTTCCCTGTCCGTGTTCCCCTGTCCGTGTTCCCCTGTCCCGTGTTCCCCTGTCCGTGTTCCCCTGTCCGTGTTCCCCTGTCCGTGTTCCCCTGTCCGTGTTCCCCTGTCCGTGTTCCCCTGTCCGTGTTCCCCTGTCCGTGTTCCCCTGTCCGTGTTCCCCTGTCCCGTGTTCCCCTGTCCGTGTTCCCCTGTCCCGTGTTCCCCTGTCCGTGTTCCCCTGTCCGTGTTCCCCTGTCCGTGTTCCCCTGTCCGTGTTCCCCTGTCCGTGTTCCCCGTCCGTGTTCCCCTGTCCGTGTTCCCCTGTCCCGTGTTCCCCTGTCCGTGTTCCCCTGTCCGTGTTCCCCTGTCCGTGTTCCCCTGTCCGTGTTCCCCTGTCCGTGTTCCCCTGTCCCGTGTTCCCCTGTCCCGTGTTCCCCTGTCCGTGTTCCCCTGTCCGTGTTCCCCTGTCCGTGTTCCCCTGTCCGTGTTCCCCTGTCCGTGTTCCCCTGTCCCGTGTTCCTCCTTTGTCCGCATGTCTTGATATTGTGGCCCTTTATTGGGAATCCAGATGTGACGAATTGTATTTCTGATTAATAAATGAACAATGAGACTCCGTCATTGGGTCATGTGACATCTATCCTTATCTTCGCACAGTGTGTGCATGTGAACTTTAACCTTTTGTGTGTTTGTTGGTAAAATGGTGAGAGGAAAAGCAGAGTGTGCAACTGGTTTTTGATCGCTGAGTGTTTTACTTCCTTGGTTACTGAACTGTGGGAGATGTTTGTTCAGTAAATATACACATGTGAAGCACATTTACCTGGATTGTGAGAGGCGTTTTCTACTAAAATTAATGTTCTTGGCTAAAATAGTATCATCCATGCCTCACCTGCGGTTAGTCAGTGATTCCTATTGGAAAACACTGCCCTGTTTACAAGTCCAGATCATCTATATTCAAATATATTAGAAGCAATGTTCCCAACACTGACCTCTGGGAGACCCCACTGTTCACATCCCTCAACTCTAAAAACATCCATTAACCACAACTCTCTGTTTCAGGCTCAAGCTCTCGGAATGTTGCCCAGCACCAACCGGATGTGCCCTGGATCAACAGAGGAATAAACGCAGAGCAGGTACTTGGATGGAGAATAACTGGATGGAGGTGTTTTCAAACACCGTGATGTTGCACAGTAATAGTCCATTGTTAATAATGAATTTACGCTTCTCTAGCTGAATAACCCATAATAACACACAATGCGGAATACTCGGGTAACACGGGTTACCATTCGCTGAAAGATGTGCCACACCTTGGAGTCCCCAGGATTTGAACTTTGTTGCTAATTATTTGTATCCTAGAAAAGGCTGATATCATAACATTGTCATCTGTCATGTTACTAAATCATCTTAAAAATTACAAAGAGTGAACTGGAATCGTGGTGTAGAAGGGCAGATGGAACTGGTTTCAGAGTAAGAAAGAGCTCGGTTTCGAGAAGACCTTCCTAGCATAGAATCATAGAATGGCTACAGCACAGACGGAGGCCATTTGGCCCGTTGAGCCCGTGCCGGCTCTCTGCAAGAGCACTTCACAGCACAGAAATTTACGTCACAGTTTCTCTAGAACGTTCCACCAGTTGAGGAGCAAAAGGATTTTTCTGGTTTCTTATTCCCACTTACATCAGCTCTCTTCCTTAAGTCAACTATTGACACAGAACGTGGGGAGAATTCATTTAATTTACAACCTCTGGCCATTATTGTACCTTATTGACACAAGGAAAAGTTATCTAACAGCTTGGTCACATAGCTCTCTATCGCCTTGCTCAGTGTTGCTCTTAGATATGAGTGTAGATTTGTGTGACCTTGAATTGTTAGACTATTTAAAATTAACTCAGTTTAACTAAATTGTAAATTATTTCATCATTAACAACAGCTGGCATGGCCTAAATAAACTGACAACTGGAGCACAGACCTGACTATTCCCAGGGCCACAACTTCACTACAACAGAAACCACAACAACTTGCATTTATATAGTGCCTTTAACATAGAAAAACATCCCAAGGCGCTTCACAGAGGCGTAAGGAACAAATAGACATGGAGCCAAAGGAGGAGGTAGTTAGTGGGGAAACCAAAACCTTGCTCAAAGGTGGGATCTTAAGGATGGAGTTAAAGGCAGAGGGGGAGGTGGAGAGAGAGGGGGAAAGAGGGGGAGAGGGAGGGTAAGAAGAAGGGGGAGAGGGGGGGGAAAGAATGGGAAAGAGGGGGAGAGAGAGGGTAAGAAGGAGGGGGAGAGGGAGAAAGGGAGGGGGAGAGGGAGAAAGGGAGGGGGAGAGAGGGAGGGGGAGAGGAAGAGGGGGAGAGGAAGAGGGGGAGAGGAAGAGGGGGAGAGGGAGAGGGGGAGAGGGAGAGGGGGAGAGGGAGAGGGGGAGAGGGAGAGGGGGAGAGGGAGAGTGGGAGAGGAAGAGGGGGAGAGGAAGAGGGGGAGAGGGAGGGAGAGAGGGAGGGGGAAAGACGGGGAGAGGGGGAGATAGAGGGAGGGGGAGAGGGAGGGGAGAGGGGAGGGGGAGAGGGAGGGAGGGGAGGGGGAGAGGGAGGGGAGGGGAGAGGGAGGGGAGAGGGAGAGGGTGAGGGAGGGGGAGGGGGAGGGGGAGGGGGAGGGGGAGGGGGAGGGGGAGAGGGAGGGGGAGAGGGAGGGAGGGGGAGAGGGAGGGAGGGGGGAGAGGGAGGGAGGGGGAGAGGGAGGGAGGGAGGGGGAGGGGGAGTGGGAGGGAGGGAGGGAGTGGGAGAGGGAGAGGGAGGGGGAGGGAGAGAGGGAGGGGGAGAGGGAGAGAGGGAGAGGGTGAGGGAGGGGGAGGGGGAGAGGGAGGGGAGGGGGAGGGGGAGGGGGAGGGGGAGGGGGAGAGGGAGGGAGGGAGTGGGAGGGAGGGAGGGGGAGAGGAGGGGGGAGAGGGAGGGGGAGAGAGGGAGGGGGAGAGAGGGAGGGGGAGAGGGAGAGGGGGAGGGAGGGAGAGAGGGGGAGAGAGGGGGAGGGGGGAGGGGGAGAGAGAGGGGGAGTGAGGGAGGGAGAGAGGGGGGGAGAGAGGGGGGAGAGGGAGGGGAGAGGGAGGGAGGGGGAGAGGGAGGGAGGGGAGAGGGAGGGGAGGGGGAGAGGGAGGGAGGGAGGGGGGAGGGGGAGAGAGAGGGGGAGTGAGGGAGGGAGAGAGGGGGGGAGAGAGGGGGAGAGGGAGGGGGAGAGGGAGGGAGGGGGAGAGGGAGGGAGGGGGAGAGGGAGGGAGGGGGAGAGGGAGGGAGGGGGAGAGGGAGGGAGGGAGGGGGGAGGGGGAGTGGGAGGGAGTGGGAGAGGGAGGGGGGAGAGGGAGGGGGAGAGAGGGAGGGGGAGAGGGAGAGAGGGAGAGGGTGAGGGAGGGGGAGGGGGAGAGGGAGGGGAGGGGGAGGGGGAGGGGGAGGGGGGAGGGGAGAGGGAGGGAGGGAGTGGGAGGGAGGGAGGGGGAGAGGGAGGGGGGGAGAGGGAGGGGGAGAGAGGGAGGGGGGAGAGAGGGAGGGGGAGAGGAGAGGGGGAGGGAGGGAGAGAGGGGGAGAGAGGGGGGAGGGGGGAGGGGGAGAGGAGAGGGGGAGTGAGGGAGGGAGAGAGGGGGGGAGAGAGGGGGGAGAGGGAGGGGGGGAGAGTGAGGGGGGGAGAGGGAGGGGGAGAGTGAGGGAGGGGGGGAGAGGGAGGGGGGGAGAGGGAGGGGGGGAGAGGGAGGGGGGGAGAGGGAGGGGGGGAGAGGGAAGGGGGGAGAGGGAGGGGGGGAAAGGGAGTGGGAGAGAGGGAGAGGGACAGGGGGACAGGGGGAGAGAGGGGGAGAGGGAGAGGGACAGGGGGAGAGGGAGGGGGAGAGGGGGAGAGGGAGGGGGAGAGAGGGACAGGGGGCGATTTCCAGAGGGATTTCCAGAGTGTGGGGTCCAGGCGGCTGAAGGCATGGCCACTAATGTGGAGCGAAGGGAAGAGCAATGGTGCATATGGTGACTGTAAATATGTTAAATGCCATTTTTGTGGGATGGGATTCTCGAACTTTCAGCAATGTTTGGAGGGTTGAGGCTGAGAGGGTCGATTCGAGCATTAATGAAGCCCGGCCTCAAGGTGATGACACCGTTCACTCGGGTTTTGGTGGGGATGTGGGAGAGGTTGGGTGGAGCAGGCCAATCTCACAAAAGTGGAAGAAAGCAGTCTTGTTAAGAGAGTGGATCTGGGGGAGGAAGCTGGATTTGGACTGGAACAGAATAACCCCCGATTCAGGCTGAGATCATTAGCTGGATATTTTGCTGCATTTTTCACTGGCTGTGAAAATCCTCTCTGGTGTAAAAAAAAAAGCAATTTGAGTCTGGTAACCCTGTGTGAAATGACATTAGAGCCGTAATCAGACAAACATCTTTCTTCATTAAACGCGCTATGTAAATGCAAATTGTTGTTAAAAGTTTATAACAAAGCTGGCACATGTTGGTAATGATTTCAGACCAGTTTATTTCTGGAATGGGATGGAGTGGCTTTAAGAGACTCCCAGCTTCTGCTCCAATACAACAAAAGAAAAAGAAAGACTTGCATTTCTATAGCGCCTTTCACGACCACCGGACGTCTCAAAGCACTTTACAGCCAATGAAGTACTTTTGAAATGGAGTCACTGTTGTAATGTGGGAAATGCAGCAGCCAATTTGTGCATAGCAAGGTCCCACAGACAGCAATGTGATAATATAGAAACATAGAAAATAGGTACAGGAGTAGACCATTCGGTCCTTCGAGCCTGCACCGCCATTCAATGCGTTCATGGCTGAACATGCTACCTCAGTACCCCATTCCTGCTTTCTCGCCATACCCCTTGATCCCCTTAGTTGTGAGTGTTATATCTAACTCCCTTTTGAATATATTTAGCGAACTGGCCTCAACAACCTTCTGTGGAAGAGAATTCCATAGATTCACCACTCTCTGGGTGAAGAAGTTCCTCCTCAGCTCAGTCCTAAATGGCTTCCCCTTAATCCTTAGACTGTGACCCGATAATGACCAGATAATCTATTTTTGTTATGTTGATTGAGGGATAAATATTGGCCAGGACACTGGGGAGAACTCCCCTGCTCTTCTTTGAAATAGTGCCATGGGATCTTCTCCGTCTGCAGATGGATTATCAAACAAAATTTGACACCGAGCCACATAAGATATTAGGACAGGTGACCAGAAGCTTGGTCAAAGAGGTAGGTTTTAAGGAGCGTCTTAAAGGAGGAGAGAGAGTTAGGGAGGGAACTTCCAGAGCTTAGGGCCCAGGCAGCTGAAGGCACGGCCGCCAATGGTGGAGCAATTAAAATATGGGATGCGCAAGAGGCCAGAATTGGAGGAGCGCAGATATCGCGGGGAGTTGTGGCACCGGGGATACAGTGTAACCGGGCACTGGGATACAGTGTAACCGGGCACCGGGGATACAGTGTAACCGGGCACCGGGGATACAGTGTAACCGGGCACTGGGGATACAGTGTAACCGGGCACTGGGGATACAGTGTAACCGGGCACCGGGGATACAGTGTAACCGGGCACCGGGGATACAGTGTAACCGGGCACCGGGGATACAGTGTAACCGGGCATCGGGGATACAGTGTAACCGGGGGGATACAGTGGCTGGTGGGGAGGGGATACGGTGTAATAATGGCAAACGTAGTGTGCACAGCGATGGTGTACAGTCGGCGATACAGTCAGTTGAAGAATCGCGGTCTAACAGTGTCTGGTAAGGATGTGAAAAGTAGCTTAAATGCAGGAAAGTAATGGCCGCCATTGATTGTAATGGGGGCGCAGTTATGATCTTTACTGTTTTCAGTGAGAGGTAATGGCAGAGCTGTGTAAAAGTCCCAGGAAAATATGGAGTGGCCTAATTAATGGCGTAAGTCACTTACTCCATAATTTCCTCTTTCAATAGTACCGTTCAAGTGGCCCTATGCAGGAAATGCGTCGGTACCCAGGCGCCAGTACCCAGGAAAATCTAGGTCAATATTTACACAGATGAGCATAAAAATAATCAAAGAAAGTTTGCCTGTTAGAACAGCTGAAAGACTCGGTGATTGTCACATTGATAGCTGCAGCAGTGAGAGAAGAGACAGCAAGTTAAATGTGTCATGCAATGTAGCATTGACATGTGGCAGAGTCAGTGTCATCCCCTTAACATCACTGCTGATAACCGGCCAGATGATTTGAACTATGAAAATGAATCTGGAACTGCAGGGAAGAGCTGAACTGAGGAGTAACTGTGCTATAGTACAGAGCGTAAATGAAAAAGGTTTATGTTTATTGAATTCAAACCATTTGGGAATCCCCTCACACTTTTGAAGTGTCATTTCCGTTCAGATTATTGCCTCTGTCTTTCTCCATTGATGCCTCTCATTTCTAGACTTGCAGCTGGCTGAAAAACTCATACCGTTGGAAAAAATCAAGATGAAAAATATATTTGGAGACCACATCAATAGCGTGAACGCTTCGCACATTTGTTGAGTACGGCAGTCTGACTTCCGAGTTATTTCCTGAAGTTGCAAAGACTGTAGTTCTGTAATATAACTGAAAGGCTGACGGCTGTGTTCAGTGGATGGGTCGAAGTTTGAATCCGCCTTGTGTGACTTTATTGAAAAAGCAGCTTCTGCGGTGGGTGGTGATTCATTTAACTTTTTAAAAAGATTATCTGCAGCTCTGCTGAAGCAGTACTAGAAATACGTCATAGAGTCATTATGGCACAGAAGGAGGCCATTCGGCCCATCGTGTCCATGCCGGCTCTCTGTAGAGCAATCCAGTCAGTCCCATTCCCCCGCTCTATCCCCGTAGCCCTGCAAGTTTATTTCCCTCAAGTGCCTATCCAGTCTCCCCTTGAAAACATTGAGTGTCTCTGCTTCCACCACTTCCGTCGGCAGCGAGTTCCAGGTCATCACCACTCGCTGCGTAAAAAAGTTCTTCCTCACATCCCCCTGTATCTCTTGCCCAAAACCTTAAATATGTGTCCCCTAGTCCTTGTGCCATCAACTAGTGGGAACAGCCTTTCTCTGTCAACCTTATCCAAACCCGTCATAATCTTGTACACCTCTATCAAATCACCCCTCAACCTCCTTTGCTCCAAGGAGAACAACCCCAGCTTCTCCAACCTGTCCTTGTAGCTAAAATCCCTCAACCTGGAACCATTCCGGTAAATCTCCTCTGCACCCTCTCAAGGACCTTCACATCCTTCCTAAAGTGTGGTGACCAGAACTGGACGCAGTTGTGGCCTAACCAGCGCTTTATAAAGGTTCAGCATAACTTCTCTACTTTTGTACTCAATACCTCTATTTATGAAGCCCAAGATCCCATATGCTTTGCTAACTACTCTCTCAATATGTCCTGCCACCTTCAAAGATCTATTCACATGAACCCCCAGGTCCCTCTGTCCCTGCACACTCTTTAAAACTGTGCCATTAAGTCTATATTGCCTCCCCCTATCCCTTCTGCCAAAATGCATCACCTCACACTTCTCTGTATTAAATTCCATCTGCCACTTGTCTGCCCATTCTGCTAGCCTATCTATGTCCTGTTGCAGTCGATTGGTACCATCCGCACTATTTGCCACACCTCCAAGTTTAGTATCATTGGCAAATTTTGAAATTTAACTCTGTATTCCAATATCCAAGTCATTTATATACAGTATATCAAAAAAAGCAGTGGCCCCAGCACTGACCCTTGGCGAACACCACTGTACCATCCTCCAGTCTGAAAAACAGCCATTTACCACAACTCGCTGTTTTCTGTCCTGAAGCCAATTCCTTATCCAAGCTGCCACTGACCCACCTATTCCATGAGCCTCAATTTTGTTAACCAGCCTTCGATGTGGTACTTTGTCAAACGCCTTCCGAAAATCCATGTAGACAACATCCATTGCATTCCTTTCATCAATCCTCCCTGTTACTTTATCAAAAAATTCAATTAGGTTAGACAAACACGATCTGCCGTGTTGGCTCTCCTTAATTAGCTTAAACCTCTCCAAATGCCCGTTAATATTTTCCTTGATTATTGTTTCTAAAACTTTACCCATCACTGTTGTTAAACTGACCGGCCTGTAGTTACTAGGATTGTCCTTACACCCTTTCTTGAACAATGGTGTCACATTTGCCACTTTCCAATCCTCAGGCACCTCCCCCGCATCTAGGGAAGATTGGAAAATTATGGCAAGCCCTTCCGCTATCTCCTCCCCCAATTCCCTTAGCAACCTGGGATGCAAGCCATTTGGACCAGGCGACTTATCCACTCTAAGCATACCCAGCCTTTCTAGTACATCCTGTCTATCAATTTTCACCCCTTCCATTGCTTCTACCTTTTCCACTTCTACCGATATTTTGGCAGCATCCACCTCCTTAGTAAACACTGATACAAAGTACTCATTGAGTATTCTAGCCTTACCCTGCGCCTCTAAGCATTATCATAAGCATATATCACCTTCTTAGTCTCCAATAGGCCCCACCCTGCCTCTTACTACTCGGTTACTGTTTACATGCCGGTAGAAGATTTTTGGGTTCCCTTTTATGTTAACCGCCATTCTACTCTCATATTCTCTCTTTGCCAATCTTATTTTCATCTTCACATCCCCTCTCAACTTATTGTATTTGGTCTGGTTCTCCCTTGAAGAATTCACCTGACATGCATCATACACCCTCTTTTTTTGTTTCATCATATTCTCTATCTCCCTCGTCATCCAAGGAGCCCTTGCTTTGGTTCACTCTTGTTGGAATGTACTTGGAACATCTCCTCTTTAAAGATCATCCATTGTTCCGTTACAGTTTTTCCTGTCAGTCTTTGGTTCCATTTTACCCTGGCTAGATCCTTTCGCATCCCATTGAAGTTAGCCCTATTCCAATTTAGAAGTTCCACTCTAGATTGTTCCTTGCTGCTCTCCATTGCTAATCTAAATCTTATGATACGATGATCCCTCCCCCTCCTTTCCCTTTACCCTAGCATTATCCCAATCGATATTTGGGTAATTAAAGTCCCCCAATATCACCACTGTATAGCTCTTGCATATCTCTGCGATTTCCCTGCAGATTTGCTCCTCTACCTCCCTCTCACTATTTGGAGGCCTATAGAATACCCCCAATAGCGTGATCAAACCCTTTTTGCTCCTCAACTCTAACCAAATGGATTCTGTCCTTGTCCCCTCAAGAACATCCTCCCTTTCCAACACTACAATGTCTTTCTTAATCAGCACTGCCACCCCACCTCCCTTTTTTCCTTCCCTATCTTTTCTGAACACCTTGTACCCTTGACTATTAAGTGCCCAGTCCTCACCGTTTTTAAGCCACATTTCCGTTATTGCCACAACATCATATTGCCACATGGCTAATTGTGCTTGTAGCTCACCAACCTTATTCACCACACTTTGTGCGTTTACGTACATGCATTCTAAACCATTTTTGAATTTTTCGTAGTCTTTCTTAGTCTGCTCCTATCTAATATGGTACTACTTCTGCCTCTAGTACTACTTTCTTCTCTAGTACTATCCAACACCCTCACTCTTTTATGCACCTTATTCCTCTTTTCTACTCCTATATGCTGGTGCCCATCCCCCTGCCAAGCTAGTTTAAACCCTCCCCAACAGCACTAACAAACGTCCCCGTGAGAATATTGGTCCCGGCTCTGTTGAGGTGTAACCCGTCCGGCTTGTACAGGTCCCACTTTCCCCAGAAACAGTCCCAATGCCTCAGGAATCTAAATTCCTCCCTCCTGCACCATCTCTCCAGCCACACATTCATCTGTTTTATCCTCCTATTCCTGTACTCACTAGCACATGGCACCAGGAGTAATCCGGAGATTACTACCTTTGAGGTCCTGCTTTTTAATCTCTCTCCTAGCTCCCTCAACTCTGCCTGCAGGGCCTCATCCCTCTTTCTGCCTATGTCGGTGGTACCAATATGGACAACGACCTCTGGCTGTTCACCCTCCCCCCTCAGAGTGTCCTGCAGCCGCTCAGTGACATCCTTGACCCTGGCACCAGGGAGACAACATACCATCCTGGAGTCACGTCTATGGCCGCAGAAACGCCTGTCTGCTCCCCTAACTATCGAATCCCCTACCACTACTGCTCTTCCACTCTTTTTCCTTCACCCCTGTGCAGCTGAGCCACCCGTGGTGCCGTGGACTTGATTCTGGCTGCACTCCCCAGCGGAACCATCGCCCTCACTAGTACTCAGAACAGAATACTGGTTGGAGAGTGCAATGCACTCCGGGTACTCCTGCACTACCTGCCTGGTCCCCCTCTTCTGTCTGGCGGTCACCCATTCCCTCTCTGCCTGCATACTCTTAAGCTGCGGGGTGACCACCTCTAGAAATGTGCTATCCACGTAACTCTCAGCCTCGCGGATGCACCGCAGTGACTCCAGCCGCCGCTCAAGCTCCGAAACCCGGAGCTCGAGTTGCTGTAGCTGGCAACACTTTCCGCACATGTGGTCGTCCAGGCTATGCGAAGCATCCAGGACTTCCCACATGGCACAGGATGTGCACTCCACGGGACTGAGCTGCCCTGCCATGCCTCTATTTAATAGACTAAGAACTAACCCAGCAGAAATGAACTTAAAACTTAACAAAAAACACTCCCCAGCTACTCACCAATCAGCTCCTTCTCTTGTGCCAATGTCACTTTTTTTACCCTGACGTCACTTTTTCAAAAACTGCCTCTGTTGAGTTGCTGCCACTCCTTTTACATAGAAACATAGAAGATAGGAGCAGGAGTAGGCCATTCGGCCCCTCGAGCCTGTTCCGCCATTTAATGAGATCGTGGCTGATCATCCAAATTCAGTACCCTGTCCCTGCTTTCTCCCCATATCCCTTGATCCCTTCAGCCTTAAGAAATATATCTAACTCCTTCTTGAATATATTTAATGAATTGGCCTCAACTGCCTTCTGTGGTAGAGAATTCCACAGGTTCACCACTCTCTGGGTGAAGAAATTCCTCCTCATCTCAGTCCTAAATGGCTTACCCCTTATCCTTAGACTGTGACCCCTGGTTCTGGACTCCTCTGCCATCGGGAACATCCTTCCTGCATCTAGTCTGTCTAGTCCTGTTAGAATTTTATAAGTTTCAATGAGATCCCCTCTCATTCTTCTAAACTCTAGCGAATATAAGCCTAATCGACCCAATCTCTCTTCATACGTCATTCCTGCCATCCCAGGAATCAGTCTGGTGAATCTTCGCTGCACTCCCTCCATGGCAAGAACATCCTTCCTCAGATAAGGCGACCAAAACTGCACACAATACTCAAGGTGTGGTCTCACCAAGGCCCTGTACAACCGCAGCAAGACATCCTTGCTCCTGTACTCGAATCCTCTCGCTATGAAGGCCAACATACCATTTGCCTTCTTAACCGCCTGCTGCACCTACATGCTTACCTTCAGCGACTGGTGCACAAGGTCACCCAGGTCTCGTTGCACTTCCCCTTCTCCCAATCTATTGCCGTTCAGATAATAATCTGTCTTCCTGTTTTTGCCACCAAAGTGGATAACCTCGCATTTATCCACATTATACTGCATCTGCCATGCATCTGCCCAATCACCCAACCTGTCCAAATCATACTGGAGTTTCTCTGCATCCTCCTCACAGCACACACGCCCACCCAGCTTTGTGTCGTCTGCAAACTTGGAGATATTACATCTAGTTCCCTCGTCTAGATCATTACTATATATTGTGAATAACTGGGGTCCTAGCACCAATCCCTGCGGTACCCCACTAGTCACTGTCTGCCACTCGGAAAAAGACCCGTTTATTCCAACTCTTTGCTTCCTGTCTGCCAACCAAGTCAGTACCTTACCCCCAATCCCATGTGCTTTAACTATGCACGTTAATCTCTTATGCGGGACCTTATCGAAAGCCTTCTGAAAGTCCAAATACACCACATCCACTGGTTCTCCCTTATCTATTCTACCAGTTACATCCTCAAAAAATTCCAGTAGATTAGTCAAGCATGATTTACCTTTTGTAAATCCATGTTGACTTTGTCCAATCCTGTCACTGTTTTCCAAGTGCTCTGCTATTACATCTTTTATAATGGACTCTAGCATTTCCCCACTACCGATGTAAAGCTTACCGGTCTATAATTCCCTGTTTTCTCCCTACCACCTTTTTTAAATAGTGGGGTTACATTAGCTACCCTCCAATCCATGGGTATTGTTCCAGAGTCTATAGAATTTTGGAAGATGACCAGCAATGCATCTACTATTTCTAGGGTCCCTTCCTTAAGTACCCTCGGATGTAGATTATCAGGCCCTGGGGATTTATCGGCCTTCAATCCCATCAATTTCCCTAACACCATTTCCCTACAATTACTGATTTCATTCAGTTCCTCCCTCTCATTAGACCCTATGTTCCCCGACATCTCTGGGAGGTTATTTGTGTCCTCCTTTGTGAAGACAGAACCAAAGTATGTATTTAATTGGTCTGCCATTTCTTTGTTCCCCATTATAAATTCCCCTGATTTTGACTGCAAGGGACCTACGCTTGACTTCACCAATCTTTTTCTTTTCACATATCTATAGAAGCTTTTACAGTCAGTTTTTATGTTCCCTGAAAGCTTACTCTCATACTCTATTTTCCCCCTCTTAATTAATCCCTGCTCTGCTCTCGCTGTGCTCCCTCCAAGTGCGCTCCTCCCGGTCTCCGGTTGTCGTTTGTTCACTGCAAATATTTAAACCTCAGTTTTTCTTCCTGTAATCGAGCAGATTTGTCGGGTTTGTACAAGTTCTTCAGAAGACAGATTGTAAAACAGTGGAGTCGTGAGAAACTCTTGTATCATTTACAAACAGCGCCTTCAGTATACAAGGAAAAGTGTGGAATTATAGAAAGATATTAAACTTCCACAAGGGGAGTAAGAGCAAGGCATAAGGATCTGATCTCAAATAACCTTTAGAGCAATGAGTGGGTAAATCAGAGAACTGGTTGGGACAAAGCTCACTGAGAGTTGGAAAGTCAGTGGGTGAGGCTCTGGGCACCGGGAGAACTGGTACGATGCTCCGGTACGATGGGGGGGAGGGGAATCAGTCGGGGGGGGGAATCAGTCTGTGGGGGGGGAGGGGAATCAGTCTGTGGGGGG
>CM059438.1:0-25000 GCA_030390025.1 Squalus acanthias
TTTTCACTGTTAAAGAGAAGCAGTGTGCTCCCACTGCCGCTATCACCTGAAATCCCAGTGACACCTGGAGCTGTCCCTTTAATTAAAGTGGTATCATCCCAATTGAAAGGGGCATTTCCAGGCGCGTTGCTTTTATTTTTAGAGAAGTGGTGATTCGGATGATTCAGTGGGGGTTCAAATGACAAGAGGCTGATAAAACGTAAAGGCAGACGGGTTTTTTCCTGTGTTCAATGATTGAGAGACCCATCAAACCTCCAGTGAGAGGAGGCATTGGCTTCCGGTCCGGCAACGCTTCCATTTTAAAATTCTCAGCCTCGCGTACAAATCGCTCCATGGCCTCGCCCCTCCCTATCTCTGTAACCTCCTCCAGCCCCACAACCCGCCGAGATCTCTGCGCTCCTCTAATTCTGGCCTCTTGAGCATTCCTGATTTCATCGCTCCACCATTGGCGGCCGTGCCTTCAGCTGCCTGGGCCCTAAGCTCTGGAATTCCCTCCCTAAACCTCTCCGCCTCTCTCTCTCCTCCTTTAAGACGCTCCTTAAAACCGACCTCTTTGACCAAGCTTTTGGTCACCTGTCCTAATATCTCCTTATGTGGCTCGGTGTCAAATTTTGTTTGATAATCGCTCCTGTGAAGCACCCTGGGACGTTTTACTACGTTAAAGGTGCTATATAAATGCAAGTTGTTGTTGTTGCTGGACCTGCCCACTGGGGAGAGAAGGTCCTCCACAGAGGCCAGCACTCTCGTCATCAGCTGTGTGTAGAAGCCTCACACCGCCCTCCCCCAGCAGAGTGTCACACTACCCACAACAGATCATGTGACGTGCATGACCGCAGTCAATCAAAGTGAGTGATGTCCAGGCGCCGTCCCGAATTGGGGAAATATCTCGCGAGGGGTGGGGCCCTGTTCTTGAAGACTCGCAACACAGACGCCTCCCCCAGCACAGCAACCCTGGTCCTGTTGCCCACAACAACCCCCGCCCCGCCCTCCCTCCACAACATGAGGGGCAGAGACCCCAACCAACCTGACCACCAGTGCAACATCCCTGCCCCACCTCCCCCAGGCACAACTGACCCCGGAACCTTTTGACCTTCGCCCTCTAACCTGCAGTGTCCCCACTTCCAGAAAGAAAAGAAAGTCTTGCATTTCTCCAGCGCCTTTCACCACCTTGGAACGTCCCAAAGTGCTTCACAGCCAATGAAGTACTTTTTGAAGTGTAGTCACTGTTGTAATGTAGGAAACGCGGCAGCCAATTTGCGCACAGCGAGATCCCACAAACAGCAATGTGATAATGACCAGATAATCATTTTTTTAATGAAGTTGGTTGAAGGATAAATATTAGCCCAGGACACCGGGGAGAATGTTTGCAGTGTAGTCACTATTTTACTGTCGGAAACACACCAGCAAATTTGTGCACAGCAAGCTCCCTGAAAAAGAACAGGACTCAGTCAATGCAAAAAACAGATTAACAGCCCATTCAGCTGAGGTGTGTGTGATTTGGGTGTGAGTTGGGATGTTAAAGCTGCGATATATAATCAACAGGACCTGCAGTCAGTCAGCAGCTTGTCAGAGAATCGATTGGAATTCAGCGGTTTGAGAAGTTAGGAAACACTTCTTCTTCACAAAGGGTGGTCGGAGTGTGGAACTCTCTCCCACAAAAAGCAGCAGATGCTGCGGCTCGATCAATCATTTCACATCTGACATCGATAGACTGTTGCTAGCCCAGGGTATTAAGGGACACGGAGCCCAGGCGGGTGGATGGAGTTAGGATACAGATCAGCCCATGATCGCATTGGATGGCAGGAACAGGCTCGAGGGGCTGAATGGCCGCCTCCTGCTCCTGTGCCGCAGAGCAGAGCAGAGCGAGCTGTCCTTTGTTCTCGACTGCTGTTGAATCTCACCCTGTCTCTAGATTCCACAGCACAGTGCTGGGGAACTCGCCCGAGGAGCCCTGCTTATGTCACTGGCCTGTGTTCATTATAAACATCGGTAACTAATTGAGCTCAACATGCGGGAATTAATCCCACCAGGGAACAAAGCCGGGTGAGGGACTGCTCTGGTGGACAGCACAGCTGGACATAGGAACATCAGAAAGACAGACTTGCATTTCTATAGAGCCTTTCACCACCTCCGCACGTCCCAAAGCGCTTTACAGCCAATGAAGTACTTTTTGAAGTGTAATCACTTTTGTAATGTCGGAAATGCGGCTGCCAATTTGCGCACAGCAAGATCCCACAAACAGCGCTATGATAATGAGCAGATCATCTGTTTTTTTTTAGTGATGTTGGTTGAGGGATAAATATTGGCCCCAGGACACCGGGGCGAACTCCCCCTGCTCTTTTTTTTTAAGTAGTGCCACGGAATCTTTTATGTCCACCTTGAGAGAGCAGATGGGGCCTCGTTTTAACGTCCCATCTGAAAGACGGCACCTCCGACAGTGCAGCACTCCCTCAGCACTGCACTGGGAGTGTCAGCCTGGATTTCTGTGCTCGAATCTCTGGAGTGGGACTGGAACCCACGACCTTCTGACTCCGAGGCGAGGGTGCTGCCCACTGAGCCACGGCTAATTAAAGTCACGGCAGTTAAACGGCGGGAAATCGTGCGTTTGCTGTTGGCTGCAGTTTTATAACGCGCGAACGAGATGTGTTCTGCAGCGTATTCGGATCAGTATGTGTGCTTCCTGTAGTGTGGAACGCTCCATGGTAGCGTTCGCCGTTGATTCTGAGCAGTCCGCACTGAGTAGAACCTGTTTGAATGCTCTGTGTTTCTCTGGGAGGGCCTGAGGTGACTGTCTGGAACCTCCAGAGCGCTGTGGAATTTAAGGGGATGGGATGTTAAGTGGATGACAAAATCTGGAATGGAATCTCTCGGTCGTAGGCATTCCCGCCTCCCCCTTCTTGTGGGAGCTGTTCATAGTGACCAATGTTCCCTCTAATTTTTTTTGGCGCCGCGTGGCTCCTTTTAAGGGGCTGCGCGGGCCATTCAAAATACCGCACTTTTTTTACATTGCAAAGTCGACTGCCCGAGATCCCTGGAGCACTGCACGGCCGTGCAGCTTAAAGGGAACATCGGTAGTGATTGTCATGTCCCATCCAGGCTGACGCTCCCAGTGCCGTGCTGAGGGAGCGCTGCACTGTCAGAGGTGCCGTCTTTCAGATGAGACGTTAAACCGAGGCCCCGTCTGCTCTCTCAGGTGGACGTAAAAGATCCCACGGCCAATATTTTGAAAAGAGCTGGGGAGTTCTCCCCGGTGTCCTGGCCAATATTTATCCCTCAACCAATATCACTAAAACAGATTATCTGGTCATTATCACACTGCTGTTTGTGGGAGCTTGCCTGTGCGCAAATTGGCTGCCGACGTTTCCCACATTACAACAGTGACTACACTTCAAAAAAAAGTATTTAATTGGCTGTAAAGCGCGTTGGGACGTCCTGAGGTGGTGAAAGGCGCTGTAGAAATGCAAGTTCTTTTCACAGTCTGCACAGCCAACTCAACAACATCTTGCATTTATATAGCACCTTTATCGTCGGAAAACATCCCAAGGCGCTTCACAGGAGCGATTATTAAAGGAGGAGAGGCGAAGAGGGTTTAGGGAGGAAATTCCAGAGCTTCGGGCCCAGTGAACCCGTTAATATTTTTCTGAGTGCGCGGCCCCTTTAAAGGGACCGTGCGACCCATTTCAAGATACCGCACGTGCGCGGTTTTTTCCACATGGAAAAGCCGGTGAGCCGACTGCGTGGGAGGCCCAGAGAGCAGGCACAGCTGCCCAGCTGAAAGGGAACATTGCTGGGGTCCAGGCAGCTGCCGGCATGACCGTCAACGGTGGAGTGAAGGAAATGGAGGATGTGCCAAAGGCCAGAGACAACGGGAATCTAGAGTTTGGGGGGAGGTGTGGTTGTAGGAGGTTACAGAGATCGGCCAGGGTGGGGGGCGAGGCCACGGAAGGATTTAAACACGAGGATGAGAATTTTAAAAATCGAGGCATTGGGGGAACAGGAGGCGGTGAAGGTCAGCGAGCACAGGGTGAGCAGAACTTGCCGTGGGTCAGGATACGGGCTGCGAAGTTTCGGGGTTCAAACCTGGGGTATCCCAGATCTGTAAGGAAAAGGTGGGCTTCTGTTGCCAAATAAAGGGTAGTTTTGGTGCCTGGATTGCAGAGGCTGGGCGAGTGGAGATCCTGAGGCCAAGGGGATTGGGAGAGAGGAAGAACTCGCGAGATTCCCAGCTCCCAGTCTGAGATCCTGAACTCCAGGTTTTCAGTGGCTCCACCACCACCACCCCCCCCCCACTCTGTTACTGTGTTCACGGTAATCTTTGTCTCTCTCTCTTTCTCGCACTGGGTTTCCAGCCATTCAAATGCTAATGTCACCTCTCCAGTCAATAGTGGGCTGTGTTTGAATCGTAAGGACCAGGGTGAGGGGGGCGGGGGCAGTGTGTGTGGGTGGGGAGAGGGAGGTGACCATTTCTAAGACTGTGGCAGTCACCATTACCAAAAAAAAATCCCAGTCTCCCAAGGCAGCTTCAGTCTCCATGAATAAGACAGGACTCTGAGTGACTCAGGATGGGGGGGCCGGGGGGGTGGGGGTTCGACTGAGAACTGGGGGCCCGGCGTACACCAGGTAAGAGAGAGATGCTTTGTGTGTGTGTGTGTGTGTGTGGAACAGCCGGTAGAACCCACCCTATATCCCAATCTTTCTGCAAGGTAATCTTCCTCTGTCTACTTTTTACTCCCAACAATTGATCCCGTCTCCCGGCAACCTTGTAATCTGTGTGTCTCATCCCTCCCCACCCCAGTTCTATGTCTGGTGTCAGCACCTCAAACCTTCACTGCCCCCCCCGCCCCCCCCATCCCCTTCCCTCTGGAACTCTCTCCATCTCTCCCCACCCTCTAAACCACTTCACAGCCTGGCTCTGAGGTGTCAGCCGTGGCTCAGTGGGTAGCACTCTCGTCTCTGAGTCAGACGGTCGTGGGTGCGAGTCCCCACTCCAGGCTGACCCTCCCAGTGCAGTACTGAGGGAGCGCTGCACTGTCAGAGGTGCCGTCTTTCGGATGAGACGTTAAAACAGAGAACCCGCCTGCCCTCTCAGGTGGACGTAAAAGATCCCGTGGCTCTATTTGGAAGTAGCAGGGGGGAGTTCTCCCCAGTGTCCTGGGGCCAATATTTATCCCTCAACCAAAATCACTGAAACAGATTATCTGCTCATTATCACATTGCTGTTTGTGGGATCTTGCTGTGCGCAATTTGGCTGCTGTGTTTCCTAAATTACAACAGTGACTACACTACTGACTGGAAAGCGCTTTGGGATGTCCTGAGGGTGTGAAAGGCGGTGTAGAAATGCAAGACTTTCTTTTAATCACTCTGAACAACATCATGGTTGATCAGCCAGGAATAAAACAGAGATCCCACTCCTCGTGCGTCAGACCCCGGAGCAGATAGTCACGGCACATGGGAGACGATCCGGGGACTGGGCGTGACGTTGGCGGCTCTGACACGGTGCTGGGTTGTGTTTGTATTACAGTGACTTCCAGTCCTACGGTGCACATCAAACGCTTGGTGTTAATCCGGTGAGGGCAGGAGGAGAGGAAAAGGGAGACCGAGTGTTCATTCTATAATAACACACTGTGTTACTGGGTATAACGCTCCTGTATATATTATACAATAACACACCGTGTTACTGGGTATAACGCTCCTGTATATATTATATAATAACACACCGTGTTACTGGGTATAACGCTCCTGTATATATTATATAATAACACGCCGTGTGTTACTGGGTATAACGCTCCTGTATATATTATACAATAACACGCCGTGCGTTACTGGGTATAACGCTCCTGTATATATTATATAATAACACACCGTGCGTTACTGGGTATAACGCTCCTGTATATTTTATATAATAACACGCCGTGCGTTACTGGGTATAACGCTCCTTTATATATTATATAATAACACGCCGTGCGTTACTGGGTATAACGCTCCTGTATATTTTATATAATAACACGCCGTGCGTTACTGGGTATAACGCTCCTGTATATTTTATATAATAACACACCGTGCGTTACTGGGTATAACGCTCCTGTATATTTTATATAATAACACACCGTGCGTTACTGGGTATAACGCTCCTGTATATATTATATAATAACACACCGTGCGTTACCGGGTATAACGCTCCTGTATATATTATATTATAACACACCGTGCGTTACCGGGTATAACGCTCCTGTATATATTATATTATAACACACCGTGCGTTACTGGGTATAACGCTCCTGTATATATTATATTATAACACACCGTGCGTTACCGGGTATAACGCTCCTGTATATATTATATAATAACACACCGTGCGTTACCGGGTATAACGCTCCTGTATATATTATATAATAACACACCGTGCGTTACTGGGTATAACGCTCCTGTATATATTATATAATAACACACCGTGCGTTACTGGGTATAACGCTCCTGTATATATTATATAATAACACACCGTGCGTTACTGGGTATAACACTCCCGTGTATATTATATAATAACACCGTGCACACCTGTTCTTACCTGTCATAGTGTCAGCCGTGGCTCAGTGGGTAGCACGCTTGCCTCTGAGTCAGGAGGTTGTGGGTTCAAGCTCCACTCCAGACACTTGAGCACAAAAATCTAGGCTGACACTCCCAGTGCAGTACTGAGGGAGTGCTGCACTGTTGGAGGTGTCGTCTTTCGGGTGAGACGTTAAACTGAGGCCCCGTCTGCCCCCTCAGGTGGACGTAAAAGATCCCATGGCACTATTTCAAAGAAGAGCAGGGGGAGGGGAGCTCTCCCCGGTGTCCTGGCCAATATTTATCCCTCAACCGACATCACTAAAAAACAGATGATCTGGTCTTTATCACATTGCTGTTTGTGGGAGCTTGCTGTGCACAAATTGGCTGCCGCGTTTCCTACATTACAACAGTGACTACACTTCAAAAAGTGCTTCATTGGCTGTAAAGCGCTTTGGGACGTCCGGTGGTCGTGAAAGGTGCTGTAGAAATGCAAGTCGTTCGTTCTTTCTTACCCAGAGTCCACGCTCACATATGGACACTAACACTGAGCAGGAGTGCGGCCCTTTCTCCGGGGCAGGGGGGAAGCGGGTGACTCAGCCCCACATCATTTACTGCCCGAGGCCGTGGGGAAACGGTGAGGCTGGGTTGGAATGAGCTGGCAGTTTCACTGAGGCAGGAGGTGAATAAGCTCCTTGTCAACAGGATTATCGGTGAAGGTGCGGTTTCAGACAGGAGCAGGCCGTGTACTGTTGTCATGGATACGGAGGCCCAGTGTGTACAGCCATTGTCTGCTGTCTCTAGTACTCCTTGTGAATCAGTGCCCCACATTAAAGGGGGAAAGCCCTCATGAATTTTTGCCCCATTGAAGAAGAGACTGATTGATATTCACGTGTAAAGGAGGCAGTTAAGCACTTGGAATAATCGTCAACACATTCTCGACTCGCCGTCAAACAGCCTTTCGCCCCCCCAATGATTTTTCTTCTGGGTTTTGCTCTCGGCAGTGTCCAGGAGATTAATCTTCAGTTCCTGCAGACTCTGGGACTATCCTTGAGGGTTGGCAACTCTGCTCATGCACAATGAATGGGGCCCTGGAGGGTCTGTGTGGAGACCCGCTCGCTCTCCCCTGCCTCCTCGCACTTCCCCATCCCCTCCCTCTCCCCTCTCTCTCCTCTCCCCCTCCCCCTCACACTTCCCCCCCACCCCTCCACACTCACACTCTCCCCTCCCCCCCACACTCCCTCTCCCCTCTCCCTCGCACTCCCTTCCCCCTCCGCTTCCCTCTCCCCTCCCCCTCGCACTTCTCCCCGCTCCACCTCACCCCCCACTCTCCCTCTCACTCCCCCCCCCCCTCCCCCTCCCCCCCCCCAGTGACTGGTCAATGCCCTCAGGAGAGAAGGAAGATAAATTGGCAGAAACACCCAGACTGGCCACCACGTGTGTGATCACTGCACAATCTGCAATTTTCAGCACTCCAGGAATCAAACCCATCCTCAGAACTTCCAGCTCAGAAAGAAAACAACATGTTTTTAACAATTATCCAATAGTGGTTCAAATCCCTCCCTCGCCTCACCCTCTTCCTATTTCTGCATCCTCCTCCAGCCCTACAATCCTCCGAGATCTCCGCGCTCTTCCAATTCTGGCCTCTTGCCCATCCCCGATTTCCTTCGCTCCACCATTGTGGCCGTGCCTTCAGCTGCCTGGGCCCTAAGCTCTGGAATTCCCTCCCTAAACCTCTCCGCCTCCCTCTCCTGAAAACGCTACCTCTTTGGCCAAGCTTTCAGTCATCCCTCCAAATATCTCAGGTGTTAGCCGGCGGCTCATTGGTCGCACTCTCACCTCTGAGTCAGAAGTTGTGGGTTCAAGTCCCACTCCAGAGACTTGAGCACAAAATCCAGGCTGACACTCCAGTGCAGGACTGAGGGAGGAACGTGTAAATGAGCTCAGACGGATGTTAAAGCTGAAATGAAAAAGAACAGGGCTCAATCAACACAAAAAACAGATTAACAGCCCATTCAGCTGAGGTGTGTGAGATCTGGGTGTGAGTTGGGATGTTAAAGCTGCGATATATAATCAACAGGACCTGCAGTCAGTCTGTGGGCCCCTCCCCCCCCCCCCCCCCCCCCCCCCGGACTCTCGGCGGCTTGTCAGAGAATCGATTGGAATTCAGAGATTTGAGAAGTTAGGAAACACTTCTTCACGCAAAGGGTGGTCGGAGTGTGGAACACTCTCCCACAAAAAGCAGTCGATGCTGGGGCTCGATCAATCATTTCACATCAGACATCGATAGACTGTTGCTAGCCCAGGGTATTACATAAGAAATAGGAGCAGGAGTAGGCCAATCGGCCCCTCGAGCCTGCTCCGCCATTCAATAAGATCATGGCTGATCTTATTAAGGGGCACGGAGCCCAGGCGGGTGGATGGAGTTAGGATACAGATCAGCCCATGATCTCATTGGATGGCAGGAACAGGCTCGAGGGGCTGAATGGCCTCCTCCTGCTCCTGTGCCCATCTGTGCCGCAGAAGAGCAGAGCTGTCCTTTGTTCTCGACTGCTGTTGAATCTCACCCTGTCCCTAGATTCCACAGCACAGTGCTGGGGAACTCGCCCGAGGAGCCCTGTTTATGTCACCGGCCTGTGTTCATTATAAACATCGGTAACTAATTGAGTTCAACATGCGGGAATTAATCCCACCAGGGAACAAAGTCTTCTTCTGAGGCAGTCCCTCGGAACCGAGGATGTCTTGCTTCCACATTAAAAATGAGTTCTCAGGTGACTGATGAGTCCAATGCGGGACCTACAGTCTCTGTCACAGGTGGGGCAGATGGTGGTTGAAGGGGCGGGTGGGTGGGGTGCTTGGGTTGACGTGCGCTCCTTGCGCTGCCTGCGCTTGGCTTCCGTTTGCTCCCGGCGAAGAGACTCGAGGTGTTCGGCGCCTTCCCGGATGCTTCTCCTCCACTTTGTACAGTCTTGGGCCAGGGATTCCCAGGTGTCGGTGGGGATGTTGCACTTTTTCAAGGAGGCTTTGAGGGTGTCCCTGAAGCGTTTCCTCTGCCCACCTGGGGCTCTCTTGCCGAGTCGGAGCTCCGAGTAGAGCGCTTGTTTTGGGAGTGTCGTATCGGGCATGCGGACAATGTGACCCGTCCATCGGAGCTGATCGAGCGCGGTCAAAGCTTCGATGCTGGTGATGTTGGCCTGAGCGAGAACACTGACGTTGGTGCGCCTATCCTGCCAATGGATTTGCAGAATCTTGCGGAGGCAGCGTTGGTGGTACCTCTCCAGTGCCTTGAGGTGCCTGCTGTTCATGGTCCATGTCTCTGAGGCATACAGGAGGGCGGGTATTACTACTGCTCTGTAGACCATGAGCTTGGTGCCAGGTTTGAGGTCCTGGTCTTCAAACACTCTCTTCCTCAGGCGACCGAAGGCTGCACTGGAACACTGAAGGTGGTGTTGGACTTCGTCATCGACGTCTGCCCTTGTTGACAGTAGGCTCCTGAGGTATGGAAAGTGGTCCACGTTGTCCAAGGCCTTGTCATGGATTTTGATAATCGGGGGGCAGTACTGTGTGGCGGGGGCAGGTTGGTAGAGGGCCTGGTACTGGACTAGTCTCCCACCATGGCAGATTGGGAGACTGAATTCAATACATCAGTCCTTGTCTACCTGGTACCAGAAAAATAAACAGAGTAGCTGCCGGGGTAGTTACAAAAACCCGGCAGGTTTTTTTTATTCGTTTATGGGATTTGGGCGTCGCTGGCAAGGCCGGCATTTATTGTCCATCCCTAGTTGCCCTCGAGAAGGTGGTGGCGAGCCGCTCCCACCAGGGAACAAAGTATAGCATCGCTGGGGGTACGGTAGTGAAGCGGTTACGGTACTGGATTAGCAATACTGAGGGAGTGCCGCACTGTCGGAAGTGCCGTCTTTCGGATGCGGCGTCCTTGATTGGCTGTGAAGCGCTTTGAGACGTCCTGAGGTGGTGAAATACAAGTTCTTTCCTTCTGTGGCTCGGTGTCTGATTTACACACCTGTGAAGCACATGGGGATGTTTTTCTTCCAAAGTTAAAGGCACTATGTAAATGCATGCTGTTGTTGCAATACCTACCTCGAAGAACTGAGGAGCTGCCTTAGGGAGTGGCTCCTGAGCAAAAACATGTCACGTCTTGGCTTCCCCTCCTGCCACCCACCACCCCCCCAGTGAGAGAGAACTAGTCCAACCAGTTCCGCGAGAGGCGTCTTCCTCTGGTGCACAGGTGGGTGTGTGTGTCTACAGCGCCTTTCACAACCTCAGGACGTCCCAAAGCGCTTTACAGCCAATGAAGTACTTTTTTGAAGTGTAGTCACTGTTGTAATGTAGGAAACACAGCAGACAATTTGCGCACAGCAAGCTCCCACAAACAGCAATGTGATAATGACCAGATAATCTAGATTAGTGATGTTGATTGAGGGATAAATATTGGCCAGGACACCGGGGAGAACTCCCCTGCTCTTCTTTGAAATAGTGCCGTAGGATCTTTTACATCCACCTGAGAGAGCAGACGGGGCCTCCGGTTTAACGTCTCATTGACACTGGGAGTGTCGGCCTGCATTTTGTGCTCAAGTCTCAGGAGTGGGTCTTGAACCCACAACTTTAGATGAAGGGACCGAGTAAAATGTATCCAAATTTGCTGACGATACAAAGCTAGGTGGGAAAGTAAGTTGTGAAGAGGACGCAAAGAGGCTGCAAAGGGATATAGACAGGTTAAGTGAGTGGGCAAGAAGATGGGGTATAATATGCGGAAGTGTGAAATTATCCATTTTGGTCGGAAGAATGGAAAAGCAGAATATTTTTTTAAAAGTTAAATGTTGGTGTTCAGAGGGACCTGGGTGTTCTTGTACACGAATCACTGAAAGTTAACATGGGAAAATTATTGGAAAGAATTCTGAAGGACAGGATAAATCTCCATTTAGAAAGACACGGATTAATCAAGGATAGTCAGCACGGATTTATTAAGGGAAGGTCGTGTCTGACAAACTTGATTGAATTTTTTGAGGAGGTAACAAGGAGGGTAGATGAGGGTGGTGCGTTTGATGTAGTGTATATGGACTTTAGCAAGGCTTTTGATGAGGTTCCACATGGCAGACTGGTCGCGAAGTTAAAAGCCCATGGGATCCAGGGCAAAGTGTCAAGTTGGATTCAAAACTGGCTCGGAGACAGGTAGCAGAGGGTAATGGTTGATGGGTGTTTTTGTGACTGGAAGGCTGTTTCCAGTGGGGTTCCGCAGGGCTCAGTAATAGGTCCCTTGCTTTTTGTGGTATATATCAATGATCTTGACTTGAATATAGGGGGTATGATTAAGAAGTTTGTAGATGATACTAAAATCGGCTGTGTAGTTGATACTGAAGAAGGAAGCTGTAGACTGCAGGAAGATACCAATAAATTGGTCAGGTGGGCAGAACAGTGGCAAATGGAATTCAATCCAGGGAAGTGTGAGGTAATGCATTTGGGGAGGGCTATCAAGGAAAGGGAATACACATTAAATGGTAGGATACTGAGTAGTGTAGAGGAACAAAGGGACCTTGGAGTGCATGTCCACAGATCCCTGAAGGTAGCAGGCCAGGTAGATAAGGTGGTTAAGAAGGCATATGGAATGCTTGCCTTTATTAGCCATGGCATAGAATACAAGTCATGATGCGGAGATGCCGGTGTTGGACTGGGGTGGACAAAATTGAGAGGTCGCACAACACCAGGTTATAGTCCAACAGTTTTATTTGAAATCACAAGCTTTCGGAACTATCGCTCCTTCCTCAGGTGAAGTAAATTTTACTTCACCTGAGGAAGGAGCGATAGTTCCGAAAGCTTGTGATTTCAAATAAAACTGTTGGACTATAACCTGGTGTTGTGCGACCTCTCAATAGAATACAAGAGCAGGGGGGTTATGCTTCAACTGTATAAAACACTAGTTAGGCCTCAGCTAGAATACTGCGTGCAGTTCTGGTCACCACATTACAGGAAATATGTGATTGCACTAGAGAGGGTACAGAGGAGATTTACAAGGATGTTGCTGGGAGTAGAGAATCTTAGCCATGAGGAAAGACTGGATAGGCTGGGTCTGTTTTCCTTGGAACAGAGGAGGCTGAGGGGAGACCTTATTGAGGTGTATAAAATTATGAGGAGCATAGATAAAGTGGATAGAAGGGACCTATTTCCCTTAGCAGACGGGTCAAAAACCAGGGGGCACAGATTTAAAGTAATTGGTGGAAGGTTTAGAGGGGATTTGAGGGGAAATTTCTTCACCCAGAGGGTTGTGGGGGTCTGGAACTCACTGCCTGAAAGGGTGGTAGAGGCAGGAACCCTAACCACATTTAAAAAGTACTTGTATGTGCACTTGGGATGCTGTAACCTGCAGGGCTACGGACCAAGAGCTGGGAAGTGGGATTAGGCTGGATAGCTCTTTGTTGGCCGGCGCGGGCACGATGGGCCGAAATGGCCTCCTTCCGTGCTGTAACTTTCTATGATTCTATGATGCAGGTACAGCAAGCAATTAGGAAAGCAAATAGTACGTTGGCCTTTATTGCGAAGGGGTTGGAGTACAACAGTAAGGAAGTCTTACTGCAATTATATAGGGCTTTGGTGAGACCACACCTGGAGTACTGTGTACAGTTTGGGTCTCCTTACCTAAGGAAGGATATACTTGCCATAGAGGGAGTAGATTGGGCCTACATTCTTTGGAGTTTAGAAGAATGAGAGGTGATCTCATTGAAATGTATAAAATTCTTACAGGGCTTGACAGGGTCGATGCTGAGAGGCTGTTTCCTCTGGCTGGAGTGTCTAGAATTAGGGGGCATATTCTCAGGATAAGGGGTCGGCCATTTAGGACTGAGATGAGGAATTTCTTCACTCGGAGGGTTGTGAATCTTTGGAATTCTCTACCTCAGAGAGCTGTGGATGCTCAGTCGTTGAGTATATTCAAGGCTGAGACCGATAGATTTTTGGACTTTAGGGGAATCAAGGGATATGGGGATCGGGCGGCAAAGTGGAGTTGAGGTCGAAGATCAGCCATGATCTTATTGAACGGTGGAGCAGGCTCGAGGGGCCGAATGGCCGACTCCTGCTCCTAATTCTTATGTTCTTAACCTTCTGACTCAGGGGCGAGAGTGTTACCCACTGAACCACGACTTCGATCGGGTCAGACTCCGGGGGAATACATTCGGCCAGCCGTGAGGGGAAGGGGAGATTACCAGAACTGGGCAGGGAGTGACTTAATCTGCCCAGGCTCAGGATCGAGAGGCCTGGTGTGATTTGTGGGTGGTAACAGGATCAGGCGCTGACTTACGGTTCATGGAACTTATTCTGCCGAAGGATTTCTGTCTTGAGACCAACAGTTTTAAAGCTCTCGTGCCCCCTGTCTTTATATATTTCTTTTTAATTACGGCAATAACCGTGAGATTTACCTTTGGCAAGAGGGGAGGGCGGTTTCAGGCTGTGCGGAGGAGGCTTGTTACAGAGTTTTATGGCCTCTGAGTGTCTGGGCCCAGTCTGTTCTACGCAGGGATAGATGGGACTTGGAGAGGGGATACTGCGATACTGAAAGCCTCAATCAGTTCACACTAACCACACTCCAGGGCAGGTGTATTGCACGGTCTCTCAGCTAGTGACAACCTGTAGCCTGTGTTTGTCTTTATTCATCTGTCTCCTCCTCTCTGTCTCTCTTTCTATATCTCTCCCTGTTTCTTTGTCTTTCTTTGTCTTTCTTTCTCTCTCTCTGTCTCTCTCTCTGTCTCTAGATCTCTGTCTCTCTTTCTCTTTCCTTGAACATATGAATTAGGAGCAGGAGTAGTCCATTCGGCCCCTCGAGCCTGCTCCGCCATTCAATATGATCATGGCTGATCTTCGACCTCAACTCCACTTTCCTGCCTGATCCCCATATCCCTTGATTCCCTTGGTGTCCAATATATCTGTTCCTCTTTCTCTATATCTCTCTGTTTCTCTTTCCCTTTCTGTCTCTCTCCCGTTTTCCCTGTCTCTCTGTTTCGCTCCCTCTGTTTCTCTTTCTCTCTCTTTGTCTATCTCTCCCTCTGTTTCTCTTTCTCTCTCATTGTCTATCTCTCCCTCTCTCTCTCTCTCCCCTCTCTATCTCTCTCTCTCCTTCTTTCTCTCTTGTAGCTGAGGTCAAGGTGCACGAGTGCCAGCGGGCGTCCACTCTTTTGCCTGATCGCCTCTTCCTTACCCATTGGCTCCGAGCACTAGGGCCGACCGGCAGAACATTCAGCTGTCGTGGCCGTCAGTGCCGTGCCCGATAGTAACCACACAGCGTCCACACCTGGGCACATTCCAGCCGGGGTAACCGGGGGGGGGTTTAGGAGAGCCAACACCAGCTGACGCTGCCCCCCCACCGCCCGGCCCTCTGACCTCTCATTCTGAGGCTGAAGTCTCCCAGCTTATCTGAGCGTTACTCATACAATCTTAGAATCAGAGAATGGTTACAGCACAGAAGGAGGCCATTCGGCCCGTCGAGCCCGTGCCGGCTCTCTGCAACAGCACTTCAGCTCGTCCCACTCCCCCGCCCTTTCCCCGTAGCCCTGCAAATCTTTTTCCTTCAGGTACTTATCCAATTCCTTTTGAAAGCCACGATTGAGTCTGCCTCCACCACCCTTTCAGACAGTGCATTCCAGATCCTAACCACTCGCTGCGTAAAAAAGTTTTTCCCTATGTCGCCTTTGGTTCTTCTGCCAATCACCTTAAATCTGTGTCCTCTGGTTCTCGACCCTTCCGCCAATGGTAACAGTTTCTCTCTCATCTACTCTGTCCAGACCCCTCATGATTTTGAACACCTCTATCAAATCTCCTCTCAACCTTCTCTGCTCCAAGGAGAACAACCCCAGCTTCTCCAGTCTATCCACGTAACTGAAGTCCCTCATCCCTGGAACCAGTCTTGTAAATCTTTTCTGCACCCTCTCTAAGGCCTTCACATCCTTCTTAAAGTGCGGTGCCCAGAATTGGACACAATACTCCAGTTGAGGCCGAACCAGTGTTTTATAAAGGTTCATCATAACTTCCTTGCTCGTGTACTCTCTGCCTCTATTTATGAAGCCCAGGATCCCGTTTGCTTTTTTAACCGCATTCTCAACCTACCCTGCCATCTTCGACGATTTGTGCGCATATACCCCCAGGTCTCTCTGTTCATGCACCCCCTTTAGGATTGTACCCTTTAGTTTATATTGCATCTCCTCGTTCTTTCTACCAAAATGTATCACTTCACATTTTTCTGCGTTAAATTTCATCTGCCACGTGTCCGCCCATTTCACCACCCTATGTCCTCTTGAAGTCCATCGCTATCCTCCTCACTGTTCACTATACTTCCAAGTTTTGTGTCATCTGCAAATTTTGAAATTGTGCCCTGTACTCCCAAGTCCAAGTCATTAATATATATCAAGAAAAGCCGTGGTCCTAGTACCGACCCCTGGGGAACACCACTGTGTACCTTCCTCCAATCCGAAAAACAACTGTTCACCACTACTCTCTGTTTCCTGTCACTTAGCCAATTTCGTATCCATGCTGCCACGGTCCCTTTTATCCCATGGGCTTCAACTTTGCTGACAAGCCTATTATGTGGCACTTTATCAAACGCCTTTTGGAAGTCCATGTACACTACGTCAACCGCATTGCCCTCATCAACCCTCTCTGTTACCTCATCAAAAAATTCGATCAAGTTAGTTAAACACGATTTGCCTTTAACAACTCCGTGCTGGCTTTCCTTAATTAATCCACACTTCTCCAAGTGACTGTTAATTTTGTTCCTGATTATCGTTTCTAAAAGCTTCCCCACTACCGAGGTTAAGCTGACTGGCCTGTAGTTGTTGGATTTATCTTTACACCCTTTTTAAACAATGATGTAACATTTGTAATTCTCCAGTCCTCTGGCACCACCCCTGTATCTAAGGAGGATTGGAAGATTATGGCCAGTACCGCCGCGATTTCCTCCTTAACTTCCCTCAGCATCCTAGGATGCATCCCATCCGGTCCTGGTGACTTAATCAACTTTAAGTACAGACAGCCTTTCTAGTACCTCCTCTTTTTTCAATTTTTATCCCATCCAGTAATGTGTGGGTTAGGTTGATTGGGCTGTGATAAATTGACCCTTAGTGTAAGGGGGGATTAAATATGTGGGGTTATGGGGATAGGATGGGATATGTTAGGGGGAATTAAATACGTGGGGTTACGGGGGTAGGGTGGGATATGTGTACTGTGGGGATTAAAGCAGGGACAGGGTACTGGATTTGGATGATCAGCCATGATCGTATTGAATGGCGGAGCAGGCTCGACGGGCCGCATGGCCTACTCCTGCTCCTAGATTCTAAGTTTCTAAGTTTAGTATCTCCATTACAAAAGAACATAAGAAATAGGAGCAGGAGTAGGCCATTCGGCCCTTTGAGCCTGCCTCTTCACATCCTCTTCGCAACTGACACTGCCACCTAGCTTTGTATCATCAGCAAATTTGGAAATGTTACATTTAGTCCCCTCATCCAAATCATTGATATAGATTGTGAATAGCTGGGGCCCAAGCACCATTCAATGAGATCATGGCTGATCTTCTGCCTCAACTCCATTCACCGGCCTTATCGCCATATCCCTTGATGCCCTTACTAGTCAGAAATCTATCGACTTCTGTTTTGAATATACCCAATGACTGAGCCTCCACAGCCCTCTGGGGTAGAGAATTCCAAAGATTCACCACCCTCTGTGTGAAGAAATGTCATCTCATCTCAGTCCTGAATGGCCTACCCTTTATCTTGAGGCTGTGGCCCCTGGTTCTAGACTCCCCAGCCAAGGGAAACATTCTCCCAGCATCCATCCTATCAAGCCCTGTAATAATTTTGTATGCTTCAATGAGATCCCCTCTCATTCTTCTGAATTCAAGAGAATACAGGCCTAGTTTACTCAATCTCTTCTCATACGACAGTCCCGCCATCCCAGGAATCAATCTCGTGAACCTTCGTTGCACTCCCTCTATGGCAAGTATATCCTTCCTTAGGTAAGGAGACCAAAATTGTACACAGTACTCCAGGTGTGGTCTCACCAAGGCCCTATATAATTGGAGTAAGACTTCTTTACTCCTGTACTCAAATCCTCTTATAATGAAGGCCAGCATACCATTTGCCTTCCTAATGGCTTGCTGCACCTGCACATTCACTTTCAGTGACTCATGTACAAGGACACCCAGGTCCCTTTGAGCATCTGCATTCCCCAATCTTTCACCATTTAGAAAATACTCTGCCTTTCTGTTTTTTCTACCAAAGTGGATAACTTCACATTTATCCACATTATATTCCATCTGCCATGTTCTCGCCCACTCACTGAGTCTGTCGAGATCCCCTTGAAGCCTCTTCACATCCTCTTCGCAACTGACACTGCCACCTAGCTTTGTATCATCAGCAAATTTGGAAATGTTACATTTAGTCCCCTCATCCAAATCATTGATATAGATTGTGAATAGCTGGGGTCCAAGCACCGATCCTTGCGGTACCCCACTAGTCACAGCCTGCCATCCTGAAAAAGACCCGTTTATCCCTACTCTTTGTTTTCTGTCTCTTAACCAATTCTCAATCCATGCTAGTATATTACCCCCAATTCCATGTGCCCTCATTTTGTTCACCAACCTCTTGTGTGGGACCTTATCGAAGGCCTTCTGAAAATCCAAATACACCACATCTACCAGTTCCCCTTTGTCTACTCCACTAATTACATCCTCAAAGAACTCCAGTAGGTTTGTCAAACAGGATTTCCCTTTCATAAATCCATGTTGACTCTGCCCAATCTTACTATTAGTTTCTAAGTGCCCAGTTATTGCATCCTTTATAATAGATTCCAGCATTTTCCCAACTACTGATGTGAGGCTAACAGGTCTGTAGTTCCCCATTTTCTCTCTTCCCTCCTTTCTTAAATAGCGGGGTTACATTTGCTATCCTCCAATCTGCAGGAACCGTTCCAGAATCTATAGAATTTTGGAAGATGACAACCAATGCATCCACTATCCCAATGGCCACCTCTTTCAAAACCCTAGGATGTAGGTCATCCGGTCCTTGGGATTTATCGACTTTTAGTCCCATTAATTTTGCTAGTAATGTTTTTTTACTAATAATTTCTTTAAGTTCCTCATTCTCGTCACACCCTTGGTTTTCTCGTATTTCTGGGAGGTTTTTTGTGTCTTCCTCCGTGAAGACAGAAACAAAGTATTTATTTAATTTCTCTGCCATTTCCTCATTCCCCATTATAAATTCTCCCGTCTCTGACTGTAAAGGACCTACATTTACCTTCGCCAGTCTTTTCCTTTTCACATACCTATAGAAGCTTTTACAATCCGTTTTTATATTTTTCGCTAGTTTGTGCTCATATTCCATTTTCCCTTTCTTTATCAATTTCTTGGTCCCCCTTTGCTGATTTCTAAAAAGATCCCAATCCTCAGGCTGACCGCTTTTTCTGGCAACTTTATAAGCTTCCTCCTTTGACTTAATACTAGCTTTAATTTCTTTTGTTAGCCATGGTTGGATCACTTTTCCTTTTGGGTTTTTATGCCCTAGAGGAATATATGTTTGTTGCAAATTATGCATTATTTCCTTGAATGTTAGCCATTGTATGTCCACCTTCATACCTTTTAGTGTAGTCTCCCAATCTACCGTAGCCAACTTGTCCCTCATACCCTTGTAGTTTCCTCTGTTTAGATTGAAGACCTTAGTTTCAGATTGGACTACATCACTCTCAAACTTAATGTAAAATTCAATCATATTATGGTCACTTGTCCCTAAAGGCCCCTTTACCACAAGATTATTGATTAGCCCTTTCTCATTACACAGTACCAGATCCAGAATAGCCTGTTCCCTGGTTGCTTCCTCCACATACTGATCCAGGAAACCATCTTGCATGCATTCCAAGAATTCGTCCTCCACACCATTAGTGGTAATTTGATTTGCCCAGTCAATATGTAGATTAAAGTCCCCCATGATTACCGTATTGCCCTTGTTGCATGCACTTCTAATCTCTTGATTGATACTGTGCCCTACATTACCACTACTGTTTGGTGGCCTATACACAACTCCCACCAATGTTTTCCACCCTTTGCTGTTTCTTAGCTCCACCCAAACTGATTCCAGTTCTACATCACGATCTGCCAAGCCAAGATCTTTTATCTCTACCGTACTGATCGCATCCCTTATTAACAGTGCTACGCCACCTCCTTTTCCTTTTTGTCTGTCCTTCCTAAATGTTGAGTACCCTGGAACATTCAGTTCCCAGCTTTGGTTACCCTGCAACCATGTCTCTGTAATGGCAATTACATCATATCCATTTACTTCTATTAGTGCCATTAATTCATCCACCTTGTTGCGAATGCTACGTGCATTTAGATAAAGTGCCTTTAACTTTGCCTGTTTAATATTTTTCTGCACTTTGACCCTCTTTACTGTTGGCCTTTGTTTCTGCTCCCTACTAGTTTTGCTGACTACTTTTCTAACTTGCACTTCCAGCTTTGTTTCTCTCCGTTCTGGGCCCACACTTAGGTTCCCAGCCCCCTGACAAACTAGTTTAAATCCTTCCCAACAGCACTAGCAAACCACCCTGCGAGGATGTTGGTCCCGTTTCTGCCGAGGTGTAATCCGTCCAGCTTGTACAGGTCCCACCTTCCCCAGAATCGGTCCCAATGCCTCAGGAATTTAAATCCCTCCCTCCTACACCATCTCTCCAGCCACGCATTCATCTGGTCTATTCTCCTATTTCTGCTCTCGCTAGCACGTGGCACTGGGAGTAATCCTGAGATTACTACCTTTGAGGTCCTGCTTTTTCATTTATTTCCTAGCTCCCTATATTCTGCTTGCAGGACCTCGTCCCTCTTTCTACCCATGTCGTTGGTACCGATATGGACCACGACCTCTGGCTCTTCACCCTCCCCCTTCAGAATGTCCTGCAGCCGCTCAGTGACATCCTTGACCCTGGCACCAGGGAAGCAACATACCATCCTGGAGTCACGTCTGCAGCCACAGAAACACCTATCTGTTCCTCTTACGATAGAATCCCCTATCACTATTGCTCTCCCAATCTTTTTCCTCCCCCCCCCGCCCCCCGTACAGCTGAGCCACTCGTAGTGCCACGGACTTGGCTCTTGCTGCATATCTCCTCTTTCACTATGACTTTGGCAGCATCTTTTTCCTTGGTGAAGACAGATGCAAAGTACTCATTTAGTATCTCAGCCATGCCCTCTGCCTCCATGCGTAGGTCTCCTTTTTGGTCCCTAAGCAACCCCACCCCTCCTCTTACTACCCGTTTACTATTTATATGCCTATAGAAGACTTTTGAATTCCCTTTTATGTTGGCTGCCATTGTATTCTCATACTCTTTCTTTGCCCCTCTTATTTCCTTTTTCACTTCTCCTCTGAACTTTCTATATTCAGCCTGATTCTCACTTGTATTCTCAACCTGACATCTGTCATATGCGCTCTTTTCCTGCTTCATCTTACTCTCTATCTCTTTCGTCATCCAGGGAGCTCTGACTTTGGTTTCCCTACCTTTCCCCCTCCTGGGAATGTACCTCAACTGTACCTGAACCATCTCCTCTTTAAAAGCGGCCCATTGTTCGATTACAGTTTTGCCTGCCAATCTTTGATTCTAATTTACCCCGGCCAGATCCATTCTCAACCCACTGAAATTGGCCTTCCTACAATTAAGTATTTTTACTCTAGATTACTCCCTGTCCTTTTCTATAGCTAATCTAAACCTTATGATATTATGATCACTGTTCCCTAAATATTCACCTACTGACACTTGCTCTACTTGACCCACCCCATTCCCCAGAAGCAGATCCAGCAATGCCTCCTTCCTCGTTGGGCCGGAAAGTGCTGATCAAGAAAGTTCTCCTGAACACACTTCAGAAATTCTTCCCCCTCTCTGCTCTTTACACTATTAGTTCTTCCCTCTGACACCACGGATGGGCTGACTATAGTTATACTTGCGCATCGTTAACTGAAGACTAGGTGTCCCCCCACCCCCCGATGGGGAGTAAACACATTTTAGCAATTACACTTCAAGTCTCTCTCTTATGTTGTTTTTCTTATGTTTTGACGAAAGATTCTAGAGGGCCAGGACATAAAAGCAGCTAGTAATTACCACACCAGGTTTAGTGTTTATTCGGACATAACAGTGGGCGAATGGTGGAGTGAAGGATGGACAAGAGGCCAGAATTGGAGTGCAGAGATCTCAGAGGGTTGTACGGATGGAGGAGGTTACAGAGATAGGGAGGGGTGAGGCCATGGAGGGATTTGAAAATGAGGATGAGAATTTTTAAATGGAGGCGTTGCCAGACTCTCGCACAAGGACATTCTACAGTCCTGCCAGGACGTGAGATTAGTGTCGTTTAGTAACCTCTGGTTTTTTTTTCTGTAACCTCTCCCAGAAATGACGCTTTTGTCCGCTGTCCACACCCCCCTCGAGCCCCTGCCAATCTCGGCCACACCAGAGAACCCAGAGCAGAAGATGATGGAGAAGCGGGCAAAGGTCATCGAGGAGTTGCTGCAGACTGAGGCCGACTACATCAAGGACCTGGAGATGTGTGTGGACAAAGTGCTCATCCCCCTGCAGATCAAACAGGTGAGCGGCCGGACAGGCAAGGGTGCGGAACGTCCCAACGTCGGGGGGGGGGCGGAGGAGAGGGCGAGCTGGTCAACACTAAAGCTTCTCCTGAGGCCCTTCAGCATAGCCTCTCCCGATGGCTCAGTTTAGTCCGTGCACTTTTTTAAAATCATCTACAAGATGCACTGCAGCAACTCGCCAAGGCTTCTTCGGCAGCACCTCCCAAACCCGCGACCTCTTCCACCTAGAAGGACAAGGGCAGCAGGTGCATGGGAACTCCATCACCTCCAAGTTCCCCTTCGAGTCACGCACCATCCTGACTTAGAAATATATCGGCCGTTCCTTCATCGTCGCTGGGTCAAAATCCTGGAACTCACTCCCTAACAGCACTGTGGGAGTACCTTCACCACACGGACTGCAGCGGTTCAAGAAGGTGGCTCACCACCAGCTTCTCAAGGGCAATTAGGGATGGTCACCGGGGAGAACTCTTTTTCTAAATAGTGCCGTGGGATCATTTACATCCACCTGAGAGAGCAGACGGGGCCTCGGTTTAACGTCTCATCCGAAAGGTAGCACCTCCAACAGTGCAGCGCTCCCTCAGTACTGCACTGGGAGGGTCAGCCTGGATTATGTGCTCAAATCCCTGGTGAGGGACTCGAACACACGACCTTCCGACTCAGAGGCGAGAGCGCTACCCACTGAGCCACGGGTGATGCAGGTGAGGAGCGGGTGAGATTCAGCTGGACCTGATCGAGAGCTCGGCCTCTCTGAGGATGTGCAGTGTGGTGCGGACACTCTGACGCGCCTCGTGTGCAGCACTGCCTCAGCACTGCGCTGGGAGTGTCGGTCTGGATTATGCGCTCAAGTCTCTGGAGTGGGACTGAAACCCACCACCTTCTGAGATGAGAGTGCTACCCACTGAGCCAAGGGTGAGGTTCCAGAGGGGCCTCCGCTGTAGCCCAGCGTTGGGCTGAATAGGAGAGTGGGTAGAGGTGTAGTGGAGAGTAGACCACCGCCCCCCCCTCGCTGTCCCGATTAACGGTCTCCCGCTCTGTTCTTCAGTTACAGCAGGTGGACTGCGAGGCGCTCTTCGGGAACATTCACACGGTCATCGAGGTCTCCAAGCGTCTGCTGGAGGAGCTGGAGGAAACGGACAGTATAGGTACGGTCAAGGGTCACTTCAGCCCAACCCGGTTAGGGGGCAGGGGTGGGGGGGGGTAGAACAGCCCCCAGGATTCAGCTCACATAGGAGCAGGAGGAGGCCATTCAGCCCCTCGAGCCAGTTCCGCCATTCAGTGAGCTCAGGGCCGATCTGTATCGTAACTCTATTTACTCGCCATGGTCCTCTTAATACCTTTGCCTAACAAAAATCTACAGAACCAAGGGTGGTAGATGGAGTTAAGATACAGATCAGCCATGATCTGATTGAATGGTGAGACAGGCTCGAGGGGCTGAATGGCCTCGTCGTGTTCCTATCTCAATTCATCTATTCAAAATCATTCTTTCCCAGGATCCCAAAGCGGTGGAACTCCGCACCCCTCTCAGTCCTTCTGCAAACCACAGGCTTCTTAACCTCCAGTTTGGAGTCTCCTGGGTTGACCTTACCTTCTCTCCCAGTCTCACCTAACCTGGGCGACGAGGTGGCCGAGAGATTAAGGCAGAAGACTGCGAATCCATGTTTGTTTTGTGGTATTTATCAATGATTTAGATTTCAATGTAGGGGGCATGATTAAGAAGTTTGCAGATGATACAAACATTGGCCGTGTGGTTGATAGTGAGGAAGGAAGCTGTAGACTGCAGGAAGATATCAATGACTGGTCAGGTGGGCAGAGAAATGGCAAATGGAATTCAATCTGGAGAAGTGTGAGGTAATGCATTTGGGGAGGGCTAACAAGGCAAGGGAATACACATTAAATGGTTGGATACTGAGAAGTGCAGAAGATCAGACGAACCTTGGAGTGCATGTCCACAGATCCCTGAAGGTAGCAGGACAGGTAGATAAGGTGGTTAAGAAAGCATATGGGATACTTGCCTTTATTAGCCGAGGCATAGAATATAAGAGCAGGGAGGTTATGCTAAAACTGTATAAAACACTAGTTAGGCCTCAGCTAGAGTACTGCGTGCAGTTCTGGTCACCACATTACAGGAAAGATGTGATTGCACTAGAGAGGGTACAGAGGAGATTTACAAGGATGTTGCCAGGACTGGAGAATTTTAGCTATGAAGGAAAACTGGTTAGGTTGGGTTTGTTTTCCTTGGAACAGAGGAGGCTGAGGGGAGATTTAATTGAGGTGTATAAAATTATGAGGGGCCGAGATAGAGTGGATAGGAAGGAGCTATTTCCCTTAGCAGAGGGGTCAATAACCAGGGGACATAGATTTAAAGTCATTGGTAGAAGGATTAGAGGGGAGTTGAGGAGAACTTTTTCACCCAGAGGGTGGTGAGGGTCTGGAACTAACTGCCTGAAAGGGTGGTAGAGGCAGAAACCCTCACTGCATTTAAAAAGTACTTGGATATGCACTTGAAGTGCCGTAACCCACAGGGCTACGGACCAAGAGCTGGAAAGTGGGATTAGGCTGGATAGCTCTTTTTCGGCCGGCACAGACACGATGGGCCGAATGGCCTCCTTCTGTGCCATAAATTTCTTGATTCTAACCTTTTAAGGGTCCGACAGTAGAGGCTTTGATGTCCTAATGGTTCAGGGATAAACTTTAGAAATAAGGGCCTTGTGCTCAATCGATCAGATTGAATATTGTTTTTCTCTCTCCCACCCCGCCCGCCCCCGTCCAGGTCACGTGTTTCTGTCCTACAGGAATGAGCTCGAGGACATGTACAATGTTTACTGTCAAAACCACGAGGATGCCAT
>CM059438.1:1360079-1570079 GCA_030390025.1 Squalus acanthias
GAGAGAGAGTGAGGAAGAGAGAGAGGAAGAGAGTGAGGAAGAGAGAGAGAGTGAGGAAGAGAGAGAGAGGAAGAGAGAGTGAGTGAGGAAGAGAGAGTGAGGAAGAGAGAGAGAGAGTGAGGAAGAGAGAGTGAGGAAGAGAGGAGAGAGAGGAAGAGAGAGTGAGGAAGAGAGAGTGAGGAAGAGAGAGTGAGGAAGAGAGAGTGAGTGAGGAAGTGAGATTGAGGAAGAGAGAGTGAGGAAGAGAGAGTGAGGAAGAGAGAGAGAGTGAGGAAGAGAGAGTGAGGAAGAGAGAGTGAGGTAGAGAGAGAGAGTGAGGAAGAGAGAGTGAGTAAGAGAGAGTGAGTGAGGAAGAGAGAGAGAGGAAGAGAGAGTGAGGAAGAGAGAGAGAGGAAGAGAGAGAGAGAGTGAGGAAGAGAGAGTGAGGAAGAGAGAGTGAGTGAGGAAGAGAGAATGAGGAAGAGAGAGTGAGGAAGAGAGAGTGAGGAAGAGAGAGAGTGAGGAAGAGAGAGAGAGGAAGAGAGAGTGAGTGAGGAAGAGAGTGTGAGGAAGAGAGAGTGAGTGAGGAAGAGAGAGTGAGGAAGAGAGAGTGAGGAAGAGAGAGTGAGGAAGAGAGAGAGAGGAAGAGAGAGTGAGGAAGAGAGAGTGAGGAAGAGAGAGAGAGTGAGGAAGAGAGTGAGGAAGAGAGTGAGGAAGAGAGAGTGAGGAAGAGAGAGTGAGGAAGAGAGTGAGGAAGAGAGAGTGAGGAAGAGAATGTATGAAAGAGAGCCTTTTACATCGTTACTCTGGGGTTGCTGCTGATCTTGGGTTGAAGTTACGGCAGGAGATCAGAAGACCCCCGCAGAAATTCCAGGCGTTAGTGTTTACTAAAGTAGGCGATCAGCAGGTGGTGGAGAGAGGAAAGCCATAATAGGATAATCATACCTGGGCTCTGGATGGTGAAGCTTTGATGGACTCAGTGACACATTGGCCCAGAAATTCGGCCGAATACGGGAGAGTATGCACTGAGTACTCACCCGTATTCGGTCCCGAAGTGCCGGTTTCCTGCATGCACTGCGCATGCGTGGGAAACCGGCACTTCCGATATTGCGAAGGGGGCGGTTCCTCAGTGAACCGCGTGCGCGCTACAGGCTGTGCGCACGCAGCACACTTAGGTTTTTTTTCAGGTTTGAACGCGAGGGTAAGTATGGAAGATTTTACACATGAATAAAGGAGGCGTAAGACCCCCTTTTAACAAGGTAAGTAGTTAATTAAGTATTATTTTAAATTTTTTTCAACAGGTTTATCTTTTTTAGAGACTTTAAAGAAAGGTAAGTTTATTTTTATAACTTTTAAAAGAATTTAAATTTTTTCAAAAATTAAAATTTTTGTTTAAAGTGGTTAATTTATTTAACTATAATTATTTTATTAATATGATGGTTTTTAAAAAAATTTTAATTGAGGTTTAGCTGTTCTTTTGGGGGCAAGTTGTATTCATAGTTTTGACAGTTCTCCTGTCAAAACTATGAATGAAAGATGGTGTGCTGCCATTGGCTCTAACTGGCCCACGTGATCCCAGAGGTCGCATCGAACTAACTGCGCCTCTGGGACACGCACACACTGCGCGCCGGCACCAGGGAGAGGCCCAGGACCAGAAGTTCGTGTGGGCCCGAACCATAAAGGCAGGCGCGGTAGGTAAGATCGCGCACGATCCTTACCCCCGCGGCAACCATCGAAGTCTAATTTCTGGGCCAATAGTCGGAAGATCATGGACAGGCGTATCTGAAATCCCAATATGCCTTGCCAGCGTTCCTTTGTTTTTTTTGTGTTCTTAAAATGAATGGAATATTCTGCTAGGCTCAAATGTTAGGGGTGTTCAAAATATATCTGGATGGTGGGCTGGGAGACTTAGGGTACTAGAGGGAGGAAGATTTGTGGGAGAGTTAGGGTACTGGGGAGGAGAATTGGTGGGAGAGTCAGGGTACTAGAGGGATGGGCTTCGATGGGAGAGTTAGGGTACTAGAGAGATGGGCTTCGATGGGAGAGTTAGGGTACTAGAGGGATGGGCTTCGATGGGAGAGTTAGGGTACTAGAGAGATGGGCTTTGATGGGAGAGTTAGGGTACTAGAGAGATGGGCTTCGATGGGAGAGTTAGGGTACTAGAGAGATGGGCTTCGATGGGAGAGTTAGGGTACTAGAGAGATGGGCTTCGATGGGAGAGTTAGGGTACTAGGGGGATGGGCTTCGATGGGAGAGTTAGGGTACTAGAGAGATGGGCTTCGATGGGCGAGTCAGGGTACTAGAGGGATGGGCTTCATGGGAGAGTTAGGGTACTAGAGAGATGGGCTTCGATGGGAGAGTCAGGGTACTAGAGGGATGGGCTTCGATGGGAGAGTCAGGGTACTAGAGGGATGGGCTTCGATGGGAGAGTTAGGGTACTAGAGGGATGAGCTTTGATGGGAGAATCAGGGTACTAGAGAGATGGGCTTCGATGGGAGAGTTAGGGTACTAGAGAGATGGGCTTCGATGGGAGAGTTAGGGGACTAGAGGGATGGACTTCGATGGGAGAGTTAGTGTACTAGAGGGGTGGGCTTTGAGGGAGAGTCAGGGTACTAGAGAGATGGGTTTCGATGGGAGAGTTAGGGTACTAGAGGGATGGGCATCGATGGGAGAGTTAGGGTACTAGAGGGATGGGCTTCGATGGGAGAGTCAGGGTACTAGAGGGATGGGCTTCGATGGGAGAGTTTGGGTACTAGAGGGATGAGCTTTGATGGGAGAGTTAGGGTACTAGAGGGATGAGCTTTGATGGGAGAGTCAGGGTACTAGAGAGATGGGCTTCGGTGGGAGAGTCAGGGTACTAGAGGGATGGGCTTCGATGGGAGAGTTAGTGTACTAAAGGGGTGGGCTATGAGGGAGAGTTAGGGTACTAGAGGGATGGGCTTTGATGGGAGAGTTAGTGTACTAGAGGGATGGGCTTCGATGGGAGAATCAGGGTACTAGAGAGATGGGCTTCGATGGGAGAGTTAGGGTACTAGAGAGATGGGCTTCGATGGGAGAGTTAGGGGACTAGAGGGATGGACTTCGATGGGAGAGTTAGTGTACTAGAGGGGGGGCTTTGAGGGAGAGTTAGGGTACTAGAGGGGTGGGCTTTGAGGGAGAGTCAGGGTACTAGAGAGATGGGCTTCGATGGGAGAGTTAGGGTACTAGAGGGATGGGCATCGATGGGAGAGTTAGGGTACTAGAGGGATGGGCTTCGATGGGAGAGTTAGGGGACTAGAGGGATGGACTTCGATGGGAGAGTTAGTGTACTGGAGGGATGGGCTGTGATGGGAGAGTTAGTGTACTAGAGAGATGGGCTTCGACGCAAGAGTTAGGGTACTAGAGGGATGGGCTTCGATGGGAGAGTTTGGGTACTAGAGGGACGAGCTTTGACGGGAGAGTTAGGGTACTAGAGGGATGGGCTTCGATGGGAGAGTTAGGCTACAAGAGGGATGGGCTTCGATGGGGATTTAGGGTACTAGAGGGATGGGCTTTGATGGGAGAGTTAGAGGACTAGAGGGATGGGCTTCGATGGGAGAGCTAGTGTACTAGAGAGATGGGCTTTGAGGGAGAGTTTGGGTACTAGAGCGATGGGCTTCGATGGGAGAGTTAGGGGACTAGAGGGGTAGGCTTCGATGGGAGAGTTAGGGTACTAGAGAGATGGGCTTCGATGGGAGAGTTAGGGTACTAGAGAGATGGGCTTCGATGGGAGAGTTAGTGTACTAGAGAGATGGGCTCTGATGGGAGAGTTAGGGTACTAGAGAGAGCGGCTTTGATGGGAGAGTTAGGGTACTAGAGAGATGGGCTTCGATGGGAGAGTTAGGGTACTAGAGAGATGGGCTTCGATGGGAGAGTTAGGGTACTAGAGAGATGGGCTTCGATGGGAGAGTTAGGATATTAGAGAGATGGGCTTTGATGGGAGAGTTAGGGTACTAGAGAGATGGGCTTTGATGGGAGAGTTAGGGCACTAGACCGATGGGCTTTGATGGGAGAGTTAGGGTACTAGAAAGTTGGGCTTCGCTGGGAGAGTTAGTGTACTAGAGAGATGGGCTTTGATGGGAGAGTTAGGGTACTAGAGAGATGGGCTTCGATTGGAGAGTTAGTGTACTAGAGAGATGGGCTGTGATGGGAGAGTTAGGGTACTAGAGGGGGGGGCTTTGAGGGAGAGTTAGTGTACTAGAGGGGTGGGCTTTGAGGGAGAGTCAGGGTACTAGAGAGATGGGCTTCGATGAGAGAGTTAGGGTACTAGAGGGATGGGCATCGATGGGAGAGTTAGGGTACTAGAGGGATGGGCTTCGATGGGAGAGTCAGGGTACTCGAGAGATGGGCTTCGATGGGAGAGTCAGGGTACTAGAGGGATGAGCTTTGATGGGAGAGTTAGGGTACTAGAGGGATGGGCTTCGATGGGAGAGTTAGGCTACTAGAGGGATGGGCTTCGATGGGGATTTAGGGTACTAGAGGGATGGGCTTTGATGGGAGAGTTAGAGGACTAGAGGGATGGGCTTCGATGGGAGAGTTAGTGTGCTAGAGAGATGGGCTTTGAGGGAGAGTTAGTGTACTAGAGAGATGGGCTCTGATGGGAGAGTTAGGGTACTAGAGAGATGGGCTTTGATGGGAGAGTTAGGGTACTAGAGAGATGGGCTTCGATGGGAGAGTTAGGGTACTAGAGAGATGGGCTTCGATGGGAGAGTTAGGGTACTAGAGGGATGGGCTTTGATGTGAGAGTTAGGGTACTAGAGGGGTGGGCTTTGAGGGAGAGTTAGGGTACTAGAGGGATGGGCTTTGATGGGAGAGTTAGGGTACTAGAGGGATGAGCTTTGATGGGAGAATCAGGGTACTAGAGAGATGGGCTTCGATGGGAGAATCAGGGTACTAGAGAGATGGTCTTCGATGGGAGAGTTAGGGTACTAGAGGGATGAGCTTTGATGGGAGAGTTAGGGTACTAGAGGGATGGGCTTCGATGGGAGAGTTAGTGTACTAGAGAGATGGGCTTCGGTGGGAGAGTTAGGGTACTGAAGAGATGGGCTTTGATGGGAGAGTTAGGGTACTAGAGAGATGGGCTTCGATGGGAGAATCAGGGTACTAGAAAGTTGGGCTTCGATGGGAGAGTTAGTGTACTAGAGAGATGGGCTTCGATGGGAGAGTCAGTGTCCTAGAGGGATGGGCTTCGATGGGAGAGTTAGGTTACTAGAGAGATGGGGTTCGATGGGCGAGTTAGTGTACTAGAGAGATGGGCTCTGATGGGAGAGTTAGGGTACTAGAGGGGGGGGGGCTTTGAGGGAGAGTTAGGGTACTCGAGAGGTGGGCTTTGAGGGAGAGTCAGGGTACTAGAGAGATGGGCTTCGATGGGAGAGTTAGTGTACTAAAGGGGTGGGCTTTGAGGGAGAGTTAGGGTACTAGAGGGATGGGCTTCAATGGGAGGATCAGGGTACTAGAAAGTTGGGCTTCGATGGGAGAGTTAGTGTACTAGAGAGATGGGCTTTGATGAGAGAGTTAGGGTACTAGAGAGATGGGCTTCGATGGGAGAGTTAGGGTACTAGAGAGATGAGCTTCGATGGGAGAGTTAGTGTACTGGAGAGATGAGCTTCGATGGGAGAGTTAGTGTACTGGAGAGATGGGCTTCGATGGGAGAGTTAGGGTACTAGAGAGATGAGCTTTGATGGGAGAGTTAGTGTACTAGACAGATGGGCTTCGATGGGAGAGTCAGGGTACTAGAGAGATGAGCTTCGATGGGAGAGTTAGTGTACTGAGAGATGGGCTTCGATGGGCCGAATGGCCAGTTTCACCTCCTGCATTTTTCCTATGTTGTAGTATGGTTCCAAGTAACCGCATTGGATGCCACTGATTGAGGCAATACTTGATGTTGCCATCAGGTGGAGCTAAAGTAAAATTGATGCTTTTTGTTTGTGAGATGGTGATCAAATAAAGTTTGTTGTTTTTGAGAACAGCAGCCATGTCTGCTTTGTGTTTTCCTGAGCTGTGTAAATATTAGGCCAAGTCAGTCCACAGTTTACTGAGGATAGGAGGAGGTATTGGTATAGTAAATATTGAATGGTTATAGAAAGAGTTAATCTGGAACATAATCTGGATCAAAGCATGAAGTCGGCCCGGGAATAGGGTTACCAACCCTCCAGGATTGGCCTGGAGTCTCCAGGAATTGAAAATTAATCTCCGGGACACTGCTGAGAGCAAAAATCCGGGAGAGAAATATCATAAGGGACATGAAAACACAAATCTATTTTTGAAGTATTTTCTTTGAACACGTCTGTTTACTAGTTATGATAATATCGGACGTGGGGTAAAAAGGTTGTTTGAAAGTCCAGAGTCATCCAATCGGGTAGCAAAGAGTCTGTTCACTTTCCGATTGGCCGGGGCAAGGCGGGGCGCCGCGAGGATGGACGTGTCGGGCGACCAATGGCGGGAGCGCGGGGCCGGGGCGGTTGGAGGCGGGAGGTCACGTGATGAAACCTCCAGGGATACGGCCGACCAGAGTTGGCGACCCTAACAGTGAAGCACAGGACCAAACTGTGGAAACTAGGACTGGACGCTCGAAGGCTCTTCACACAAAGAGTGATCAACACTTGGAATAAACTCTGGGAAGGATAATGGAAGCAAAAATTCTGCAATCAGTTAAGTATTTAGATATGTTATTGTATTAAAATGAGGTACAAAAATGCATCGAAAACTTATATTTTTGAAGTGCTGATGTGAAATGTTTGCAAGTGAAAGGATGAAATTCCTATTTTTTATTTGTTAAATATCTGACTTTATTTGTTAGGCAGGGAGGAACTTTGCAGAACTTCTCCTTCGGAGATTGATAGGGTTGGGAGGAGTCCATAATTGTTGGAAAGACTCCTCAGTGAAGATAATCACGTAGAAAATTCAACCATTCTCACACCTTCATTGGCCAGACCCTGGCCTCCTGCCCTCCCCAGACACTACGCTCCTTGCTGGCCCCATTCATTGTAAAGACCATGGTTACCTGCCGGGTATTTAACTAAATACTTGCTCTTTTGACCCTCTCTTTCCCTTCTCCACCTTATTTCACCCACTTCCTTCCTCTCCTCCCTTGAAGGTGTTGAGTCTATGCCTGGTAGGGTCAATGGGAGCCTGTTGACCTCCAATACCTTGCCCAAGTGGCCAGTCTTCATGTGGTGACCCATTCTTCACGTGTGACCCAAGGCTAATCAACTGAGGTAGCATCACAGCTGACCTTTGAATTTGTTCATTCATTCAGTGTCCACACACATGGTGGGCAACATGGTGGCATAGTGGTTAGCACTGTTGCCTCACAGCGCCAGGTACCCGGGTTCGAATCCGGCCTCGGGTGACTGTCTGTGTGGAGTTTGCACATTCTCCCCGTGTCTGCGTGGGTTTCCTCCGGGTGCTCCGGTTTCCTCCCACAGTCCAAAGATGTGCGGGTTAGGTTGATTTGGCTATGATAAATTGACCCTTAGTGTTAGGGGGGATTAAATACATAGGGTTACGGGGATAGGGTGGGATATGTGTCGGTGCAGGCTCGATAGGCCGAAATGGCCTCTATCTGCACTGTGGGGATTCTGTGATTCTGTGATTCTGTGACATGCACCTCTCAGCAGGGGTCACTAGATTGGAGAGGAAGCATGGCTGATTGTCACCTCTTCCTAGCCAAGGGCTACTAAAGGCCAATTGTATCTGCCCTACTGCTGTCCCAACTAGGACACAGACTAATGATTAAACTTTGAATCTTCCTCGTGTGTTTTACTCAAGGCCACACTGGACAGTACATTCAACCATTGAGCAATAGGATAGAGCCCTGTGGAGACTCAGATACAGGATGTTGAGGTCCAGTCGTGGTTCTTCTTGGATTTCTTGATGCAAAGATGGAATTCAGGACTAAATGACAGTAGCTTGGGGTGCTGCAGTTTGAGAGGAACTTGATACATGGAATATCTTAAATATATATAGATTTACTTTACCTTGTGAGTCTTTTAACATGCTTAGGTGGGAGATGTTTATACTATGTGTGAAACACTTTTCATTGTGGCCCCCACAAACACACCAAGGGCAGGTACAGCACAGGTTAGATACGGTGTAAAGCTCCCTCTACACTGTTCCATCAAACACTCCCAGGGCAGGTACAGCACGGGTTAGATACAGAGTAAAGCTCCCTCTACACTGTCCCATCAAACACTCCCAGGGCAGGTACAGCACGGGTTAGATACAGAGTAAAACTCCCTCTACACTGTCCCATCAAACACTCCCAGGGCAGGTACAGCACGGGTTAGATACAGAGTAAAGCTCCCTCTACACTGTCCCATCAAACACTCCCAGGGCAGGTACAGCACGGGTTAGATACAGAGTAAAACTCCCTCTACACTGTCCCATCAAACACTCCCAGGGCAGGTACAGCACAGGTTAGATACAGAGTAAAGCTCCCTCTATACTGTCCCATCAAACACTCCCAGGGCAGGTACAGCACGGGTTAGATACAGAGTAAAGCTCCCACTACTCTCTCCGAACAATGTGTCCCAACCTCAGAAGAACATCTGTTACTGTAACCTGTGTGACATTCTTACAGTCTCGCTGGGTAAGATTGATTACCAATTTGTTTTCAGTTTTGGGACGTTTTGTATTGCAGCTCTTCGAAATAGATTGAACCGGCACACAACACAATTCACTTAGCATTATTACAGAGAGAGACCTTTATCCAATTAGTCTGAATTGGATTAAAAGCCAGGTCCTAGAATGGAAGGTCAGCGATTTGAATTACTGTGCACCCAGCTATTCTTTACCTCTATGAGATTTGGACTTTTGGGGCAAAGAGGGGTGGGAGGATTATTTAATGTAATCTGTACCAGAAATCTAAAATCTATAGCAGAGGTTAGGAGTTTGCAGGTTTTTACATATGAGTCTCCTCCCATTCCATCTACCTCATCTCAGCCTTTCAGCATATCTTTCTGTTCCCTTTTCTCTCATGTACTCGTCTAGTTTCCTTTTGAAAGCATCTAAGCTATTCGCCTCAACCACTCACTGTGGTAGCGAGTTCCACATTCTAACCACTCGCTGAGTAAAGACATTTTTCTTTATTTCCCTGTTGGATTTATTAGTAACTATCCTGTATTTATGGCCCCTAGTTTTGGATTCTCCCACAAGTGGAAACATTCTCTCCACATCTACCCTGTCCAACCCATTCATAAAGACCGCTATCGGGTCATCTCTAAGTCTTCTCTTTTCTAAAGAGAAAAGCTCCAAACTGGTCAGTCTTTCCCGCTAACTGTAATCTCTCAGTTCTGGTACCATCCTTGTAAATCTTTTTTGCACTTTCTCCAGTGCTTCGATGTCCTTCTTACAGTATGGAGACCAGAACTGTGCGCAGTGCTCTCAGTGCGGCCTGACCAGCTTAACATAACTTCACTACTTTTGAATTCTATACCCCGAGAAATAAATCCCGGTGCTTTGTTAGCATTTTTTGTTGACCTGCGATACTGCTTTTAATGATTTGTTCACCTGTATCCTTAGATCCCTTTGCTCTTCTACCCCATTCAGTTTCTTATTTTCTAAGATGTCGGTGATGTTTCTATTTTTCCTACCAAAGTGCATCAGCTCACAATTATCTATGTTAAAGTTAATTTGCCACTTAACTGCCCAGTCTGCAAGTTTTCCAATGTCTTCTTGTATTATGTTGCATTGTTCCTCAGTGTTACCTATTCACTCAGTTTGGTATCATCTGCAAATTTTGATATTGAGTTACTCATTCCTAAGTGCAAATTATTAATGCAAATTATGAATAACAGTGGTCCCAGCACTGATCCTTGTGGAACACCGCTTCCTACCTTCCTCCAATCTGAATAACTACCCTTTACCCCTACACTCTACTTTCTATTTTTTAGCCAATTTGCAATCCCGGTTTGTTGTGGAACAGAAGGTTTGATGCTAGTTGAACTCTTGCTTCTGAGTGAGAAGGTTGTAGGTTCAAGCCCTACTCCAGGGACTTCTAGAATCATAGGCTGATACAACACAGAAGGAGGTCATTTGGCCCATCGTGTCCTTTGAAAGAGCAATCCAATTAGTACCACTCCCCTGCTCTTTCCCCATAGCACTGTAAATTTTTTCCCTTCAAGTATTTATCCAATTCCCTTTTGAAAGTTACTATTGAATCTGCTTCCACCGCCCTTTCAGGCAGCGCATTCCAGATCACAACAACTCGCTGCGTAAAGAAGTTTTTCCTCGTGTCGCCTCTGGTTCTTTTGCCAATTACCTTAAATCTGAGCCCTCTGGTTATCGACCCTTCAGCCAGTGGAAACAGTTTCTCTTTATTTACTCTATCTAAACCCATCATGATTTTAAACACCTCTTATCATAATCTCCTCTTAGCCTTCTCTGCTCTAAGGAGAACAACCCTAGCTTCTCCAGTCTATCCATGTAACTATAATCCCTCATCCCTAGAACCATTCTAGTAAATCTCTTCTGTACCCTCTCCAAAACCTTCACGTCCTTCCTAAAGTGCAGTGCCCAGAATTGGACACAATACTCCAGCTGGGCCCAAACTAGTGTTTTATATAAGTTTCATCGATGACGACGAACACCTTGCTAAGGCCATCCCCACACCTCCACTACTCGCCTTCAAGCAGCCGCCTAACCTCAAAAGTACCATCGTTCGCAGCAAATTACCCAGCTGTCAGGAGAACAGCGACCACGACACCACACAACCCTGCCACAGCAACCTCTGCAAGACATGCCAGATCATCAACACAGATACCGTCATCACACGTGAGGACACTACCCACCAGGTACATGGTACATACTCATGTGACTCGGCCAACGTTGTCTACCTGATACGTTGCAGGAAAGGATGCCCCAGAGCATGGTACATCGGCGAGACCATGCAAACACTGAGACAACGTATGAACGGACACCGCGCAACAATCGCCAGGCAGGATTGTTACCTCCCAGTCGGGGAACACTTCAGCAGTCAAGGACATTCAGCCTCGGATCTGCGGGTTAGCGTTCTCCAAGGCGGCCTTCGAGACACACGACAACGCAAAATCATCGAGCAGAAACTGATAGCCAAGTTCCGCACCCATGAGGACGGCCTCAATAGGGATATCGGGTTCATGTCACGCTACAGAACGTGACTCGACATCGTTGTCTGTCTTTTCAGTTTTAAAAAAAACACAAAAAAAACAAAAACAAAAAAAAAACAAAAAAAAAAGGTTAAAAGCTCAACTGCAGACGGCAGGATTTGACACGTTGGACCCCCTGTGACCCATCTCATTGTCTTGGCTGTGCTCTGGTGTGTCTTTGATGTAATGCCTCCCTGAAAGATTGTATCTCTGCAGACAAATTGCTTTCTGTGTTTATATACTGTGTAATACTGTAGATTCCCTCACTGTACCTTTACCTGACGAAGGGGCAACAGCTCCGAAAGCTTGTAATTTTAAATAAATCTGTTGGACTATAACCTGGTGTTGTGCGACTTCTCATTTTTGTCCACCCCAGTCCAACACCGGCATCTCCGCATCATTATATAAGTTTAGCATAACTTCCAGGCTTTTGTACTCTCTGCCTCTATTTATAAAGCCCATATATCAAACAGAGCAGTGGTCCTGATACCAAGCCCTTGGGAACACCACCTCCAGTCTGAAAAACAAACGTTCACCACCACTCTCTGCTTTCTGTCCCATAACCGATTTTGTATCCACGCTGCCACTGTCCATTTCATCCCATGAGCTTTAATTTTGCCAACAAGTCTATTATGTGGCACTTTGTCAAACGCCTTTTGAAAGTCCATATACACAACATCAACCGCACTACCCTCATCCACCCTCTCCGTTACTTCATCAAGTTAGTCAAACACGATTTGTCTTTAATGAATTGGTGCTGACTTTCATTTATTAGCCCATACTTTTCCAAATGCCAATTAATATTGTCCCGGATTACTGTCTCTCAAATTTTCCCCACCACTGACGTTAAGCTGACTGGCCTGTAGTTGTCGGGTTTATCCCTCTTCCAGTTTTTGAACAGGGGTGTTACATTTGCAATCCTCCAGGCCTCTGGCACCATCCCCATATCCAGGGAGGATTGGAGGATCGTGGCCAGAGCCTCTGCAATTTCACCCTTACTTCCCTCAGTAACCTGGGATGCATCCCATCCGGACCGGGTGACTTTTCTACTTTGAGGACTGCCAACAAGTACAGCTGTTCCAGTACAGCTACAACACTGGCATCTACCCGACAATGTGGAAAACTGCTCAGGTATGCCCTGTCCACAAAAGCAGGACAAATCCAATCTGGCCAGTTACCACCCCATCAGGCTACTCTCAATCATCAGCAAAGTGATGGAAGGTGTCGTCGACAGTGCTATCAAGCGGCACTTATTCACCAATAACCTGCTCACTGATGCTCAGTTTGGGTTCTGCCAGGACCACTCAGCTCCAGACCTTATTACAGCCTTGGTCCAAACATGGACAAAAGAGCTGAATTCCAGAGGTGAGGTGAGTGACTGCCCTTGACATCAAGGCAGCATTTGACCGAATGTGGCATCAAGGGGTCCTAGTAAAACTGAAGTCAGTGGAAATCAGGGGAAAACTCTCCACTGGCTGGAGTCATACCTAGCACAAAGGAAGATGGTTGTAGTTGTTGGAGATCAATCATCTCAGCCCCAGGACATCGCTGCAGGAGTTCCTCAGGGCAGTGTCCTGGGCCCAACCATCTTCAGCTGCTTCATCAATGACCTTCCCTCCATCATAAGGTCAGAAGTGGGAATGTTCGCTGATGACTGCACAGTGTTCAGTGCCATTCACAACTCCTCAGATAATGAAGCAGTCCATGCCCAAAGACAGCAAGACTTAGAAGAAGAGCAGGGGAGTTCTCCCTGGTGTCCCGGCAAATATTTATCCCTCATCCAACATCACTAGAACAGATTCTCTGGTCATTATCACACTGCTGTTTGTGGGAGCTTGCTGTGCACCAACTGGCTGCCGCATTTCCCACATTACAACAGCGACTACACTTCAAAAGTACTTCATTGGCTGTAAAGCGCTTTGGGATGTCCTGAGGTCATGCAAGACGCTGTAGAAATGCAAGTTCTTTCGTTCTATTTAACAATTGATGCCTCTTACCTCGCCACAGCCTGGCATGAGTCCTGACCAACTTCCCTGGTCCTCTCCCCAGCCTCGCATGGCGGCCCCCCAGCTTCTTTTCTCTCTCCCCAGTCTTGCCTCGCAGCTTCCAGTTAGGGCCCCCTCGACGCCGACTTCCCTTCGTTCGTCCCAGCTGGTCTTAGGCCCCTGGAGCCTGGCCTCGCCGCCCGCTGGGTTGCCCTCTCCCTGCCCGGCCCCGCAGTGGGGTCCGCAGCCCGGGACCGCTCCCCTCCAGCTTCTCTTGTCTCTGGCCGGCGGCCGTCCATCGCAGCCGGTGACTAGGGACGGCTCCCCACCGTCTTCGCCCCGCTCTCCCTGGCCTCGCACTGAGGCTCGTGCCGTGGGCTCTGTCCCTCCGCCGTCCTTTGCCTCGTCGCTGTGAAATCAATCGAGAGGTCACAAAGAGAATCAGAGAGTCAATAAGAAAAAATATCTAAAATTGGAAAAGAAATGTCCTTAATGTATTACATCAAGTTACAGCGAGTTTACAGCACAGAAACAGGCCATTTGACCCAACTGGTCCGTGCCGGCGTTTGTGCTCCACACCAGCCTCCTCCCCTCTTTATCGAACCCTATCAACATATCCTTCTATTCCTTTCTCCCTCATGTGTTTGTCTAGCTTCCCCTTAAATGCATCTACACTATTCGTCTCAACCTCTCCCTGTGGTAGCAAGTTCCACATTCTCACCACTCTCTGGGTAAAGAATTTTTTCCTGAATTCCCTATTGGATTTATTAGTGACTATCTTATATTTATGACCCCTAGTTTTGATTTCCCCCACAAGTGGACCTCCACGTCTACCCTGTCAAACCTTTTCATTATCTTGAAGACCTCTAGCAGGTCACCCCCTCAGACTTCTCTTTTCTTGCGAAAAGGGCCCCAGCCTGTTCAATCTTTCCTGATAGGTAGACCCTCTCAGTTCTGGTATCATCCTTATGGATCTTTTTTTGCACATGTAGGAGTGGTGTCAAGCTATAGAGACCAGAAGGTCACAGGTTCCACCCTAACTCAGTGGGTAGCACTCTTGCCTCTGAGTCAGACGGTTGTGGGTTCACAGTCCCACTCCAGGGACTTGAGCACAAAATCTAAGCTGACACTCCCAGTGCAGTACTGAGGGAGTGCCGCACTGTCAGAGGTGCCGTCTTTCAGATGAGATGTTAAACCAAAACCCTGTCTGCCCTCTCAGATGGACGTAAAAGATCTTGTGGCATTATTTTGAAGAAGAGCAGGAGAGTTATCCCCGGTGTCCTGGGGCCAATATATTTCCCTCAACCAATATCACTAAAACAGATAATCTGATCATTATTTCATTGCTGTGTTTGGGAGCTTGCTGTGCGCGCATTGGCTGCTGCGTTTCTTACATTACAACAGTGACTACACTTCAAAAGTGCTTAATTTTTCTGTAAAGTGCTTTGGGCCATCCTGAAGTCATGAAAGACGCTATAGAAATACAAATCTTTCTTTCTTTCAAATTTAATTGAAAATCTGGCAGTGCCTATAACAGATGGTCGATCTGAAGTCTAGCCTTACACCCATTCAGCAAGTTGAAAATCTACACCCCTGAGACTCGCACGGCCCAGACAGCAGCAGGAAGGAGTGACTTTCTACCTCTTACCTGTTACGTCTGCCTTTTAACCCAATTTGAAATTTTACGATCTGTTATTGAATTATCAGCTGGCAGTCTCATAAAAAGATGCTGCTTTGCCTCCGCTCCCACTGACTACATTTTCAATGTATTTCACTGCAATTCATTGACATGATGTGACAACTCCTCCATAATCGACTCCTATCTTTAATCTCATGCGGGGGCCTTTGATTTACTTACAGACGCATCAAAGACACAGCTAGTTACATCCTCGTGTCGTGCGTTTTTTTTTTCTTGTGCAGCTGCTGATCCGATGACACGACAGAACGTGGGCAGAGGCGGGTAACGCAAGAGACCACATGGGTTACACGCCGGGCATTACCCAGGCTGGGCTGCGTGACACGGTGTGCACTGCGTTCGCCGGTCTCAGCCGAGACGGTGGTTGGTGCACTGCGATTATTGTGAACACGATATAGGGAACGGTAGCGTAGCGGTTTTGTTACTGGACTAGTAAGCCAGACGCCTGGAGACAGCAGTTCTAAATCCCACCATGGCAGCTGGGGGAATTTAACACGATGTCAAGAAACGGCTGAGCGCACTGGAGGTACAGCAAGGGCTATGGGCCTCGACAACATCCCGGATATTGTGCTGAAGACTTGTGCTCCAGAACTAGCCGCGCCTCGAGCCAAGCTGTTCCAGTACAGCTACAACACTGGCATCTACCCGACAATGTGGAAAACTGCCCAACTGTCCACAAATAGCAGGACAAATCCAATCCGGCCAATTACCGCCCCATCAGTCTAACTCTCAATCATCAGCAAAGTGATGGAAGGTGTCGTCGACAGTGCTATCAAGCAGCACTTACTCACCAATAACCTGCTCACGGTTGCCCAGTTTGGGTTCCGCCAGGACCATTCAGCTCCAGACCTCATTACAGCCGTGGTCCAAACATGGACAAAAGAGCTGAATTCCAGAGGTGAGGTGAGAGTGACTGCCCTTGACATCAAGGCAGCATTTGACCGAGTGTGGCATCAAGGAGCCCTAGCAAAATTGAAGTCAATGGGAATCAGGGGGAAAATGCGCCACTGGCTGGAATCATACCTAGCACAAAGGAAGATGGTTGTGGTTGTTGGAGGTCAATCATCACAGCCCCAGGACATCGCTGCAGGAGTTCCTCAGGGCAGTGTCCTAGGCCCAACCATCTTCAGCTGCTTCATCAATGACCCTCCCTCCAACAAAAGGTCTGAAGTGGGGATGTTCGCTGATGACTGCACAATGTTCAGTGCCATTCACAACTCCTCAGATAATGAAGCAGTCCATGCCCGAATGCAACAAGACCTGGATGACATTCAGGCTTGGGCTGATAAGTGGCAAGTAACATTCGCGCCACTCAAGTGCCAGGCAATGACCATCTCCAAAAAGCGAGAGTCTAATCACCGCCCCTTGACATTCAACGACATTAACATCAGCGAATCCCCCACCATCAACATCCTGGGAGGTCACCATTGACCAGAAACTTAACTGGACCAACCACATAAATACTGTGGCTACAAGAGCAGGTCAGAGGCTGTGTATTCTGCAGTGAGTGTCTCACCTCCTGACTCCCCAAAGCCTTTCCACCATCTACAAGGCACAAGCCTGGAGTGTGATGGAATACTCTCCACTTGCCTGGATGAGTGCAGCTCCAACAACACTCATGAAGCTCGATACCATCCAGGACAAAGCAGCCCACTTGATTGGCACCCCATCCACCACCTTAAACATTTACTTGTTGCACCACCGGCGTACCGTGGCTGCAGTGTGTACCATCGACAAGATGCACTGCAGCAACTTGCCAAGGCTTCTTCGGCAGCACCTCTCAAACCCGCGACCTCTGTCAACTAGAAGGACAAGGGCAACAGGCGCATGGGAACACCACCACCTTCAAATACCCCTCCAAGTTACACACCATCCTGACTTGGAAATATATCGGCCGTTCCTTCATCGTCGCTGGGTCAAAATCCTGGAACTCCCTCCCTAACAACATTGTGGGAGTACCTTCACCACACGGACTGCAGCGGTTGAAGAAGGCGGCTCACCACCAGCTTCTCGAGGGCAATTAGGGATGGGCAATGAATGCTGGCCTTGCCAGCGACGCCCACATCCTGTGAATGATTAAAAAAAAAGCAGTTTTGTTTTAATTAAATCCCAGGATGTGAGCATCAAGGCCAACATTTATTGCCCATCCCTAGTTGCCCTGAGAAGATGGTGGTGGGCTTTCTTCTTGAACCACTAGTAGCAGTTTGATACAACTGAGGGGCTTGCTGGGCCACTTCAGAGGGCAGTTACAAGTCAACCACGCTGGTGTGGGACTGGAGTCACGTATAGGCCCAGACCGGGTCAGGACGGCAGGTTTCCTTCCCTAAAGGGACATCAGTCAACCAGTTGGCGTTTTATGACAATCCGACAGCTTCATGGTCATTTTACTGATCCCAGCTTTTTAAAACTGCATTATCATTTTCAAACTGCCCCAGAGGGATTTGAAATGACTTTCCTGTGGATTACTATTGCAGGCCTCTAGCTTATTAGTCCAGTAACATAACCACTGCACTACCGTACCCTAGGGACAAATGTGAGAAGTCGCACAACACCAGGTTATAGTCCAACAGCTTTATTTGAAATCACAAGCTTTCGGAGCGCTGCTCCTTCGTCAGGTGACTTCACCTGATGAAGGAGCAGCGCTCCGAAAGCTTGTGATTTCAAATAAAGCTGTTGGACTATAACCTGGTGTTGTGCGACTTCTCACATTTGTCCACCCCAGTCGAACACCGGCATCCCCACATCGTACCCTAGGGAGAGGAAGAAAATCAGAGCATTTAAACAGGAGGTTAAAAGAGAGCTTAAGGGTATCAGCCGGTGGCTCAGTGGGTAGCACTCTCACCTCTGAATCAGAAGGTGGCGGGTTCAAAGTCCCACTCCAGAGACTTGGGTGCAAGATCCAGGCTGACATTCCCAGTGTAGTACTGAGGGAGTGCTGCACTGTCGGAGGTGCCGTCTTTCAGACGAGACATTTAACCGGGGCCCCGTCTGCCCTCTCAGGTGGGCGTAAAAGATCCCATGGCATTATTTCAAAGAAGAGCAGGGGAGTTCTCCCCGGTGTTCTGGCCAATATTTATCCCTCAACCAACGTCACTAAAACAGATTATCTGGTCATTTATTTCATTGCTATTTGTCGGAGCTGTGCCGTGCGCAAATTGGCTTCATTGGTTGTGAAGCGCTTTGGGATGTCCCGAGGTCGTAAAAAAGGCGCTATATAAATGCAAGTTCTGCCTTTCGTTAGAGCAGGAGGGAAAACAGGCAAACGTAGAGACTAATCTGCATGTGGTTGAAGACCTGGTTGAGGTTTGTAAAAGCAGGGATGGAGTGAGAAGGGAACTTGGGGCAGCGAGCCTCCGAGGGCAGATGCGTGAATGAGTGACCACCGGCGGTGGAGTGGTGGGGGGTGGGGGGTGGGGGGTGGGGGGTGGGGGGGGGGGGGGGGAGTGTAAACGAGAAGTGTCTAAAGGGGGAAGTTGTGAGGAGCAGAGGGTGGGTGAACAGAGGCAGCTTTAGAGGGCGGGTAGTTACTGCGGAACCCAGTCAGAGTCAGAGAGGAAATGGGGATGCCAAAAAAAATACCTTCAGAAAAATAGCAGGGATGAAAACCCTTCACAAACGAAAGTTTAAAAAACAAGAAGCTGAAATAACTGTTATTAAATTAGTGTCAATCAAACTATTAGCCCGATAGCCCTGAGTCACCAAATGAGCCCAATCTCTTGTTTCTTTATTTAGTCACTAAATACCACTTATGCATTTGTAAGTGCACTTAACATGACTTTAATAGCTCAGGTTCTGTTTAAGAGCGTGCGTAAATGGTTCTACAGACATACGATGGAACGTGTGCCACTTTATCTGACCCTCATTTAACATTGTTTACTTGCGGGTAATTAAGTTTTTTTCCCACCTCCCTTAGTCATTCCCCACCCCACCGTGTTTCTTCCCTTCGCCTCGTCCCGGGTCTCTGCCAGCACCATTCCCAAATGGCGGGGCAGCCTGGTTCCTTGCCTCCGCCAATGCTTCCAGGAGACGGGCAGGGAGCTGTTCATAGAATCGTAGAGGTTTACGGCACAGAAGGAGGCCATTCGGCCCATCGTGTCTGTGCCGGCCGACAAAGAGCTATCCACCCTAATCCCACTTTCCAGCTCTTGGTCCGTAGCCCTGTAGGTTACGGCACTTCAAGTGCATATCCAAGTACTTTTTAAATGTGATGAGGGTTTCTGCCTCTACCACCCTTTCAGGCAGTGAGTTCCAGACACCCACCACCCTCTGGGTGAAAAAGTTCTCCTCAACTCCCCTCTAATCCTTCTACCAATGACATTAAATCTATGCCCCCTGGTTATTGACCTCTCTGCTAAGGGAAATAGGTCCTTCCTATCCACTCTATCTAGGCCCCCCATAATTTTATACACCTCAATTAAATCTCCCCTCAGCCTCCTCTGTTCCAAAGAAAACAACCCCAGCCGATCCAATCTTTCCTCGTAGCCAAAATTCTCCAGTCCTGGCAACATCCTCGTAAATCTCCTCAGTACCCTCTCTAGTGCAAACACATCTTTCCTGTAATGTGGTGACCAGAACTGTACGCAGTATTCTAGCTGTGGCCTAATTAGTGTTTAATACAGCTCAAGCGTAACCTCCCTGTTATCCCCTTCTCTGGAAGGGCGGGAAACTCTCCTGGGTAATTTGCTTGTCCTCTGGCCTACACTTGGCAGCTTTCCGTAACAACCGAGATCAGGAACACATCCGCAGTAGGATTGTGAACATGAACCCATTATCTATCACCTCTTACTCCCGATGAATTGCATCACTACTTGCCTTTACATGTCTTTACTTTTAGATCAGGGAACATTCAGATGTTGAGAGAAGTGAGAGTAAAAGACCAACGTATGTTTTCTTCGATGGTGCACAACACAGGAGAGTACTGTACTCGGACAATTCGCAAGATTGTCTTTCATTCGATCTCAACAGCTCTGCTCTGTTGTCCAAGTCATTGACTCGTGCAGGCACTCGCTTCCATACCAGACAACAGTTCCATGCTAGAGTAACAGGCCTTGCTAGGGTAAACTTCCATGATGGCATGCAGTTCCATGCTGGGGTCCGATACCATGTTAGGGTCTGATTCCATTACAGGGTCTGATTCCATTACAGGGTCTGATTCCATTACAGGGTCTGATTCCATTACAGGGTCTGATTCCATTACAGGGTCGATTCCATTACAGGGTCTGATTCCATTACAGGGTCTGATTCCATTACAGGGTCGATTCCGTTATAGGGACGAATCTATGTTGAGATACAATTCCACGTTGAGATACAGTTCCACGTTGAGATACAGTTCCACGTTGAGATACAATTCCACGCTGAGATACAGTTCCACGTTGAGATACAATTCCACGCTGAGATACAGTTCCACGCTGAGGTACAGTTCCACGTTGAGATATAATTCCACGCTGAGATACAGTTTCCTGTTGAGATACAATTCCACGTTGAGATACAGTTCCACGTTGAGATACAATTCCACGTTGAGATACAGTTCCACGTTGAGATACAATTCCACGCTGAGATACAGTTCCACGTTGAGATACAATTCCACGTTGAGATACAGTTCCATGTTGAGATACAGTTCCACGCTGAGATACAGTTCCACATTGAGATACAGTTCCATGCTGAGGTACAGTTCCACATTGAGATACAGTTCCCTGTTGAGATACAATTCCACGTTGAGATACAGTTCCACGTTGAGGTACAATTCCATGTTGAGATACAATTCCACGTTGAGATACAGTTCCACGCTGAGATACAATTCCACATTGAGATACAGTTCCATGTTGAGATACAATTCCACGTTGAGATACAGTTCCATGCTGAGATACAGTTCCACGTTGAGATACAATTCCACGTTGAGATACAGTTCCACGTTGAGATACAATTCCACATTGAGATACAATTCCACGTTGAGATACAATTCCACGTTGAGATACAGTTCCACATTGAGATACAGTTCCACGCTGAGATACAATTCCACATTGAGATACAGTTCCATGCTGCGGTACAGTTCCACGTTGAGATACAGTTCCACGTTGAGGTACAGTTCCCTGTTGAGATACAATTCCACGTTGAGATACAGTTCCACGTTGAGATACAGTTCCACGTTGAGGTACAATTCCACGCTGAGGGACAATTCCACGTTGAGGTACAGTTCCACGCTGAGGTACAGTTCCACGTTGAGATACAGTTCCACGTTGAGATACAATTCCACGCTGAGGGACAATTCCATGTTGAGATACAGTTCCATGCTGAGGGACAATTCCACGTTGAGATACAGTTCCACGTTGAGATACAGTTCCACGCTGAGATACAGTTCCACGTTGAGATACAGTTCCACGCTGAGATACAGTTCCACGTTGAGATATAATTCCACGCTGAGATACAGTTCCACATTGAGATACAGTTCCATGCTGAGGTACAGTTCCACATTGAGATACAGTTCCCTGTTGAGATACAATTCCACGTTGAGATACAGTTCCACGTTGAGGTACAATTCCATGTTGAGATACAGTTCCACGCTGAGATACAATTTCACATTGAGATACAGTTCCACGTTGAGATACAATTCCACGTTGAGATACAGTTCCACGCTGAGATACAGTTCCACGTTGAGATACAATTCCACGTTGAGATACAGTTCCACGTTGAGATACAATTCCACATTTGATACAATTCCACGTTGAGATACAATTCCACGTTGAGATACAGTTCCACATTGAGATACAGTTCCACGCTGAGGTACAGTTCCACGCTGAGATACAATTCCACATTGAGATACAGTTCCATGCTGCGGTACAGTTCCACGTTGAGATACAGTTCCACATTGAGGTACAGTTCCCTGTTGAGATACAATTCCACGTTGAGATACAGTTCCACGTTGAGATACAGTTCCACGTTGAGGTACAATTCCACGCTGAGGGACAATTCCACGTTGAGGTACAGTTCCACGCTGAGGTACAGTTCCACGTTGAGATACAGTTCCACGTTGATATACAATTCCACGCTGAGGGACAATTCCATGTTGAGATACAGTTCCATGCTGAGGGACAATTCCATGTTGAGATACAGTTCCACGCTGAGGGACAATTCCATGTTGAGATACAGTTCCACGCTGAGATACAATTCCATGTTGAGGTACAATTCCACGTTGAGATACAGTTCCATGTTGAGGTACAGTTCCCTGTTGAGATACAGTTCCATGTTGAGGTACAATTCCATGTTGAGGGACAATTCCACGTTGAGGTACAATTCCACGTTGAGATATAATTCCACGTTGAGATACAGTTCCATGTTGAGATACTGTTCCCTGTTGAGATACAGTTCCATGTTGAGGTACAGTTCCATGTTGAGGTACAATTCCATGTTGTGATACAGTTCCCTGTTGAGATACAGTTCCACGCTGAGATACAATTCCATGTTGAGGTACAATTCCACGTTGAGATACAGTTCCATGTTGAGGTACAGTTCCCTGTTGAGATACAGTTCCATGTTGAGGTACAATTCCATGTTGAGGGACAATTCCACGTTGAGGTACAATTCCACGTTGAGATATAATTCCACGTTGAGATACAGTTCCATGTTGTGATACAGTTCCCTGTTGAGATACAGTTCCCTGTTGAGATACAGTTTCCTGTTGAGATACAATTCCTTATTGAGGTACAATTCCTTATTGAGGTACAATTCCATGTTGAGGTACAATTCCATGTTGAGGTACAATTCCATGTTGTGATACAGTTCCCTGTTGAGATACAGTTCCCTGTTGAGATACAATTCCTTATTGAGGTACAATTCCTTATTGAGGTACAATTCCATGTTGAGGTACTGTTCCATGTTGGGATACTGTTCCATTTGAGGGTACGATTTCAAGCTCGGAATCAATGCCATGCCAGGGTACGATTCAATGTTGGGGTACAGTGCCATGCTGGTCTCTGCTTCCATGCTGGGATATAGTTTTGAGTTGGAATATGGCTCCATTTTGTGATATAGTTCTGAGTTGCAGTATGCTCCATGCTGGGATATAGTTCCGTATTGGAGTATGCTTTCACGCTGGGATATAATTCCATGTTGGACTATGGTTCCATGCTGGGATAGAGCTCCGTGTTGCAGTATGGTTCCATGCTGGGATCTATTTCCGTGTTCCCCATCCAATTTCCCCTCGCCTGCCGGCCCTCCTGACTTCACCCTGACAGTACTGCAGTATTCAAGTGAGGCCCGGGTAGCTAAAATGGCCGGGCTGTACGCTGAACTCTCCGTGGGGGCGGGTAAGAATCGCTCCATGCCCTGAAAACACTCCGAGTTAAAATCGACCCCTTGATTCCGACACAGTGAAGGTGCAGAGCGGGTGCAGGAAGAAAGCGCAGGACCGTGTGTGGGGAGTTCAGCAAGTGCTTGCCAATAAATTAATAACTAGTCAACGCTGAGCAGCCTGAACAAATAACACACGCTCACCCTGCTTTGGTATTAGCTGACTGATTTTTATAATGATGCTCGACTATTCTCATTCCAGTTATTTATACTGTAGTAGCAGTAAATGTCCAACCATAATAATACCCCAAATTTATGGAGGTGTTCAACTATATGAACACTTCTTGCACAGAACAGAAAGGACAAGTGAGGAATATATATATATATAATATAATATATATATATAGTGAATGATAAACATCATTACTCATTTAGTCACTCACTAGTCATCTACAATGGCAGATAAATTATATTTTATATTACTTATCTGGAAGATTATTTCGTTCACAGGACTGCTAGTCATTACTGACCTCGTCCTTACTGTCAAAGTCCGAAAGAAATTCTCAACATTCAGAGATCTGTTTCCTCTGTAGCTGTTTGACTTAAAACATGGAGCCTGCAACTAAACTAAAATCAGGTTATTGATTGGCCAAAATCCTTCAATACTTCTGGGGAACTCTGTTCCCTCACCACCGACTCCATCCCTCTCCCTGGCCACTGTCTCAAGCCGAACCAGACCGTTCGCAACCTCGGCACGTCCTATTTGACTCTGAGATGAGTTTCCGACCACATATCCGCTCCCTCACCAAAGACCGCCTACTTCCACCTCTGTAACATCGCCTGACTCCGCCCCTGCCTCAGCTCATCCACTGCTGAAACCCTCGTCTGTGCCTTTGTTACCTCCGGACTCGACTATTCCAACGCTCTCCCGGCCAGCCTCCCATCTTCCACCCTCCATAAACTTGAACTCATCCAAAACTCTGCTGCCCGTGTCCTAACTCGCACCAAGTCCCGTTCAGCCATCACCCCCTGTGCTCGCTGACCTACATTGGCTCCTGGTTAAGCAATGCCTTGATTATAAAATTCTCATCCTTGTTTTTAAATCCCTCCATGGCCTCGCCCCTCCCTATCTCTGTAACCTCCTCCAGCCCTACAACCCCCTGAGATCTCTGCGCTCCTCCAATTCTGGCCTCTTGCCCATCCCCGATTTTCATCGTTCCACCATTGGCGGCCGTGCCTTCAGCTGCCTGGGGCCCTAAGCTCTGGAATTTCCTTCCAAATCCTCTCCATCTCTCTACCTCTCTCTCCTCCGTTAAGCTGCTCCTTTCCTACATTACAACAGTGACTACACTTCAAAAAAAAAAGTACTTCATTGGCTGTAAAGTGCTCTGGGACGTCTGGTGGTCGTGAAAGGCGCTATAGAAATGCAAGTCTTTCTTTCAAGTCAATATTTCCTGAGAAGTCTCTAACGAGGTAGTGCAGAGGAGAGCAACAACATGATCCCCAGTGTCAAAGGAAGGGCTAGGAAGAAGGACTTGATGAGCTGGGTCTCTTTAACCTTAAAAAGAGATGCTTCAGAGGGGCCCTAATAGAGGCAAAGGATATACTTAATGGGATAGAGACCAGGAATAGTACTTTCAGGGAAGCAGGACAAGAGGACACAGGAATTAGGCCAGAACCCAGATACGTCAGTCCCCTGCCCTCTCTACCGGTTTCCAGGGAGCCTCGTTTGGGGTAAACCCTCAGCCTTGCCCCAAACCAGGACACCGGCATCAGAAGGGAGCGTTGCCAGGGAGGGAATTTCCTGGCTGGGCGTTTCTTAGTCCTTGGCCTGTTAGCATATTGGTAGCAATGAAATCAAACAAGGGGTGGCTGTGAGGCCTTGTGAGGGTCCAAGTGTCAACCCCTGTAGACGGGCACACTACTGAGACCTTTAGGTATTTTGTGGCTTCTCTCATTTAACGGACTCTCCGTGACACAGTCCTGACTTGTTTGCGTGTCCGCCTGGCCTATTTAAATTAGATGACCTCCCACTGACCCCCCCCCCCCCCCGATGATTTTGGAACAAGTCCGAAGTAAGAATAATTTTCAACAGTCTTTACTGTTCTGGGTCAGTTGGCAGCACACTCGCCTGAGTCAGAAGGTTGTGGGTTCAAGTCCCACTCCAGAGACTTGAGCACAGAGATCTAAGGCAGTGCAGTGCTGAGGGAGTGCTACACTGTCGGAGGTGCCGTCTTTCGGATGAGACGTTAAACCGAGGCCCCGTCTGTGCCCTCAGGTGGATGTAAAAGATCCCACGGCCACTATTTGAAGAAGAGCAGGGGGAGTTCTCCCCGGTGTCCTGGTCAATATTCATCTTTCAACCAACATCACTGAACCAGCTGGCTGTGGGCAGCTTGGCTGCCGCGTTTCCTACATTAACAGTGACTGCACTTCACAAGTACTTGTCTGTAAATTAAAAAAAAATTTTGTTTCCCAGTCGGACTGTTGTGTCAAAATAAATGAATGTTAATGAGAAGCCTCTCAAACAATGCCGCACAGGTGCAGTAGGAGGTGCTCTTGTGAGGCCGGGGCTGAGGCACGTTGTTGGGGCCGAGCAGCGGGAGCTTTACTCTGCAACGGGCTGTGTTTGTACCTGCCCTGGGAGCGCTTGATGCCGACAGTGGCTGACAAAAAATGGACATGGTTCCACTTCCCAGCATTAACGTCCCTCATTTTTGCTAAGTGCCAAAACTTAAAGAAGCTATTTGCATGACAGCAATAGATTCCTAGCAAACATGCAGGTGCAGCAGGCGGTTAGGAAGGCAAATGGTATGTTGGCCTTCATTGCAAGAGGATTTGAGTACAGGAGCAAGGATGTCTTACTACAGTTGTACGGGGCCTTGGTGAGACCACACCTGGAGTACTGTGTGCAGTTTTGATCTCCTTACCTAAGAAAGGATATACTTGCCATAGAGGGAGTGCAGCGAAGGTTCACCAGACTGATTCCTGGGATGGCAGGACTGTCGTATGAGGAGAGATTGGGTCGACTAGGCCTGTATTCACTAGAGTTTAGAAGAATGAGAGAGGATCTCATTGAAGCATATAAAATTTTGACAGGGCTAGACAGACTGGATGCAGGGAGGATGTTTCCCCTGGCTGGGGTGTCTAGAACGAGGGGTCACAGTCTCAGGATACGGGGAAGGACATTTAGGACTGAGATGAGGAGAAATTTCTTCACTCAGAGGGTGGTGAACCTGTGGAATTCTCTACCACAGAAGGCTGTGGAGGTCAAGTCACTGAATATATTTAAGAAGGAGATAGATAGATTTCTAGACACAAAAGGCATCAAGGGGTATGGGGAGAGAGCGGGAATATGGCATTGAATTGGATCAGCCATGATCATATTGAATGGCGGAGCAGGCTCGAAGGGCTGAATGGCCGACTCCTGCTCCTATTTTTCTGTGTTTCTAACTACATTGTAAGGAACAAATTGCAGGGCTATGGGGGAAAGAGCGGGGGGTGTGGGACTCATATTTTTCACCCCGTATTTTTGATAGTTTGCTGAAGTTGGCCTTCTGCTGCCTCCCAATCCCACCATCTATTTTGGAGTTTTAATTTGAGGGCCGCCCCAGTCGAAGATCTGTTCTACCGGTGGATTTGAAAGTTGGAAGTGGGTTCCGCATGGCCTGCTCTCTTGTATCCATTCACCTAGGCAACAGGTGCCCTTTTTCAACATGAGGTGCAAGAATGCAATGGGATGAGATGTCCTCTGGCTGCTCAGTGTTAGCGACACTGTAAAACAGAGCGGGGAGATTTGCCATGTTTGCTATGCATAGCAAGATGGTAAAAGTGTTCTAAACTTTCAATTTACCTGGACAGTGCGATCAGAGGGAGCCTTCCCCCTTTGGTTACGATATAACTAACACACAGCGATCAAAGCATCATAGAATAGTACAGCACAGAAGGAGACCATTCGGCCCATCGAGTCTGCGCCGGCTCTTTCGAAGAGCAATCCAGTTAGTCCCACTCCTCCCGCTCTTTCCCCATGTCCCTGCAATTTTTTCTCCTTCAAGTATTTCTCCAATTCCCTTTTGCAGGCTGCTATTGAATCTGTTTCCACCGCCCTATCAGGCAGTGCATTCCAAATCCTAAGCACTCGCTGCATAAAAAAGTTTTTCCTCATGTCGCCTCTGGAACTTTTGCCAAACCCTTTAAATCTGAGCCCTCTGGTTATCGACCCTTCAGCCACTGGAAACAGTTTCTCTTTATTTACTCTCTCTAAACCCTTCATGATTTGAAACACCTCTATCAAATCTCCTCTTCGCCTTCTCTGCTCCAAGGAGAACAACCCCAGCTTCTCCAGCCTATCCATGTAACTATAATCCCTCATCCCTGGAACCATTCTAGTAAATCTCTTCTGTACTCTCTCCAAAGCCTTCACGATCAAAGGGAGTCTTCCCCTCTTTGGTTACGATGTGACTAACACAGCGATGAGAGGAAGCTCTTCACCCACATTTTAAAAGCTTTTACGCTGATAACCTACACAAGGTTTGACTTTAAGCTTTTTTAATTCACAGTCAAATGAGATGCATTCCGGCGGTGGATTACCTTCTGGTAACATCTTCACATAGACTGGATCCTTCCAGTGAATGATCTAGGAATCAGAGCCAAATCCTGAACCTCCTCCACCTTTTCAATGGGTGCACATCCTTTGCATTGGTGTGGTTTGGGCGCCCTGTTGGATTGTACATTAATCCGCACTGAGGTCTATCTGCCATTGCGCACACCATCCACTTAACCTCCTGAGGGCTGTGGGCGAGGAGCAAGAAAGGCGCACCACAGTAGAGGGAGGAGAAGGCAAGCCGGTGGGGGATGTGTGAGGGCAGGTATTGAGTGCTTTTTTTATTCGTTCCTGAGATGTGGGCGTCGCTGGCGAGGCCGGCATTTATTGCCCACCCCAGTTGCCCCTTGAGAAGGTGGTGGTGAGCCGCCTTCTTGAACCGCTGCAGTCCGTGTGGTGAAGGTACTCCCACAGTGCTGTTAGTGAGGGAGTTCCAGGATTTTGACCCAGCGATGATGAAGGATCGGCGATATACTTCCAAGTCAGGATGGTGTGTGACTTGGAGGGGAACTTGGAGGTGGTGGTGTTCCCATGCGCCTGCAAGCCTTGTCCTTCTAGGTGGTAGAGGTCGCGGGTTTGGGAGGTGCTGCCGAAGAAGCCTTGGCGAGTTGCTGCAGTGCATCTTGTAGATGGTACACACTGCAGCCACGGTACGCTGGTGGTGGAGGGAGTGAATGTTTAAGGTGGTGGATGGGGTGCCAATCAAGCGGGCTGCTTTGTCCTGGATGGTGTCGAGCTTCTTGAGTGTTGTTGGAGCTGCACTCATCCAGGCAAGTGGAGAGTATTCCACCACACTCCTTACTGATGCCTTGTGTTGCTGTTGCTGATCTCCAAGAGGCTGGTATAAGAGAGGTAGGGGCGGGCGGGAAGCGGGGAGGTTACGTGGCAGTGAAGCCCGTGTTGGGAAGCCACAGAGCCAAATGGCAGAGGCTTCCTCTTGGGAGGGTGGTGGAGAGAAAAGAACGTAGCTGTGAAGAGGGAAATGTGGGTGTGAGAGAGGGAGAGCGACAGCCAAGGCGAGAGGGAGAAAGATTGTGAAATGCAGAGAATGTGAGACGGAGGAGCAGGTTTTCAAGTTGCCACCGGGCGTCAGACTGATCGGCCACCCACTGTGGAGATGAACGTCGGCGGTTTCTATAACGGGCAGTTGATTCACAATGCCAGTTTAACACAGGTTGAATGTCTTGCCCTGGATGGGGACATGCATCTTAAGAAGAGGAAAGCTAGAATAAATGAAGAGTTATTACTGAGCCTTTTTATAGAAAACCCGGTCCCTTGATATGATTACTTTGATTGTGTGCCAAATCAAACACGTTGTTATATTTTTTCCACACTTGTAATATCATTTTATAATTAATATTTGAATAAGTCTTTGCTGGGACTCCATAAATATTTGACTAGCTTCTTTGGAACACAATCAAAAAGAGAAAACCACTCGGCTTTTTCTTCTGTTTCATGTTAACTCTGTGGGGAGCAGACGCTCCTTTCAATTTCAAAGGTGCAACTGAATATGAAAGGACATATGGTGCGCCACCCCAGGGAATCAGGCTTCGGTAGATTCATCTGCGTTGCACTGCTCCAGTATCTCGCTTCATAAACGCATTGAGTGTTGCGGTAGGTCTTGGGGGTTCATCCACTGTCGCTGCTGGGTTACTTGAGCTGAGCTAGGTGGCAGGAGGAGGACGACCAGTTGGCCAACAGCAAAACAGTCCCACCAACACTCACTCTCCAGGCTCACAGGTGAAGAAGAGGTTCACCTGGCTGAGTTACCAGAGGCTGGTTGACACCAGTGGAACTCTACCCCGACGCGAGTCACTAAATCTACATACAATATATTCCATATGTGGGCTCCCAGTCATCTGCAGAAGACTAGAATAAGCTTCAACAATTTCAGATCATAACCTCGGCCCCCATTTTTTCAGACGGCAGCTGTTGATGATTCTGCTATTCCAATTTACACCTCCTCTAGACCCATCTTTTGTTTCTTTACTTGTCCCATTACCATCTCCTTTTGCCTCGCACCATCATCCCTTTTGTCATTTAATCTCTTCTGCCTTCCACCCTATCACAGACCGTCCCTTTTGTTCTTTCCTCCCCTCCCCAACTTTCCCTGCCTCTGCACTTGTTTAAAACCTGTTACATCTCTAACCTTTTCCAGTTCTGACGAAAGGTCATCGACCTGAAACGTTAACTCTGTTTCTCTCTCCACAGATGCTGCCTGACCCGCTGAGTAGTTCCAGCATTTTCTGTTTCTATTTCAGATCTCCAGCACCCGCAGTATTTTCCTTTTGTACTAAAATAAGCTTGCTTCACATGAAATGGTCCAGGAAGATGCACAAACCACTGACTAAAAAGCCCAACCCTTTATAGTTGGCCTCAACTTCAACCTGTTGCAACTTGGCCAATGAGGTCATCCAGACTCGACTGCCATTTTAACATTGGCCTGAGCGTGGAACCGGTCGAGGTTTTCCCGACGGGCTGAAGCAGGCTGACCAGCGGGAGAGGAGGCCCCTCGAGGTAAGTGTAGCCACATCCGCCGGCTGGACTCTCTCCTCCCCCTTCCTTACCCTTGAACCCCCGCCCCACCCCCTCACCACCGCACTTTGGGCCTTTGACCAACCCGATTATAGCGACCTGGCAGCCGCTTCCCACCATGGCATGTTGACTAGGCCCGGCCATTCTGAGCGGCTGGAGGCTGCTCCCGGAACAGGCCGGCCGCTCGCTAGGCCGCACTCCCGCCTAGGAGTTAATGTTCCTTCCTATGACTCTCTGACCCAGACGAGAGAGTGCTCGCTATTGAAGCAACAACAACAGCAAATTACATTTATATAGCATGTTTAACGTAGTGTTTTCGAACAAAATTTGACACCGAACCACATAAGGAGATATCGGGACAGGTGATCAAAAGCTTGGTCAAAGAGGTAGGTTTTAAGGAGCGTCTTAAAGGAGGAGAGAGAGGCGGAGAGGTTTAGGGAAGGAATTCTAGAGCTTAGGGCCTCGGCAGCTGAAGGCACAGCCGCCAATGGCGGAGCGATGAAAATTGGGGATGGCCAGAATTGGAGGAGCGCAGAGATCTCGGAGGGTTGCAGGGCTGGAGGAGATTACAGAGACAGGGAGGGGAAAGGCCACGGAGGGATTTGAAATCAAGGATGAGAATTTTAAAATCAAGGCCAATGTAGGTCAGCGAGCACAGGGAGTGATAGATGAAATTGCCTTGGTGCAAATTAGGACATGGGAACCAGAGTTTTGTATGAGCTCATAGAAACATAGAAGATAGGAGCAGGAGTAGGCCATTCGGCCCCTCGAGCCTGCTCCGCCATTCGATGAGATCATGGCTGATCATCCAAACTCAGTACCCTGTCCCTGCCTTTTCCCCATATCCCTTGATCCCTTTAGCTTTAAGAAATATATCTAACTCATTCTTGAATATATTTAATGACTTGGCCTCAACTACCTTCTGTGGTAGAGAATTCCACAGGTTCACCACTCTCTGGGTGAAGAAATTCTTCCTCATTTCTGTCCTAAATGGCTTACCCCTTATCCTTAGACTGTAACCCCTGGTTCTGGACTCTCCGACCATCGGGAATATCCTTCCTGCATCTAGTTTGTCCAGCTCAAGTTTACAGAAGGTGCAAAGGTGGGAGGCCAGCCAGGAGAGCATTGGAATAATCGAGTCTGGAGGTGACAAAGGCAGGGATGAGGGTTTCAGCAGATCTTAGCTGGGAATACCAAAGGTAAGAAGCCATTTTCACTCCTCGTTGAATTCACATTGCTTTCGTCTTGCAGTTAACCAGTAAATACGCCACTCTTCACTCGCCTGACTGTCACTAGGAGACACGTTATGCTTTCACAGGATGTTGCATCTGCTCATCTTTTCTAAGTCCCACACAAAACCAGGACCTGAGCGTTTATTCGTTTTCATAAATGATTCATCGGAAGTTAAATTAATTGTAACAGTATTGAGCTTTACTCCCTTCAGGCTGTCTGGCAGGTGAACTGCTGAGAGGCTTTGTGTATGGTATAATATCACTCTGCTTTTCTGCCCTTGGTGTGATGACTTGCCACGGTTAATTTGAAGTAAATGTTTGCTGCAGCGAATTATCGCTTAATGATCGGGACCTCAAAGCTTGTGCAGCTGATCAAACCCGACAGAGCCTTTTCTGGATAGGCTGGGTCTGTTTTCCTTGGAACAGAGGAGGCTGAAGGGAGACCTTATTGAGGTGTATAAAATTATGAGGGGCCTAGATAAAGTGGATAGAAAGGACCTATTTCCCTTAGCAGAGGGGTCAAAAACCAGGGGGCACAGATTTAAAGTAATTGGTGGAAGGTTTAGAGGGGATTTGAGGGGAAATTTCTTCACCCAGAGGGTTGTGGGGGTCTGGAACTCACTGCCTGAAAGGGTGGCAGAGGCAGGAACCCTAACCACATTTAAAAAGTACTTGGATGTGCACTTGGGATGCTCTAACCTGCAGGGCTACGGACCAAGAGCTGGGAAGTGGGATTATGCTGGATAGCTCTTTGTTGGCCGGCGCGGACACGATGGGCCGAAATGGCCTCCTTCCGTGCTGTAACTTTCTATGATTCTAAAGAAAAACTTAAAGCTGTTTTGTTTAAAGGGACCAGGTACCAAAGCAAGAAGAGTATCAGAGAGATAAAAAGCTGGTACCAGTAATGGTGAGCGTGTTACTGTCGTAAGAACCCATCTGGTTCACTAATGTCCTTTAGGGAAGGAAATCTGCCGCCCTTACCTGGTCTGGCCGATATGTGACTCCAGACCCACAGCAATGTGGTTGATTCTTGTCAGACCATTTCAGAGGGCAGTTAAGTCACTCAGTTGTCAAGAAGGCAGCTCACCACCACCTTCGCGAGGGTAATTAGGGATGGGAAATAATTGCTGGCTTTCCCGACGGCATCACCGACAGTGCAGCACTCCCTCAGCACTGCACTGGGAGTGTCAGCCTGGATTTTGTGCTCAGGTCTCTGGAGTGGGACCTGAAACCACAACCTTCTGACTCAGAAGCGAGACGTACTACCCACTGAGCCACGGCCGACACCTGACACGCAATGACATTATTGTCATTCTTTAGCTGGAAATAGAGTTCTGGATTGCCCTGACTTAGGCCATTTACTATCACTGGACACATCCATCGGGTCCCTTCTCAGTTACCTCCTTTTGAGGTTGAATAGCCCGAATTTCTACGGTCTTTCCTCACAACTCAGTCCGCTGGCTCACAGGGGTGGATGTTGACCATTGGGCGACCGATCGGTGGAGCACGCTGGTTGGTTGCCCGTCCCGGCAGCGAGGAGGCCCGCTGAGATTGAGACCCGGTCTCATTTAAATTCGGCTGGTGAGCTGCGGGGAGCCGAAGAGGCAGATTGCTAGATTGAGACCTCAAGATCGGGCCGCTGGCAAGTTACGTTACGTTGGGGTTGGGGGTGGGGGGGGTGGGTGGGGAGGGTGTCGGAATCGTGGAGGGTGGGGGTCCCGGGGTGGCAGTGGCCCAGGTTGTGTTTGTGGGCCCTGGAGAATCGCCCGACTGCCATTTTAACCACCTGTCCGCACCCATTCTTGCTGGGCGGGGAGGGTTAAAATCGGTGCTCAAAGGTTGCAGGTTAGGACTATTCATAGCCAATCCCGATCCACTTCTCCTCCTCCTCCTCTTCCTCATCCTCCTCATAATTCTTCTCCTCATGCATATCCTCATCTTCATGGTCCTCCTATTCCTCATTCTCCTCATCCTCCTCCTCACCATCATCATCCATCTCCTCCTCAGCATTCTCCTCCTCTTCCTCATTCTCCTCCTCATCTTCATTCTCTTCCTTATGCTCCTCCTCATTCTCCTCCTCATCCTCTTCCTCAGTCCCCAGCTCCTCATCCTTATCATCATCCTCCTCAACTTCATCCTTCTCCTCCTCATGAGCATCCTCCTCCTCATTCTCCTCCTCTTCGTCAATGCCCTCCTCCTCATCATTCTGATCCTCATCCTCTTCCTCAATGTCCTCCTCCTCCTCATCATTCTCCTCCTCATCCTCATTTTCCTCTTCTTCATTCTCCTCCTCATCCTCATTTCTTCTTCCTCATTCCCCTTCTCCTCTTCCTCATCATCAACAACAACAACTTGCATTCATAGAGTACCTTGAATGTAAGAAACATCACAGAGGTGTCTGGAAATCAGATACCAGGTCCAAAAGGGATGATTAGTCCAGGAGGGATGCCTAACAGCTTGGTTAAAGAGATGAGTGTTGAGTGGCGATTTTGTAAAGGGTGGATAGAGAGGCAAAGACTTGGAGAGGTTTATGGAGGGAGTTCCAAAAGGCAGGAAGCTGTTGAAAATGCTGCATTCCCCAACAGTGCCCAAGGAATGCACAAAAACAGTGGGTAGCACTGTCACCTCTGAGTCAGAAGGTTGTGGGTCCAAGTCCTACTCCAGAGACTTGAGCACAAAAATCTAGGCTGACGCTCCCAGTGCAGTACTGAGGGAGTGCTGCACTGTCATAGATGCCGTCTTTCGGATGAGACGATAAACCGAGGCCTCGTCTGCTCTCTCAGGTGGACGTAAAAGATCCCATGGCATTATTTGAAGAAGAGCTGGGGAGTTCTCCCCAGTGTCCTGGCCAATATTTATCCCTCTACTATCATAGAATTACAGCACGGAAGAAGGCCATTCGGCCCGTCGAGCCCGTGCCGGCTCTCTGCAAAGGCACCTCAGCTAGTCCCACTCCCCCGCCCTTTCCCCGTAGCCCTGCAAATGTTTCTCTTTCAGGTACTTATAAATTCCCTTTTGAAAGCCACGATTGAGTCTGCCTCCACCACCCTTTCAGGCAGTGCATTCCAGATCCTAACCACTCGCTGAGTAAAGAAGTTTTTCCTCATGTCGCCTTTGGTTCTTTTGCGAATCACCTTAAATCTGTGCCCTTTGGTTCTCGACCCTTCTGCCAATGGGAACAGTTTCTCTCTATCTACTCTGTCTAGACCCCTCATGATTTTGAACACCTCTATCAAATCTCCTCTCAATCTTCTTTGCTCTAAGGAGAACAATCCCAGCTTCTCCAGTCTATCCCCGTAACTGAAGTCCCTCATCACTGGAATCATTCTCATAAATCTTTTCTGCACCCTCTCTGAGGCCTGCACATCCTTCCTAAAGTGTGGTGCCCAGAATTGGACACCATACTCCAGTTGAGGCTGAACCAGTATTTTATACAGGTTCATCATAATTTGCACGCTTTTGTACTCTATACCTTTATTCATGAAGCCCAGGATCCCGTAAGCTTTTTAAACAGCTTTCTCAACCTGCCCTGCCACCTTCAACGATTTGTGCACACATACCCTCAGGTCTCTCTGTTCGTGCATCCACTTCAGGATTGTACCCTTTAGTTTATATTGTCTCTCCTCATTCTTTCTACCAAAATGTATCACTTCACACTTTTCTGCATTAAATTTCATCTGCCACATGTCCGCCCATTCCACCAGCCTGTCTATATCCTCTTGAAGTCTATCACTATCCTCCTCACTGTTCACCGTGCTTCCAAGTTTTGTATCATCTGCAAATTTTGAAATTGTGCCCTGTACATGCACATCCAAGTCATTAACATATATCAAGAGAAGCAGTGGTCCTGGTACCAACCCATGGGGAACACCACTGTATCCTTCCTCCAGTCTGAAAAACAACCGTTCACTACTCTCTGTTTCTTGTCACTTAGCCAATTTCGTATCCATGCTGCCACTGTCCCTTTTATTCCATGGGCTTCAACTTTGCTGGCAAGCCTATTATGTGGCACTTTGCCAAACTAACATCACTAACACAGATTATCTGGTCATTATCACACTGCTGTTTGTGGGAGCTTGCTGTGCACAAATTGGCTGCCGCATTTCCTACATTACAACAGTGACCACACTTCAAAAAAAGTACTTCATTGGCTGTGAAGCGCTTTGGGACGTCCTGAGGTCGTAAAAGGCGCTGGAGAAATGCAAGACTTTTTTTTAAAAGTTGTGGCTAATAGAAATTGTATTGCTGTGAAAGTCGGGAAGAACATTTGGAAGCCAAAGGGTTAATAGATTCAGCAGGATCATGGGATTCTCTGTCTGACACTAAATCTCAGCTGCTCAGTGGAACCAGCTTGATAAGGCCTATCTCGACATTCCAGCCTCCTATCACTTGCTCACAGCAAACTGCAGAAACCAAATTATATCAAGCTGCACAGAGAGAGAACAAACACGGGCTTCCAATTCATCAGCTGGCCAGAGCCCTTATCAAGCTTGCCATGAATGGTGAAGATAACACTGATACAGGTCATTATAGGCTGGCTGCACCCTGTCATTATAAAGCAGTTACTGTATCTGCCTTTTCGGTTTAAGTGTCCCCTTTCTTTTTTTTTCCTTTCTCTTTCTCATCCTTGTGAAGGGTGTGCGATGGCTGAGGAAGATGTCGGTGAAACGCCAGATGGCTTAATTATCAGAACTTCCGAACACTTGCACAGCAAGCTGCCGGTTTCCTGAGGTGGGATTGAGGGTAACGAAAAGAAAAAGGGAAGGGTTGTGATTGGTTGAGAAAGCAGTGTTGTCCTCCCTTCCATCTTATATTAGCCATGATGTGGAGTTGCCGGTGTTGGACTGGGGTGGACAAATGTGAGAAGTCGCACAACACCAGGTTATAGTCCAACAGCTTTATTTGAAATCACGAGCTTTCGGAGCGGCTGCTCCTTCGTCAGGTGAAGTCAAGTTGAAGGAGCAGCGCTCCGAAAGCTTGTGATTTCAAATAAAACTGTTGGACTATAACCTGGTGTTGTGCGACTTCTCACATCTTATATTAGGGTACGGTAGCATAGTGGTTATGTTACTGGACTAGTAATCCAGTAAGACCTGGACTAATGATCCAGAGACATGAGTTCTAATCCCACCACAGCAGCTGGGGAATTTAAATTCAGTTAATTAAATAAATCTGGAATAAAAAGCTAGTCTCAGTAATGGTAACCGCCAGATTGTCGTAAAAACCCACCTGGTTCACTAATGTCCTTTAGGGAAGGAAATCTACCGTCCTTACCTGGGGTCTGGCCTATATGAGACAATGGGCCCAGTAAGCCACTCAGTTGTACCAAGCTGCTACGACACACAGACTGCAGCGGTTCAAGGCGGCGGCTCACCACCACCTTCTCAAGGGTAATTAGGGATGGGCAATAAATGCTGGCCTTGCCAGCGACGCCCACATCCCGTGAATGAATAATAAAAAAAAAATTATTCCTGGGCAGTTCTTCATTAGGTGACCTCTGGGAGAGAGACACACTAACTGAAAGTAAATTCAATTTAGAAACAAATGGGTTCAGAGGGTTACTGCACCTTTGGTACTTTGGTTCAAATCCTCTCTCTACTCTACTTTAAGAGTCCTTGATATGATACGCACAGTCTCAATACACTTGTTGTTTTGTATCTTCCTACTCATTCCTTGGAGTGTATTACACAGAACTTACAGCACAGAAACAGACCATTTGGCCCAACTGGTCCATGCTGGTGTTTATGCTCCACACAAGCCTCCTCCCACCCAACTTCATCTCACCCTATCAGCATAGTGTGAATTAATGGAAGGATTTGCGGGCCGAGTAACAGTCTGACGGGCTGTGATGTGAACACTCCTTCCATGGCTGTAACCACCTTTATACCAGTCGATTGGGGTGGGGGGGGGGCTTGTCCAATATGGGGGGAGGGTTTTATGGGCTAATACGATGAGCGAGGGGGGGGAGACCTCCTAATCTCTCTTAAATGGCCTGGCTGTAATTTTAAGGTTATGCCCCCTTGTTCAGGATTCCCTCACCAGAGGAAATCGTTTCTCCGTATCTACCCGATCAAAACCTTCTATCATTTTAAACACCTCGATTAGATCTCCTCTCAACCTTTGAAACTCAAGGGAATACAAGCCAAGTTTAGTCAACCTGTCCTCGTAATTTAACCCTTCAAGGGCCGACCTGCGCTGGTCGCAGCCTGTTCGCACCCTGCCCTGTGCACACTCGTCCAAAAGCACGCGATCAGTTAGCGCTGAGAGAGATTGGTGCGACTGAGGCGAGACTGTGCAAGACCCGCTTCCCCGCCCCCCCCCACCCGCTCCCCACCCACCGCCCCCCCATTTTGTTTCAGGGACCTTGACACAAACGAGTAAAGGCATGGCACTTGATTTCATTTCCGTGCATGTCAAAAGCTACAACAACTGAAATCAGGTTATAAATAAACATGAGCTGCCTCGGGGACCCGGCTGTCAGTTGCTGTTAGAGTCCCCGTGTCCCTGGCGATGAGATATAACAAGTGTAGTGTGCAGGGGCATGGTCACAGGCTGATGTGTAGTGGCAGCTCAATCACACGTCGTGACTCTGCCTCTCATCTTGATGCCTGAAACAAGCTGACTTGTGTTGCTTCTCCGCTACAGCCCGAGACCTCCCTGCACTTCCCCCACACCGCCCTGCTATCCCTTCCTCTCCAGGTTCTGCTCTACCTTTACTCGAGAAAAGAGAAGACTGAGGGGCGACCTGTTAGAGGTCTTCAAGCTTATGAAAGGTTTGACAGAGTAGACGCAGAGAAGGTGTTTGCACTTGTGGGCGAGACCAGAACTAGGGGCCATCAATATAAGATAATCACTAATAAATCCAATAGAGAATTCAGGGGAAACTTCTTTACCCAGAGAGTGGTGAGAATGTGGAACTCGCTACCACAGGTTAGATGAAGTAGGGTAGGAGGAGGCTCGTGTGGAGCATAAACACTGCATGGACCTGTTGGGCCGAATGGCCTGTTCCTGTGCTGTAAATACTATGGCCCGTAATTTCCGATGCCTACGGGTGGGTACGAGCTGTGTACACACCCGTAGGGACCTCGCAAGTGTATGCGCTGAAAACCGGCATTTCCGATCTGGTCAAGAATACTCTTGACAGATCGGACGCCTGCCCTGGAGAAGGGCCTCTGCGGGGGGGAAGAGTTCCGCTTTCTGCAGAACCTCCGCCCGCTGAAAACCCTTAGAAATCTTACGCCTGGTAAAAGCATAAGGGGGAAAAATTCAGTTGGTTGCGCCTCCCGTTAGCGCCTTAAGAGGGTGCTAATGGGGCGCAAAGCAACTAGCGCCCTGGGCGCGGCGATGTTTGCGCCGCTCGCGAAATTAACTAGACATTTTGCGGCGGCGCTAAACACTACCGCCACGATCTCCTGCGCCGGCAGATCGTGACGTCAGTCGAGTGCGCAACGCCCCGGTATCGCCCCGGAGCTGATATTGAGTGGCGCCCCCTGCCTTACCGCCTGCTGCTAGAAACGACAGGTTGAGGGGAGCGTTTTGCAGTCAGGAAGGGACTGGGGGAGCGCTATTTAAAGGCGACCGCTTCCTGCCTTTTATTGTTGGTGACATTTTTGAACCACGCATTCTGAGAGAGAGAGAGAGAGACTTCTGGAGAGATTCAACGCTGTGTGAAGGAGTTTTGGGTACTGAGCTGCACTTTGCAGTTTCATTTTGATTTGCCCTTCCTTGTATCGATTTAGAAGAGATTGTGGGGGTTGCACTCTGAGCTCTTTCCCTGGGCCTCTCCATTGTTCTTTCCAGCAGATTTGATGTACAGGTCTCTCCAGGCTGAGATTCAAGGCTGCAATGAGCAGGATGTGGATGGAAAGCAAGATCAACCCTCCCCTTTAAGAACTGGCCGGCGCCAGTGTGTCTGTGTTCCATTGCTGACTGACATCACATGAGCTTCGCCAGTGCTCTGAGGTAGCGCCTCGCTCCTCGGCCTTTGCGCCTTAAGAGAGGTGTGAAGCGCCTGATTTAGCGCTCCAATCACCTCCAGGGGCGATAAAAGTCAAGTTTGCAGTCGGAGGCGATAATTAGCGCCAGGCGCTAATCTTTGCGCCCGGCCGATAATTGCGCCCCAAATGGGGCGATACTGAATTTCTCCCCCTAAGAGTTTAAAAAAGTAAAAAAAAAATTTTTTTCACTCATTTATAATTTAAAAATACTTTTAAAAAAGGTAAGTTTATTTTTAGTCCCGTAAAAAACTTTAATTATTTTTTTCAAAAAATTAAATTTTTGTTTAAAATATTTAATTTGATGTCATTTTAACTCATTTTAAAAACGTGATGGTTTTTAAATTTTTTTAAATTTAATGTTGTAGTGTCTTTTTTCAGTGATCCCCATTCATACTTTTGACAGGTCTACCAGCCAAAAGTGTGAAGGGGGATTCCCTTCTCCCATTGGCTCGCCTGGCCCACGTGACTTGCGAACCGCTTGCGCCCCTGGGCTACCTGGGCCTCTGCGCGCGCCCACCGGGAGAGGCCAGGGGGGCGGAAGAGTCCACACCTCGGGAGCCCTCAGGTAAGGGCGTAGATTTTTTCCCGATAGGAGGCATCCGCACACAGGAAGCCTCCTATCGGAAATTACGGGCCTATATAATACTTTGTATCTCATTCCATCTATCCATCGTATGTTCCCCGCTAATAAGGTCATGGGTTCAAACCCCATTACAGAGACTTGGGCACGTAATCTAGGCTGACTCTCCCAGTGCCAGTACAGTCGGAGGCGCCGTCTTTCGGATAAGACGTCTGCCCTCTCAGATCGACTAAAAAGATCCCACGGCACCATTTCGAAGAAGAGCAGGGGAGTTATCCCTGGTGTCCTGGGCCCAATATTTATCCTTTAATCCACATCAACAACAGATTAGCTGCTCATTATCACATTGCTGTTTGTGGGATCTTGCAGTGCGCAAATTAGCTTCTGTGTTTCCTACATTACAACAGTGACTACACGCCAAAAAGTACTTCATTGGTTGTAAAGTGCTTTGGGACGTCCTGAGTTCCTACAGAAATGCAAGTTCTCTCTCTCCTTTCTTTCCCTCATGGATATTCACCCCAAAACTCTTTTGCTATCCTCGTAGGGTCTTGGATTGCAGGACAGGGTACTGTCTACTACATCACTGTCCACAGGTGCTGAGTACGAGTCCCCAAAGAGCACCAGAGAATGACTGAGTATCTGGGAAGGCACGCCGATAATTTAAAAGCTGCGGTAGAGCAGGATTGGATTTACGCTCCTCGGTGGAAAGGCCGGTTAAAGGGATGTTGACTTTGGAACGTTGCAGTCACTTAAGTTGTGGCAATAAATTAATGTTGCTGTTAAATGTGACCTCCCCTCACCAAGCTTCTGGAGAAGCTGCTCCATCACCCTGTCGCTATCTAATCTCCTGAGGGAAAGCCTCTGGAAAGCTTGTCCTATGTCAGACCCCGAGGGTAAATCAACCTGATCTCCACAATATCTCACGTCCCCCATTATGGGTTGGATTATCAACTCTGGTTTGAAGTATTCCTGGAGACTTGATCATGAGACATTTGCTCACATGGCATTTGATCACCTGACTCCGCTCACCTGAAGCTGAGTCGAGAGGCCAATCGCCCGTTCCGGTAGACTCCAGCCGAAAGTTGGGAACCAAAATTATAGGGGCTGAAATTTCTCGGCACCTCTCCTCAACCACCGCCAAAACTCGGACGGAAACCCTGTGTGCGCGCGCGTAAACGGGGTTCCGGCCGAACCTACGCGTAGCGGGAGAAGCCCCAGGGAATTTCACCCCGATACGTCCTCGACAGGTTACCTTTCCTTATGTCCCAGGTTTGGCTCTGTTGGTGGCACTCTTGGGTGTCAATCGGAAGGTCGTAGGATCGATCCTCATATCGGGCTCTTATCTCAGAATCTATGGTCATGTTCCAGTGCAGTACTGAGGGAGTGCTGTGTTGTCAGAGGTGCTGTCCAACAGAGGTCATGTTTGCTTGTTCAGGGGGACATTAAATGGCAAAGTTTGAGGAATAAGGACTTCTCCTTGTGTCCTGGGTGAAGTCTGGGGCTAAAAGGGTTAAATTATGAGGACAGGTTGCACAGATTCGGCTTGTGTTCCCTTGAGTATAGAAGATTAAGGGGTGATCTAATTGAGATGTTTAAGATGATTCAAGGATTCGATAGGGTAGAGAGAGAGAAACTATTTCCTCTGGTGGGGGGAGTCCAGAACAAGGGGGCATAACCTTAAAATTAGAGCCAGGCTGTTCAGGGGTGATGTCAGGAAGCACTTCTTCACACAAAGGGTCGTGGAAATCGGGAACTCTCTCCCCCAAAAAGCTGTTGAGGCTGGGGGGGGGGGGGGGGGGGGGAGGTCAATTGAAAATATCAAAACTGAGATTGATGGGTTTTTGTTAGGCAAGAATATTAAGGGATACGGAACCAAGTCTGGTAGATGGAGTTAAGATACAGATCAGCCACGGTCTAATTGAAAGGGTAATTGTCTTTGACAAAGCATTCAACCATGGACCAGGAAGAGATGTAGAACAGAAGGTAGGAGAAACCTCTTCGCACAGAGAGTTGAGAGGTCGGGGAATTCACTCCCAGAGTTAGTGGCGGAAACTGTGCAAACAGTCAAGATCAGATGGACAAATCCAATCCGGCCAATTACCGCCCCATCAGTCTACTCTCAATCATCAGCAAAGTGATGGAAGGTGTCATCGACAGTGCTATCAAGTGGCACTTACTCACCAATAACCTGCTCACTGATGCCCAGTTTGGGTTCCACCAAGACCACTCGGCTCCCGACCTCATTACAGCTTTGGTCCAAACATGGACAAAGGAGCTGAATTCCAGAGGTGAGGTGAGAGTGACTGCCCTTGACATCAAGGCAGCACTTGACCGAGTGTGGCATCAAGGAGCCCGAGTAAAACTGAAGTCAATGGGAATCAGGGGGAAAATGCGCCACTGGCTGGAGTCATACCCAGCACAAAGGAAGATGCTTGTGGTGGTTGAAGGTCAATCATCACAGCCCCAGGACATCGCTGCAGGAGTTCCTCAGAGCAGTGTCCTAGGCCCAACCATCTTCTGCTGCTTCATCAATGACCTTCCCTCCAACATAAGGTCAGAAATGGGGATGTTCGCTGATGACTGCACAGTGTTCAGCGCCATTCACAACTCCTCAGATAATGAAGCAGTGCATGCCCGCATGCAATAAGACCTAGACGACGTTCAGTCTTGGGCTGATAAATGGCAGGTAACATTCGCGCCACAGAAGTGCCAGACAATGACTATCTTCAACAAGCGAGAGTCTAACCACCTCCCTTTGACATTCAACGGCATTACCATCGGCGAATCCCCCACCATCAACATCCTGGGGGTCACCATTGACCAGAAACTTAACTGGACCAGCCACATAAATACTGTGTCAACAAGAGCAGGTCAGAGGCTAGGTATTCTGCGGCGAGTGTCTCACCTCCTGACTCCCCAAAGCCTTTCCACCATCTACAAGGCACATGTAAGGAGTGTGATGGAATACTCTCCACTTGCCTGGATGAGTGCAGCTGCAACACTTAAGAAGCTCGACACCATCCAGGACAAAGCAGCCCGTTTGATTGGCACCCCATCCACCACCTTAAACATTCACTCCCTCCACCACCGGCGTACCGTGGCTGCAGTGTGTACCATCTACAAGCTGCACTGCAGCAACTCACCAAGGCTTCTTCGGCAGCACCTCCCAAACCCGCGACCTCTACCACCTAGAAGGGCAAGGGCAGCAGATGCATGGGAACACCACCACCTCCAAGTTCCCCTCCAAGTCACACACCATCCTGACTTGGAAATATATCGCCGTTCCTTCACCATTACTGGGTCAAAATCCTGGAACTCCCTCCCTAACAGCACTGTGGGAGCACCTTCACCACACGGACTGCAGCGGTTGAAGAAGGCGCTGATCACCACCTTCTCGAGGGCAATTAGGGATGGGCAATAAATGCTGGCCTTGCCAGTGACGCCCAGGTCCCATAAGCGAATAAAAAAAAAGTTCGGGTAGGTGGATGTAGGAAAAAGGGAGTTGAAGTGATATGGCAACGGGGCGGATAAATATGTTTGGGACTATTTACTCGCGTGGAGGGTAAACACCGAGATGAACTGGTTGGGCCGAGTGGCCTGTTTCCATGTTGTAACTTCCATGACCTGGCTGGTGGGTGAATGAGTTAAAACTATGCCACGGAATATTTTCAGCGCTCAGCAAAATATTTCAACACTGCAGAGATCAGAAAACGTCGGGGTTTTGTTAATCTAATAATACATAATGCTGTTATACGCTGAGATGACTGCAAGGCTTTTTGCCAGTTACTTGTGACCTGTAGTGTGATAACATAATCGCGTTCTACACTGCGAAAGGTCGCAGCTCATTTTGTTGCTTTTAGGTAAGTGGCCAAAAGAGCTGATACACTCAGAATGAAATGAAACCGGGACTCAGTTGTTCTTGGTTTTATGTTGGGCTGGGGGGCTGGGGGGGTGGGGGGGGGGGGCGGGCGGGCGGGGGGGGGGTGTGGGGGGCGGGGGTGGGGGGGGGCAGGGGTGGGGGTGGGGGGGGGCAGGCGGGCGGGGGGGGGGGGGTGGGGGGGGCGGGGGGTGGGGGGGGGCAGGGGTGGGGGTGGGGGGGGGCGGGGGTGCGGGGGGGGCAGCACGCTCCACTGCCTCTTCCAGCCTCCGTGCACATTTGGGACCCTATTATGGAGCAATCGGGTCAGATGCCAATTCAGTGCAATGATCGCTCTGTAGATGAGGGCACCCCGCACCTGTAGACCTTCACCCCCATGAGGAGCCATTGGCCTAGAAATTGGGAAAACCCCTATGCCGGAAAGGTCAGGCCTGAGGCACACCCAATATTGGGCCTCGAGCCAATTGACATGAGACCGGTGAACTGCTGGGCATCTTCAGGCAGCTCACCGGTGAAGTGTATGTAAACTTAGGGCCACTGTGTCACTGGCAGTGACCATCAGGTAGGTCCTGGGGTGGGGAAGCGATTGGGAGGGGGTGAGCGGGGGCCGGCAATGGCCTTCGGCACTCCCGGCTCCACGTTCTAGCAAGTATTTTGTTTAAAACTTACCTTTTTGGTGGCAGCCTCCAGCAGCCCCTTTAAGGACCATTGGTTAGGTCATTAGTGTAGGCTTGAACGCAGCCGGCCCAGCACCAGCAGAGTTCAGCGCAGACCAATTTTGGGAAGGAGACCTGAAACTGGTGCTAGGCACCCTTAGCTGCATATATAAAGGGCCTGAGGCCTGTTTCAGGCGCGGGCCCTGGACGCCTCCTTTTCTAGACTTCAGCCTTATGGCGGGCAGTGCACTTCCGGCCTGGAATGTACACACGCGCGCCGAGATGGTCGTTTACAGCCTGTTTTCCACCTGCAAAACGGGTTGCGGCGTCAACCAATTCCTAGGCCAACGCCCCCAGGACCAGCGAAGATAGGTGAAAAAAGTAGAGGGCAAGTTTGGTAGCTTGAGTTACATAGGAACAGGAGGCCATTCAGCCCCTCCAGCCTGTTCCGTCATTCAATTAGATCATGGCTGAACTGTATCTTATATCCATCTGGAGCGTCTAGAACCAGGGGTCACAGGCTCAGGATAAGGGGTCGGCCATTTAGGACTGAGATAAGGAGAAATTTCTTCACTCAGAGCGTGGTGAATCTTTGGAATTCTCTACCCCAGAGGGCTGTGGATGCTCAGTCGTTGAGTATATTCAAGACTGAGATCGATAGATTTTTGGATACTAAGGGAATCAAGGGATATGGAGATCGGGCGGAAAAGTGGAGTTGAGGTAGAAGATCAGCCATGATCTTATTGAGTGGCGGAGCAGGCTAGAGGGGACGAATGGCCTACTCCTGCTCCTATTTCTTATGTTCTTATGCACGCAATGCTTGAGTTTCTTTCACCTCGTGCTAGGACTGAGGACCAAGCTATCCGAGGGACTGCCTAAGAGAGAAGAGAGAAGCTATGAGGTGAACTTGTGATCAAAAGGGGAAAACCGATTCACGGAGGACGGACTCCAGGTTACGGTGACCTATCACGCAGTGTGGTGGAAAGTTCTTACATAGGGTCTTTGCCAAACCCTTTTACTGGATCATCTGCAAGAAGTGGCTGATGATGATGAGGGAGCCTGGTATGCACCTCTGGACTTGAGCTTCTGGAGCATCAAGGAGGCTGACACATCACACACTGTCCTCAGTAGGCCTTCCATTACGGTGAAGGTAGATGTCCATCGTCTAGCCAATGAGCGATCTCTACAGGGAGTGGAGATGCTTCTTCCAATGAAGCAAGATGCCCGTACTGTGAGATATCAGGGAGCTGTCATCTGCATCCTTGAGTGGGAAGAAATTACAACTCTCTCAAACCAGATACAACTTTCAGAGCATCAAGGAGTTTTTTGTGGACTTATTGATGGGTATGGTTTTGAGTTTCAACTGTCTTGCTGCCCTTCTTTGAAGCAGAGCAGGTGAGTCCTGGCCAATATTTATCCCTGAACCATTATCACTAAAAAACAGATTATCTGGTCATTATCACATTGCTGTTTGTGGGAGCTTGCTGTGCGTAAATTGGCTGCTGTGTTTCCCACATTCCAACAGTGATTACACTTCAAAAGTACTTCATTGGCTGTAGAGTGGTTTGGGACGCCCTGAGGTCGTGAAAGGCGGTAAATACATGTAAGTAAATGTAAATGTAAATAAAAGTTCGTCTATGGTGATTCAATTCTATGTTCGCTTCTCTGGCTACCTAGTCTGACCAGGAGGCATACCTTAAACAACTTCTTCCAGTTGTTTGTAGAATTGCACCTTGGTCTCGTTCTTGGGCAAATCGGCTGCCGTGTTCACCTACTTCAAAAGTAATTGCTTGGCCTTCAAGCACTTTGGGACATCCTGGGGACATGAACATTGCTACATAAATGCCAGTTCTACATGGTGCACAAGCACTTACTAGAAGAACTAGTGTTCTCGGAGAGTGGTGAGAATGTGGAACTCGCTACCACAGGGAGTAGTTGAAGCGAATAGCACAGATGCATTTAAGGGGGAGCTAGATAAGTACGAGGGAGAAAGGAATAGAAGGATATGCTGATAGGGTGAGATGAAGTAAGGTGGGAGGATGCTCATGTGGAGAAAAACACCAACATAGGCCTGTTGGGCCGAATGGCTTGTTTCTGAACTATAAAAACTATGTAATACTGTGTAACTGGAGTACTGGATGGTAGACAGTACAGGATAGGAATATAGGAACAGGAGGAGGCCATTCAGCCCCTTGAGCCTGTTCCACCATTCAACCAGATCATGGCTGATCTGTATCTTAACTCCATCTACCCACCTTAGTTCCGTAACCCTTAATACCCTTGCCCAACAAAAATCTACCAATCTCAGTTTTGAAATGTTCAGTTGACCCCCCAGCCTCAACAGCTTTTTGGGGGGAGAGAGTTCCCGATTTCCACCATCGTTTGTGTGAAGAAGTGCTTCCTGAACGGCCTGGCTCTAATTTTAAGGTTATGGCCCCTTGTTCTGGGCTACCCCCAACCAGAGGAAATAGTTTCTCTCTATCTACCCAAATCGAATCCTTTAATCATCTTAAGCACCTCAGTTAGATCGGGTCTATACTCGAGGGAACACAAGTCACGTCTACGCATCCTGTCCTGGAAGAGTTAGATTACTGGAGGGATGAGCTTCGATCGCCCGCTTGACTTTTCCTCGCCCTTGATTCATTCTCGGTCATTATTCAGTTGCAGTCAGGTGATTGCGAGAACACACACATTGTGATTTTGCTGTGTCTTGGCTCTCTCCAGCATTCCTCTGAGTCAGTACACGCTCAATCTTACTGGCTGCACACCCAGGGGTTTAACATGTAGATGAGTCTGCTGCTGTAACAGCTGCTCTCATTGTACGCGTGCACACTGCATTGGGCGAAATGCTGGCATCACCTGGGCGCTTTGGGCAAGCTGGCATCTGCTCCTGATGGCCCTCCGCAGAAAGGCGGAAGCCTGTTGTTGTGATCCCATGCAGCGAGGCAGTTGTCAATGGCAGCCAAACTGCGCCCGATGCATTTTTCAGATAAGTATTTATCATTTAAAAAGTTGGTAACAGGCACCGACTCTGTCGTGAGGGCACCTGTGACGAGTGATTGGATGCCTGTGCTGTATAAGTCAGGATAACAATTGAGTGAGGGCGAGAGTGAGAGGGGGGATCTGTGCACAAACTGGCTCTGCTGCATATCGAATTATATCCAAAACAACTTCCATAGAATCATGGACTTTTACAGCGGTGAAGGAGGCCATTCGGCCCGTCATGCCTGTGCTGGCTCTCTGAAAGAGCGGCCACTTGGTCTCATTCCCCTGCCTTTTCCCACTCGGTCCTGATTTGGTCTGTATTCCCTAGAGTTTAGAAGAATGAGAGGTGATCTCATTGAAACATACAAAATTCTTACAGGGCTTGACAGGGTAGATGCAGGGAGGATGTTTCCCCTGGCTGGGCAGTCTAGAACAGGGGTCACAGTCTCAGAATAAGGGATCGGCCATTTAGGACTGAGATGAGGAGAAATTTCTTCACTCAGAGGGTGGTGAATCTCTGGAATTCTCTACCCCAGAGCGCTGTGGATGCTCAGTCATTGAGTATATTCAAGACAGAGATCGATAGATTTTTGGATATTAAGGAAATCAAGGTATATGGGGATAGTGCAGGGAAGCGGAGTTGAGGTAGAAGATCAGCCATGATCTCATTGAATGGTGGAGCAGGCTCGAGGGGCTGAATGGCCGACTCCTGCTCCTAATTCTTATGTTCTTATGTTCCCATTCGGTCCATCATGCCTGTGCTGGCAATGCAATAATGTGATAACCAGAAAATCTGCTTTTTTAAGTGATAAATAGGGATAAATATTGGCCAGGACACTGGGGAGAACTCCCCTGCTCTGCTTTGAATAGTGCCATGGGATTTTTACGTCCACATGAGGGAGCAGACGGGGCCTTGGTTTAACGTCTCATCTATAAGACGGCACCTCCGACAGTGCAGCACTCCCTCAGCACGGCAATGGGAGTGTCAGCCTGCATCTTGTGTTCAAGTCTCTGGAGTGGGGCTCGAACCCACGAACTTTCGGCCTCAGAGACAAGAGCGCTGCCCACTGAGCCACGGCTGCTCACTCAGGAGGTGAGGATATCGAGGGAGGTGAGGATATCGAATGAGGTGAGGATATCGAGTGAGGAGAGGATATCGAGTGAGGAGAGGATATCGAGTGAGGTGAGGATATCGAAGGAGGTGAGGATATCGAGTGAGGTGAGGATATAGAGTGAGGAGAGGATATCGAGTGAGGAGAGGATATCGAGTGAGGAGAGGATATCGAGTGAGGTGAGGATATCGAGTGAGGTGAGGATATCGAGGGAGGTTAGGATATCGAGTGAGGTGAGGATATCGAGTGAGGAGAGGATATCGAGTGAGGAGAGGATATCGAGTGAGGTGAGGATATCGAGTGAGGTGAGGATATCGAGTGAGGAGAGGATATCGAGTGAGGAGAGGATATCGAGTGAGGTGAGGATATCGAGTGAGGAGAGGATATCGAGTGAGGTGAGGATATCGAGTGAGGTGAGGATATCGAGTGAGGAGAGGATATCGAGTGAGGTGAGGATATCGAGTGAGGTGAGGATATCGAGTGAGGTGAGGATATCGAGTGAGGTGAGGATATCGAGTGAGGTGAGGATATCGAGTGAGGAGAGGATATCGAGTGAGGAGAGGATATCGAGTGAGGAGAGGGTATCGAGTGAGGTGAGGATATCGAGTGAGGTGAGGATATCGAGTGAGGTGAGGATATCGAGTGAGGTGAGGATATCGAGTGAGGAGAGGATATCGAGTGAGGAGAGGATATCGAGTGAGGTGAGGGTATCGAGTGAGGTGAGGATATCGAGTGAGGAGAGGATATCGAGTGAGGAGAGGATATCGAGTGAGGAGAGGGTATCGAGTGAGGTGAGGATATCGAGTGAGGTGAGGATATCGAGTGAGGTGAGGATATCGAGTGAGGTGAGGATATCGAGTGAGGAGAGGGTATCGAGTGAGGTGAGGATATCGAGTGAGGTGAGGGTATCGAGTGAGGTGAGGATATCGAGTGAGGTGAGGATATCGAGTGAGGAGAGGATATCGAGTGAGGAGAGGATATCGAGTGAGGAGAGGATATCGAGTGAGGTGAGGATATCGAGTGAGGTGAGGATATCAAGTGAGGTGAGGATATCGAGTGAGGAGAGGATATCGAGTGAGGTGAGGATATCGAGTGAGGTGAGGATATCGAGTGAGGTGAGGATATCGAGTGAGGAGAGGATATCTGGTTTAATGTCACGGTCATTAACAGCTCATTTAAAAAGTCCCGCCCACATTGGGACCAGCACATCCATTGGAAATGACAGTTGGATATTGGGTGGGTGCTAAAGTGGGCGGAGATCTGGCAGGATGGATCCCTGTCCCAGTTTAACCTTCCCATCGACCAACATATCATTGAAAGTATTCGCATACAAAGCCTGGCTCCGAGACACTGCTCCTCCGATTCAAAAGGATCTTGCATTTGGTTGATTTTTTTTTTGCACCCTTCCTTCCTTCCTTCCCCTCCCCGTGCCACTTTTTAAAAAAACATCTTTTAAGCCTCTGAAAGTCGTTAACACCAAAAAGATAGAAGCCCATCAATCACTGAGCGATTTCACAAACACTTTGTTTTTCTCTCGTCGACTTGAGCCTGCGTGTGAAGGGAATTCCACGGGGAAAGTGCTTGTTATGCAAGGTGCGCTCCCTGCTGCTGTTTCTCAAAAAGCTAAAAGTTATCAAATATTTCCTTGAGACAGCGGGAGAGATACTGCACGGTGATCCCAGTACGACACCACATCTAAACAATTTCCTTCCTTTGAGAAATGCAACAGAGACCCAGAGCGCAGGACAAGCAAGAGGAGTGAAGAGCTTTGGAGAAAAGTCAAGATAAATCATGGAGGAGCATTTGGGTGGGGCTAAATTTGGGTTCTAACAGATGTTTCCTCTGTTTTATTTATTCTTTTTATCTCTAGTGGGAGTCAGTGAGATACAGTTTGTTCTGGCTGGAGTTCGATTGCTGAGTTGACTGCATTATACATTTCTGTGTTACTAAACACTCCCTTAGTCCAATGCATACAATGAATTACTTTACAGTCAATCAAACAATTATCAGGCCTCAATAAAACTAGTGGCCCTCGTGCACTACAGTTTGTGCAAACCACTTACTCCCAAGATGAAAACAAGAACGATTAAAAAAAACACGTGTGTGTCTCAGTGTCAGCTCCTGTACATGTACCGTACACAGCGGGTAAAAGGGAACGATTCACTCCCGTCTGGTACTGTACGGCTCGTGTGAGTCTCTGTCAGCTCCTGTACATATAAACTACACACTGGATATTAATTCACTCACGTCTGGTACTGTACAGCCCGTAAGAACATAAACATTTTTAAAGAAAAGGCCATTTTAACTAATCAATCCGTCCCTTTTGATTCATCTCAACCAGCTCCAAACATTCTCATTACATCCCTCAATTCCTTCCCTTCCCAGATAAGCGTCTAACTGTCTCTTGAACCCATTCGTGCCGTCAGCTTCGATGACCTTCCCTGCTAACTCATTGCGCAACTCAATTGCCCTCAGGGTGATAGCGTTCTGCCTGACTTCTCTTTTTTTCTATTGACTTCCTCAATTTTAACTGCGTTTCCTGCGATTTGAACCCTTGACCATTGTGAACAATTTGCCAGGATCAATCTTTCTCCGTTTATAACACGTGACCGTCTCCAAGTCTGGCCTCCAAAGAAAACAAGGCCCACAGCTTTTCCTCACGACACATTCTCATCCCTACAAGCAGGTTGAAAGATCGATAGACTGTTGCTAGCCCAGGGTATTAAGGGACACGGAGCCCAGGCAGGTGGATGGAGTTAGGATACAGATCAGCCCATGATCGCATTGGATGGCAGGAACAGGCTCGAGGGGCTGAATGGCCTCCTCCTGTTCCTGTGTTCCTAATGGGTGCAGTTTCAGAAATACGCTTCACGATTGACGATTGATGCAGAACAAGGTGTTTTACACTCAGCAACTCTAGTCACGACTGATGGCTTATGTCTCACTGCAGGCTAAGTGCTGATTACGAGCAAATCAAAACTGATGCCTTAATATATCGAGGGTTGGGGGTATATCAAATTTCATAGAGCTACATTGAGTGTAGTTCTCAGTGGCTAGCATCCTTGCCTCTGAGTCAGAAGGTTGTGGGTTCAAGTCCCACTCCAGGGACTTGAGCACATAAAGCTAGGCTGACACTCCCAGTGCAGTGCTGAGGGAGTGCTGCACTGTCGGAGGTGCCGTCTTTCGGATGAGACGTTAAACCGAGGCCCCGTCTGCTCTCTCAGGTGGATGTAAAAGATCCCACCGTCACTATTTCGAAGAGTAGGGGAGTTATCCCCGGTGTCCTGGGGCCAATATTTATCCCTCAACCAACATCACTAAAACAGATTATCTGGTCATCATCACAATGCTGTTTGTGGGAGCTTGCTGTGCGCAAATTGGCTGCCGCATTTCCTACATTACAACAGTGATTACACTTCATAAAGTACTTCATTGGCTATAAAGCGCTTTGGGACGTACGGTGGTTGTGAAAGGTGCTATATAAATGCAAGTCTTTCTTTTTTCTTTTATGTACAGCACGGAAACCACAGGTCCATGCCGGTGTTTATGCTCCACACGAGCCTCCTCCCGCCCTTCTTCATCTCACCTTATCAGCATATCCTTCTATTCCTTTCTCCCTCATATGTTTATCTAGCTTCCCTTATAAATGTATCTGTGCTATTCGCCTCAACCACTCCCTGTGGTAGCGAGTTCCACATTCTCACCACTCTCTGGGTAAAGAAGTTTCTCCTGAATTCCTGACTGGATTTATTAGTGATTATCTTACATTGATGGCCCCTAGTGTTGGTCTCCCCCACCCCACAAGCGGAAACATCAAAGTCATATAGATGTTCCTTCCCGCATCGCCCCCCGCCAACCTCCCCCCCGCATCCCAATCTCATTCCAGGAGTTGTCTGTCCATGCCTTGCTGAAGCAGATACAAACGCAAGTCTGAATGGCTTTCAATTGATAAAATGTGGCCCGGCACAAATGACTGCCGCTGTGTTGGGGCTGGTGTCTGACACGAGTGAGTTTGATGTTCTAACCCATTTTGATGTCTCTGCTTCTTGATCCTCGCGAGCACTTGTCGAGGCCAGAGCGAGTGAAAAATAAAGAAAACAGTTCTCAGCCCACTCGTCCGTAAGACTGGTACTCAATCTGCATTGCCCCCGTGCACTAGTCCACCTCAGTACAGAGGGTGCGGGGGTCTGGCAGGCAGGCGGCGGTGGGGGGGGGGGGGAGTCACACTCTGCTCACTGGTCTCCGAATGAAAAGAAAGGAAAGACTTGCATTTCGATAGCGCCTTTCACCATCTCAGGACGTCCCAAAGCGCTTCACAGCCAATGAAGTACTCTTTGAACAGTCGTAATGTAGGGAAATGCGCCATCCATTTTTGAGCAAACCCGCGGCTACGCGCCTTTCCCAATGTCGGGTGTGTCAGCGCTCAGCAGACCCAACAGGCAGCAGCGGGCGACCCAATCAAACGAATTATAATGTACTTACCAGACTCATAACAGGCTTTTTTACCCTACTTTTTAACTTTAACTTCAGGGTCACGGAAACCACGCTGCTCGGTGACCACGTCTGTCAACCTGAGGCGGGAGTTCAGTGGCCATTGCTCCAGCTGATTACTTGACAGCTTCAAATGTACAGTAAAAGCTCCCACCTGACAGATCGTCACTTTCCTCAGGCAGAAGTTGTTCCTCACTGCATTTCCAGCACAGATTCAGCATGCTGCAAGTCTTTTCACAAGTCTCCATCCAGTCTCACCTCATTATCTCTCTCACCATTGACTGATCGCTTCTGTCATCTGTACTTCACCTGTCATCTATTCTATCAGCATGGGTGCCCTTTATACTGTCTCACCTTGGTCCTCGGACCACGATGAGCCCCAACACCAGCAGCAGCAGGCACACCAACAGCACCAACAACAACACCAACCTTCTCCGCAACCACCTGATGCTGCACAGGACAGAGGGCATCAGCACCCGACCACATTGCGGCCCAGGAGGGCAGGGATGGCCTCACCATGGCCAGATTTACTTAACATTATGCTGTACACCCTGGCTGCCACATGATACGCCAGGTTGGCACCACCCCACACCAACACCATAAAGCATCCCTACAATGCCCAAGCCATTCCTTTCACACTCGTCACCATTGCGGGGGGCGGGGGGGGGGAACGTTATGTCTCACCATTCACTGCAACTTACTAAGCCACTTCCAAAGGTGCACACAAATTTGTCCAACACTGGAAAGTGTTGAAAATAAGGATTTCAATGTTTGACACCACATTAACAGAAACGTCACATAAACATTAGATAAAACACCCAAGTGGCTACCCTTGTGTGTTGTTAGTTGGTATGATTGGACTTGGATGAGGGTGAGTGTGAGGGTTGACTAGTGAGATGGGGATGTGATAATGTAGATAGAGAGGGATGGGTGGAGGTGCAAGGTAAGTTGGTGTGAGTAAGGATGTGCAGGAGTAGGGTAGGGAAGGCAGAGTGATGGGGATGTGATGAGTGGCACAGCAGGATGAGGTTGAGTGTGGCTTTGCAGTAACGTTTTGTGATCTACTGAGATCATTGAAAGGTTTGCGCCACTGCACCCAAGTCCTCCTGACCACATTCCTGCTTGTGCCCTCCTGTGCAACCAGGCTGTTCTGATCTCCTGGGGAGGTCTCTTCCACCCATTGGAAGGGAAGAGGACCTCCCTGTGTGCTCTGACTCCCTCCATAAGCATAGGGAGGGTGTCATGGGAGAGCCTGGGGTGCAGTCATTGTCAGTGCTTGCAGCACTTCGTAGAACACTGACAGCACAAATGTCAAACGAAAGTTGGCCATGGTCCCTTTAAGGAAACGGGCTGTTGACACATCATGAATGATGTCACCAGACCCGCTTCCTCTAATTGGGCCGGGAAAGGCGCTGGGCGGGCTTAACAAGCCCCATCAACATAAATTCATTTTAGACAGTGGGATGGAGTCAGCAGCGGGGCCATGACCCGCCACCGACATCGCCCGCCCAGGACCCGCTGAGGTGAGCAAAATCCCACAGTATTTACAGCACAGAAACAGGCCATTCGGCCCAACCAGTCCATGCCGGTGTTTATGCTCCACACGAGCCTCTTCCTGTCTTTCCTCATCTAAATCTATCAGCATAACCCTCTATTCCCTTCTCCCTCGTATGCTTGTCTAGCCTCCCCTTAAATGCATCTATACTATTCGCTTCAACCACTCCCTGTGGTAGCGAGTTCCACATTCTCACCACTCTCTGGGTAAAGAAGTTTCTCCTGAATTCCCTATTGGACTTCTTGGTGACTATCTTATATTGACGGCCTCTAGTTTTGCTCTTCCCCACAAGTGGAAATATTCTCTCTGTATCCACTCTATCAAAACTTTTTTCATAATTTTAAAGACCTCTATTAGGTCACCCCTCAGCCTTCTTTTTTCAAGAGAACAGAGACCCAGCCTGTTCATCCTTTCCTGATATGTATACCCTCGCATTTCTGGTATCATCCTTGTAAATCTTCTCTGCACCCTCTCCAGTGCCTCTATATCCTATTTACACTATGGCGACTAAAACGGTACGCAGTACTCCAAGTGTGGTCTAACCAAGGTTCGATACAGGTTCAGCATAACTTCCCTACTTTTCAATTCTATGGGGTGTAACTTGACATCGGCAAAATGAGGTCAACATCAACGTCCCTCATAAGCCATGCTGCCTCCTGCACGGCCCCCCTCCCCCACCGCGCGGCCCCCTCCCCCACCGCGTAGCCCCCCCTCCCCCACTGCGCAGGCCCCCCCTCCCCCACTGCGCAGACCCCCCTCCCCCACCGCGCGGACCCCCCTCCCCCACCGCGCGGCCCCCCCTCCCCCACCGCGCGGCCCCCCTCCCCCACCGCGCACCCCGCTCCCCTACCGCGCGCACCCCCCTCCCTTACCCGCGCGGCCCCCCTCCCCCACCGCGTGCCCCCCTCCTCCACTGCGCGGACCCCCTCCCCTACCGCGCGGCCCCCCTCTCCCACCGCGTGCCCCCCTCCTCCACTGCGCGCCCCCCCTCCTCCACTGCGCGCCCCCCTCCCGCACCGCGCGGCCCCCCTCCCCCACCGCGCCCCCCCCCCCCACTGCGCGGCCCCCCCTCCCCCACCGCACGGCCGCCCCGACGGGTCTGCTAGCTGGCTGCTACTTCCCCACCACTGGGGGCATTTCTGACCCTGGGCGATACTGGAGCAGCAATTTGCAGTCTCAGAAACCAATTATCATGTGCTAGAGCATCACCCGGAAGCAGCTCTTTGAATTTGGGTTTTCTCGGTTGTGGACACATGTTGGCTTCATCGACCATCAGCCAAAGCCTCCCCACTCCATGCAAATGCTGGCAGGGAGGCGGGACCTGGGTTCCTGGCAGATTTTCCTGCTCCTCCCCCCTGATGTTCCAGCAACCTACCCGGAGAAAGAAGGCAGTAGACCCGTCTGGGGGCGGGGGGGGGGAGCGGGGGGTTAGTGGCAGGAAAGCCCCCATTTTTGGAATGGTCAATGCTTCCTCTGCCTCCAATTCGGCCCCCGGCATGAACCAAATCTCTGCCGGTGGGGGGGGGGGGCGGGCGGGGGAGGGGCGGAGGGTAGGAATGAACCCCTTCCTGTTTGATTAGGCGGATGACCAAAACTTTACAAACCGCCGGGTTTAGGCCTCAGCTGGAGTACTGAGTCCCATTCTGGGACACCGCCTTTTAGGAAGGGTGCAGCTAGGAGTGGGATCGAGGGAGCAGCAGTCAGACACGAGGCTGCACAGTAAGGTGGGGGTAGAGTTCCCGCTCTGGCCGCAATCGGCGATCCGGGCGCAAACTGCGCCAAAATTGCATCCGTTTTGAGAAGTGTTTTCTTTCACGAGTTTCCGTTCAAATCACTTGCAAATCGGTGAGTGCAAAATCTGCCAGGAGCCAGCACAATCGGGCCGCGTTTTAAAACGTAATTTAAAAAAAATTGTTTAAAAAAAAAAAAATCCCTTGATGTATTTAAGAATGGTAACTTGGTGCAGTTTGATTAAGACAGCTGGAAATGGGTTAATCACCAAAAAAATAACCATTTTTAATCAGAGTGTCAATCCACCAGCTGTGAGGAACCCGATTTTTAAATGACTGAAAATGACCTTTAAAAATTATACAGAACCATTTGCTCGTTACATTGGGGTACAGTAGTCAGTTTAAAGCTTTTAAAACCTGCCTATTAGTGTCCCTGTGCCCCCCAAAAATTGCTTAATTCTATGAGCCTCTTCGAAGGCCCGCAAACGAGCGCCATTAGCGGAAACTCGCCGTGGTGATTAACTGGATCTGGGGGCCTGGCCAGTTTTATGGCCCATTTTTTAGACCAGTGCGAAGGATCGCATAAAACCCGATTAGCGTCGAACGTAATTTGCGCTTAAAGTTCCGCGATCTTAGGCGCGGGTCGGGCCGTTTTTGGGCGAATTGCGGCGTAAAAAACCCAACACAGCCTGGCGGAAACTCTACCCCTCGATGTTCAGCAGCGGACGGAAATTAGATGCAGCGGTCAGGGGACCGGCATATCACCTTAAAACAAAATATATAATTTTTTTATTCGTTCATGGGCGTCGCTGGCAAGGCCAGCATTTATTGCCCATCCCTAATTGCCCCTTGAGAAGGTGGTGGTGAGCCGCTTTCTTGAACCGCTGCAGTCCGTGTGGTGAAGGTGCTCCCACAGTGAAGCCATGTTCAATCTAACAGAAAGAACGCTTTTGTATCAGTTAAAGGAATGAGGTCTCCAGACTGTATATCACACGCCTGCAATCTTCGATTGCATTAGAATATATTTTACAATTTCTGTCTTGGACTTAATGTGAGACATCGGTTGCTCCACTCCTCTCAGGGTGCTCCAGTGTACAGGCTGTTTGTCTCAGCTCATCCGCTGCTGAAACCCTCATCTGTGCCTTTGTTACCTCTAGACTTGTCTATTCCAATGCACTCCTGGCCGGCCTCCCACATTCCACCCTACGTAAACTTGAGCTCATCCAAAACTCGGCTGCCCGTGTCCTAACTCGCACCGAGTCCCGTTCGCCCATCACCCCCTGTGCTCGCTGACCTACACTGGCCCCCGTTTAAGCAGCGCCTTGATTTCAAAATTCTCATCCTTGTTTTCAAATCCCTCCATGACCCCACCCCTCCCTATCTCTGTAACCTCCTCCAGCCCCACAGCCCCCCCGAGATATCTGCGCTCCTCCAATTCTGCCCTCTTGAGCATCCCTGATTATAATCGCTCCACCATTGGTGCCGTGCCTTCTGTTGCCTGGGCCCTAAGCTCTGGAATTCCCGGCTAAACCTCTCCCCCTCTCCGCCTCTCTTTCCTCCTTTAAGATGCTCCTTAAAACTTACCTCTTTGACCAAGCTTTGGTCATCTACCCTAATTTCTCCTTATGTGGCTCGGTGTCAAATTATTTGTCTTGTAACACTCCTGTGCAGCGCCTTGGGACGTTTCACTACGTTAAAGGCGCTATATAAATACAAGTTGTTGTTGTTATGTTCACAACATGAAAATGCATGTCTTTTAGAATGGAAGGACTGCGGAACGCACAACCTGATGGATTTTCTGCTGTTGTTGTCGTTGCTTCAGTGCAATGTCCGCAGGGCATGTTTCTTTCTTAAAAGCAATAAAGTACAAAGAGAAGGAAAAAAGCAGCCAAATGGAATTTTGCAAAATCTGTTCAAACATTCATTGCTTCCAAGGCTTGAAGAAAATGTATTTACGCTGCGTGGATCCTTTCCAGAGGAATGATGGCCTGACTGCACAGGTGAAAGACTCCACGGGAACATAGGAATTGCTGGATGACAATAGACCCGCGGCCCATCTAGTTCGCCTTCTACCACCCGGGCAGTCGCATGAGCCAACGACAATGCAGTTGTTGACCAATCACAGCGGTCAATCTCTTATCAATTAGTCTGCACCAAGACCCAGACATGACGCGGCCTTCAGCCATCCTGGTCCTAAGCCCTGGAATTCCCTCCCTAAACCTCTCCGCCTCTCTCTCCCCCTTCAAGACGCTCCTTAAAACCATATCATAAGAACATAAGAAATAGGAGCAGGAGTCGGCCATTCGGCCCCTCGAGCCTGCTCCACCATTCAGTAAGATCATGGCTGATCTTCTACCTCAACTCCACTTTCCCGCACCATCCCCATATCCCTTGATTCCCTTAATATCCAAAAATCTATCGATCTCTGCCTTGAATATACTCATTGATTCAGCATCCACAGCCCTCTGGGGTAGAGAATTCCAAAGATTCGTCACCCTCTGAGTGAAGAAATTCCTCCTCATCTCAGTCCTAAATGGCCGACCCCTTATTCTGAGACGGTGACCCCTGGTTCTAGACTCCCCAGGCAGGGGAAACAACCTCTCAGCAGCTACCCTGTCAAGCCCTGTAAGAATTTTATATAGAATCATAGAAATTTACGGCACAAAAGAGGCCGTTCGGCCCATCGTGTCTGTGCCGGCCGACAAAGAGCCCTCCAGCCTAATCCCACTTTCCCAGCTCCTGGTCCGTAGCCCTGTAGGTTACGGCACTTCAAGTATGAAACATCACTTAGATATGTTCCAATATCTAATTGAATGGCAGAACAGGCACGAAGAGCTGACGGCCTACTCCTGTTCCTAATGTTCCTGTGCTCCTAACTCTTTGACCAAGCTTTTGCCACCTGTCCTAATGTCGCCTTTAGCTCAGCGTCAATTGTTGGTCTGATTTATGCTCCTTTTGAAGCGCCTTGGGACGTTTCACGACGCAAAGGCGCTATAGAAATGCAAGTTGTTGTTGTTATAGAGGTATAGTTCATGTGTTGCAAGAGCCCCGGCAACAGTCTTGCATGTTACAGCAGGAGCTGATCCTCGCTACAGCTACTTCTCAATCCCTCTTTAATTAAAGTAATATTACACGCCGTCCCTGTTTACTTAGAGTGTTAGCGCTGGTGCAAGTGGTGAGGCTCCTTTAAGGAGGAGTAAACTCAGGAGGCTGCGTCAGCTTAAAAGCATGCTTCAAGAATGAATCCCGTGAGTAAAATTGTGTGACGCACAATAACTCACAGGACCAGCGTTGCTGCTGTTTCTTTGCACGTTAGCAGCTTGTTAAATAGCAATCAACGGGAAACATGCAAATTTCTAACACAATCACTGGGTTTGTTCTTTCGGATGGCGTTACTTATTCCCTTTTTCAACCTGGAGTTAAACCGGCTGTGAGAGCAGAGGGACAGGAGGAGGCCATTCAGCCCCTCGGGCCACCGCCGCCATCCAATCAGATCACGGCAGATCTGCACCTCAACTCCATTTGCCCGCCTTTGCTCCGTATCCCTCAAAACCCTGACCCAACAAAAAAATTATCGATCTCAGTCTTGAAAGCACTAATTGACCCCCCGGCAACCACAGCCTTTTAGGGGAGCGAGTTCCAAATTTCGACTACCCTTTGTGTGAAAAAGTGCTCCTGATTTCCCTCATAAATGGCTTGGCTCAAATATTACGATTATGTCGCCTTTTTCTACATTCCCCCACCAGAGGAAATAGTTTCTCTGTATCTACCCTATCGAATCACAGAGTCGTAGAATCGTAGAAACTTACAGCACAGAAGGAGGCCATTCGGCCCGTCGTGCCTGTGCTGGCTCTTTGAAAGAGCAGTCGTGCTCAGTCCCACATCACTGCTTTTGTCCGTAACCCTGTGAGCTCCTCATCCTCCAGAACCCGTCCAACTCCCTTTAAAATTATTGATGGAATCAGCTTCCACCACCTTTTCAGGTCGAGCGTTCCAGATCCCCACAACTCTCCGAGTGAAACCATCTCTCCTCATCTCCCTTTTAACAGTTTAAACACCTCGATCAGATCACTCCTATACTCAGGGGAATTCAAGCCAAGTTTATGCAACCTGTTCTCATAATTAAATCCTTTAAGTTCTGGTGTCGCGCTGGTGAATCTGCGATATCCCCCCCTTCCAAGGCCAATGTATCCAACCAGGGGCGCGGTGCCCAAAACTGAACTCCAGATGGGGGTCTGACAGCAGGAATAGTCCGTGAGGTCAATGGAACTGCACCTAGCTTATGGTTACCATCCAGAGAGGTCTACAGGTACAGTGCTTCCCAAGGTGCCAAGAGTACCATGTACGTGCCAATTACGCTGACCTTGTGAAGACCACAGTGTGAGGAGACGCCGCCTAGAACGACAGAATTGTATAGCGGTGGAAGATCCCATTCGGCCCATCGTGCCTGTGCTGTCTCTCTGAACGAGCTATCCGATTAGTTCCATTTCCCTGCCCTTTCTCCATATCCTTTCACATTTTTCTTCTCCAAATATTGATCCATTTCCCTTTCAAAGGCTATTATGCATTCTCCTTCCACCATTGTTTCTGGTGACTCTCACTGGGTCTTGTGACTGATGAACTGATATACCTTTATAACTTTTATTTATACAGCATCTGGAATTCCCTCTCTAAACCTCTCTGCATCTCTACCGGGGTACGGTAGCATAGTGGTTATGTTCCAGAGGCCTGGACTAATGATCCGAGAGGCATGAGTTTAAATCCCACACCGGCAGCTGGGGAATTTAAATTCAGTTAAGTTAACTAATCGGTAATAAAAAGCTAGTGTCAGTAATGGTGACCACGAAACTACCGGATTGTTGTAAAAACCCATCTGGTTCACTAATGTCCTTTAGGAAAGGAAATCTGCCGTCCTTACCCGGTCTGGCCTATATGTGACTCCAGACCCACGGAAATGTGGTTGACTCTTAACTGCCCTCTGAAATGGTGGCTCACCACCACCTGCTCAAGGGCAATTAGGGATGGGCAATAAATGCCGGCCTTGCCAGCGACGCCCACATCCCGTGAATGAATTAAAAAAAACTCTCTCACCTCTTTTAAGATGCTCCTTAAAACCTACCTTTATAAATCACTGGTTAGGCCTCAGCTGGAGTTCTGTGGCCAGTTCTGGGCACCACACTTTAGGAAGGACGTCAAAGCCTTGGAGCGGGTGCAGGGGAGATTTACTGGAATGGTACCAGGGGATGAAAGACTTCAGTTCCGTGGAGAGATCGGAAAGAAACAAGGGTTGTTCTCCTTAGAGCAGAGAAGGTTAAGGGGAGATTTGACAGAGCTGTTCAAAACTTTGAAGGGTTGTGATAGAGTAAATAAGGAGAAACTGTTTCCACTGGCAGAAGGGTCGGTAACCATAGGACACAGATTTAATTGGCAAAAAATCAGCGGTGAGATGAGGAAAAAAAATTATGCAGCGAGTTGTTATGATCTGGAATGCGCTGTCTGAAAGGGAGGTGGAAGCAAATTCAATTATAACTTTCATACGGGAATTGGATAAATACTTGAAGGAGAAAAGTTTGTCGGGCTATGGGGAAAGAGCAGGGGAGTGGGATTAATTGGAGAGCTCTTTCAAAGAGCCGGCACAGGCACAATGGGCAGAATGGCCTCCTTCTGTGCTGTATCATTCTATGATTCTTTGAGAAAGCTTTTGGTCACCTGTCCTAATGTCTCCTTATGTGGCTCGGTGTCAAATTATGTTTGATAATCGCTCCTGTGAAGCGCCTTGGGACGTATTACTACGTTGAAGGCACTATATAAATGTAGGTTGTTGTTGTCAATCAACCAGCGATCCATCTGCACTGCCAGGGATGAGGAAAGGCCTTTCAACCTTGAAAAGACCAACACCTCTAGCCCATCAACTCTCCCATCGAGGCATCGAATTGCGTTTCGAAGAACTTCAGCTTCTGAGTGCTGGTTCGGGAGACCACTCCCACCATTTCTCACTCTTTGGGCTGACCTATCTCCCTGTTTCAGATGCTGAATGAACCTGCTGAGCACGGCCGCCAGTTCCCATTTACTACATCGACTAAGTGGAACTGCGAGACAGGACGAGTATGTCTCTGTGCTACATCACTGCCTGGATAATGGAAATATGCCTCGAGGAGGCCTCCCCAACTGAACTACAGCACAATGCGTACAGAACATTAAATAGGCAAACCACTGGAAGGACAATCTGTTCTTAACATATAGAAACATAGAAGATAGGAGCAGGAGTAGGCCATTCGGCCCCTCGAGCCTGCTCCGCCATTCGATGAGATCATGGCTGATCATTCAAATTCAGTACCCTGTCCCTGCTTTCTCCCCATATTCCTTGATGCCTGAAGAAATATATCGAACTCCTTCTTGAATATATTTAATGAATTGGCCTCAACTGCCTTCTGTGGTAGAGAATTCCACAGGTTCACCACTCTCTGGGTGAAGAAATTCCTCCTCATCTCAGTCCTAAATGGCTTACCCCTTATCCTTAGACTGTGACCCCTGTTTCCCATCTACCTCCAACTTTCCCAGAAAACAACAGGTATGTGCACTGACCTGGGAGTTGCAGACTTGCCTCAAAGCGCCCAGTTTTAGCCAGAGACCTGAAGCAAGAGATGCTCAAAGAAATGACTGTCTAAATTGTTAAATTACCATTTGAAACAACCCAATGAAGGGATGAGGGACTTCAGTTATCTGGAGAGACTAGAGAAGTGGGGAGATTTACTCGAGGGGTTTTGATAAGAGTAGATGGGGAGAAATTGTTTCCAGTGGCAGGAGGGTCGGTAACCAGAGGACACAGATTTAAGGTGATTGCCAAAGAGGGGAGATGAGGAGAATTTTCTTTACGCAGCGAGTTGTTGTGATCTGGAATGCGCTGCCTGAAAGGGCGGTGGAAGCAGATTCAATAGAAACTTTCAAAAGGGAATTGGATAAATACTTGAAAAGGAAATATTTGCAGGGCTGTGGGGAAAGAGCAGGGGGGAGTGGGACTAATTGGAGAGCTTGTTCAAAGAGCCGGCACAGGCACGATGGGCCGAATGGCCTCCTTCTGTGCGGTATCATTCAATGAATTAAAGAAAGCGTTTAAACTATTTAAAGGAGCCAAGCCACATGGGCCAGCAAGGCTCTAGGTTCGATCTCACGTTCTGCGCTGAGTGAGCTGATCCGAGCTAGGGCGGTGGTCGGGATGTAAGAATGGGCCTCAGCCAACATTCCCGCTGAGCTGTGCAGCCGTGCAGCGGTCTGGAGGTTCCGCGCAGGCCACTCACCGGCTTTTACATGGACAAAACCGCGCATGCGTTAAAATTTGAACGCGCCAGTTAAAGGGGCCACGCACGGAAAAAAATTAGAGGGAACATTGGCCTCAGCATCAGTGGATTAGGCAGGAGTTCCTGCTACTCACTGTTCCGTGACCCTGGCTGGAAAGTGAGCTCGGACAACATTTGAGCTCGGCCATGATGCCCTCTTTGGTAGAATTGCCTGGCCCACACTGAGAAAGAAAGAACTTGCGTTGATACAGTGCCTTTCCCGACCTCAGGATGCCCCAAAGCGCTTTACAGCCAAAGGATGTACTTTCTAAAGTGTTGTTTGCTGTTGTAATGTAGGGAAACGCGGCAGCCAATTTGCGCACAGCAAGCTCCCACAAACAGCAATGAGTCAAATGGCCAGATCATCTGTCTTAGTGAAGCTACGCTGCGCAAGACTTACTGACCATTCATGGTGAATTACACAGAATTTACAGCACAGAAACAGGCCATTCGGCCCAACAGGTCTGTGCCGGTGCTAATGCTCCACACCAGCCTCCTCCCACCCTGCTTCATAAATGCGGGTTTTCTTTCGTTTCTATTTTGCTTGATTACCCAGTTCCTCCGACCTCAAATGGAATTCCTGCTCGTTCTCCATCACAGAAAGATTGAAAAGAGAAGACCGCGCGGGGTGACCCAATAGAGGTCTATAAAATTATAAAGGGGTGTCGATCGAGTAGACATAGGGAAGATGTTTCCACTTGTGGAGGAGACCAAAACTAAGGACCATCAATATAAGATAGTCACCAATAAATCCGATAGAGAATTCAGGAGAAGCCTCTTTACCCAGAGAGTGGTGAGAATGTGGAACTCGCTACCACAGGGAGTGGTTGAGGCGAATAGTATAGATACATTTAAGGGGAGGCTAGACAAGCATATGAGGGAGAAAGGAATGGAGGGTTATGCTGATAGAGTTAGATGAGGAAGGATGGAAAACCTTTTATTGCTTATTTAAACAAGGAGTGGTTGAGGCGAGTAGCACAGATGCAATTTAAGGGGAAGCTCGATAAACACATGAGCGAGAAAGGAATAGGAGGATATGTTGATGGGGTGAGGTGAAGAGGGGCGGGAGGAGGCTCATGTGGAGCATAAACACCGGCACGGACCAGTTGGGCTGAATGGCCTGTTTCTGTGCTGTAAATTCTATGCAATTATAAATAATTCTATGAAAGCTCTTCCAAGAAGCTTGGTTCCGCCTTTTCACACCTGGTACTTCTTTTCCCATCAACACTCAATGTTCAAGTCTGCCCAAGATTTGAATTTTGCCTCCTCGTCTGGGGTTTTCCTTCAAGCACATCTCACACCCCTGGACAGGATACAACAACAACAAAAACAACTTGCATTTATATAGCACCTTTAACATAGTAAAACGTCGCAAGGCGCTTCACAGGAGCGATTATCAAACAAAATTTCACACTGAGCCACATAAGGAGGTATTAGGACAGGTGACCAAATGCTTGGTCAAAGAGGTAAGTTTTAAGTAGTGTCTTAAAGGAGGAGAGAGGTGGAGAAGTTTAGGGAGCCAGAAGTGCTGAGTGGATGATCCATATCAGCCTCCTCCTGAGGTCCCCACCATCATGAAGCCAGTCTTCAGCCAATTCGATTCACTCCACGTGATATCAAGAAACGGCTGAGCACACTGGATACAGTAAAGGCTATGGGCCCTGACAACATCCCGGCTATCGTGCTGAAGACTTGTGCTCCAGAACTAGCCGCGCCTCTAGCCAAGCTGTTCCAGTACAGCTACAACACTGGCATCTATCCGACAATGTGGAAAACTGCCCAGGTATGTCCTGTCCACAAAAAGCAGGACAAATTCAAGCCAGCCAATTACCGTCCCATCAGTCTACTCTCAATCATCAGCAAAGTGATGGAAGGTGTCATCGACAGTGCTATCGAGCGGCACTTACTCACCAATAACCTGCTCACTGATGCCCAGTTTGGGTTCCGCCAAGACCACTCTGCTCCCGACCTCATTACAGCCTTGGTCCAAACATGGACAAAGGAGCTGAATTCCAGAGATGAGGTGAGAGTGACTGCCCTTGACATCAAGGCAGCATTTGACCGAGTCTGGCATCAAGGAGCCCTAGTAAAACTGAAGTCAATGGGAATCGGGGGAAAACTCTCCACTGGCTGGAGTCATACCTAGCACAAAGGAAGATGGTTGTGGTGGTTGAAGGTTAATCATCACAGCCCCAGGACATCGCTGCAGGAGTTCCTCAGGGCAGTGTGCTAGGCCCAACCATCTTCAGCTGCTTCATCAATGACCTTCCCTCCAACATAAGGTCAGAAATGGGGATGTTCGCTGATGACTGCACAGTGTTCAGCGCCATTCACAACTCCACAGATAATGAAGCAGTCCATGCCCGCATGCAACAAGACCTGGACGACGTTCAGGCTTGGGCTGAGAGGTGGCAGGTAACATTCGCGCCACAGAAGTGCCAGACAATGACTATCTCCAACAAGCGAGAGTCTAACCACCTCCCCTTGACATTCAATAGCATTACCATCGCCGAATCCCCCACTATCAACATCCTGTGGGTCACCATTAACCAGAAACTTAACTGGACCAGCCACATAAATACTGTGGCAACAAGAGCAGGTCAGAGGCTAGGTATTCTGTGGCGAGTGTCTCACCTCCTGACTCCCCAAAGTCTTTCCACCATCTACAAGGCATAAGTAAGGAGTGTGATGGAATACTCTCCACTTGCCTGGATGAGTGCAGCTCCAACAACACTCAAGAAGCTCGACACCATCCAGGACAAAGCAGCCCGCTTGATTGGCACCCCATCCACCACCTTAAACATTCACTCCCTCCACCACCAGCGCACCGTGGCTGCAGTGTGTACCATCTACAAGATGCACTGCAGCAACTCGCCAAGGCTTCTTTGGCAGCACATCCCAAACACGTGACCTCTTCCACCTAGAAGGACAAGGGCAGCAGGCGCATGGGAACACTACCACCTCCAAGTTCCCCTCCAAGTCACACACCATCCTGACTTAGAAGTATATCGCCGATCTTTCATCGTCGCTGGGTCAAAATCCTGGAACTCCCTACCTAACAGCACTGTGGGAGTACCTTCACCACACGGACTGCAGCGGTTCAAGAAGACGGCTCACCAGCACCTTCTCAAGGGCAACTAGGGATGGACAATAAATGCTTGCATTGCCTGTGATGCCCTGATCCCATAAAATGAATTAAAAAATTTAAAAAATTTGAGAGCTTAGCGTACAGGCAGCTGAAGGCACGGCCGCCAATGGTGGAGCGATTAAAATCGGGGATGTGCAAGAGGCCAGAATTGGAGGAGCGCAGAGATCTCGGAGGGTTGTAGGGCTGGAGGAGGTTATGGAGATAGGGAGGGGACGCGGCCATGGAGGGATTTGAAAACAAGGATGAGAATTTTAAAATTGAGGCGTTGCCAGACTGGAAACCAATGTAGGTCAGCGAGCACAGGGGGTAATGGTTGAACGGGACTTGGTGCACGTTAGGATATGGGCTAAGATATAGGATAGCAGAGTTTCGGATGAGCTCGTTTAAGGAGGGTGGAAGGTGGGAGGCCGGCCAGGAGAGCATTGGAATAGATGAGACTAGAGGTAACAAAGGCATGGACGAGGGTTTCAGCAGCAGATGAGCTGAGGCAGGGGCGGAGATGGGCGATGTTATGGAGGAAACCTTGTTTGCCTGTTGAAATCCGCAGTCTCGCCTCCAGTGTCCGACCCCTCTTTGTTCATCCCATCTCTAATTTTATCAACATTAGTATGCATGTTGCTTCCCTGACCATTCCTGTCTCGTTCTCTTGAAGAAGCGCTTGATGGCCTTTATCCTTTTCACTGTGTATTATCCTGTTTCCTCGCCCCCAGAGTCCTGCACAGTGGGAGGCGTGACGGTTCCGAAAATGCCAGGCAATCGACCAAAATGAGATATTTCAATAAAATCATTGGCGTTTTCCTTGAGCACAAAGCTCTCCCTCAGGGACTGAATGGCATTTTGCTGCTCACATACAGAGAGAGCGCTCATATCTCCGTGGAGAACCTGTGAATGGTGACTGTTCAGAACGAGCCCAGCTCAGCGTGGTGGAGGGCTTGTGCACAAAGGGACCTGTGTGCCTTCGAGTTTCTCATGTGCAGAACCTTCGAGTGAGGATCCCCAGAGCCCCAAACACACAGAGAAAGGCAGCAGGTGCCTGTTGAAATCTTTCACCGAGTAGAGCAGACTTATTTCACAGAGAGAGAGAGAGAGAGAGAGGGGGGAAAGTTGTATTTATAGAACAGCTCAAGGTGCCTCCCATAGTGTTGCCAACTCTGGTTGGAAGTATTCCTGGAGGTTGCATCACATGACCTCCTGCCTCACTGTACCCTGACCCTACGCTGCCGCCATTGGTCACCCAACACGTTCGTCCTTGCGGTGCCCCGCCTTCCCACTCCGATTGGAAAGCAAACAGACTCAGCGTTACTCGATTGGATGACTCGTGACTGTCGGTCAAACAGCCATTTCCACCCCCCCCCCATCTCCAATACTTATATAACTAAAAAAACAGACGTGCTCAAAGAAAACACTAAAAAACACGCATTTTTTTTTAATGCCCCTGTTGATTTTATCCTTGGGTTTTGCTCTCGGCGGTGTCCTGGAGATTGATCCTCAATCCTGGAGACTCCAGGCCAATCCTGGAGAGTTGGCAACCCTAGTCTCCCAGCATGCCCCAAAGTGCGTCATGCAATGTTCCCTCTAATGTTTTTTTGGGAGCGCGGCCCCTTTAACGGGCTGCGCGGCCCATTCAAATTTCAGCGCCTGCGTGTTTTTTTCCATTTAAAAGCCGGTGAGCGGCCTGCGCGGGACCTCCAGACCGCAGCGCGGCGCTTCACGGGAACATTGGTGTCACGTACAGTGAATGACTTTGAAGCGCAGTCACTGTTGTTTAGGTTGAATGTGCACAGCAATGTCCCACAAACAGCTGTGAGGTGAACTTGTTTATTTTTTTTGGTGCTGGTTGAAGGAGGAATGCTGGCCAGCTCCTAAATCCTTTCCCACGGGCGCAATGGGCTGAGTGGCCTCCTCTACGGAATCGAGACAAACACTGAAGCGTCTGCAACAGGCTACCAACCTTTCCCATCCCTTTTAACACCACTGCCACTGGCACAGAGGTGAAAGACAAATCATCTGTAAGACGATAGACTTTGGCTTTGTACCAAACTCAGGAGCATGAGAGAGAGAGAGCGAGAGAGAGCGAGAGAGAGATGTGCTTTCATCATAATGAACAAGTAAACAGACTTCAGGCACTCAACGTTGTCTGGGAGGATTTACACTCTCGGGAGAGTTGACGCGTGAAGCTATAAAGAAAGAACTTGCATTTCTACAGTGCCTTTCAGGACGTCTCAAAGGCGCTTTACAGCCAATTAAACACTTTTTGGGAGTGTAGTCGCTGTTGTAATGTGGGAAGCACGGCAGCCAATTTGCACACAGCAAGATCCCACAGACAGCCATGTGATCACGACCAGATAAACTGCTTTGTTGATATTGCTTGAGGGATAAATATTGGCCAGGGAGAATTCTCCCGCTCTTTGAAATAGTGCCCGTGGGATCTTTTACATCCACCTGAGAGGGCACTTGGGTCGCCAACCCTCCAGGATTGATCTGGAGTCTCCAGGAATTAAAGATTATTCTCCTGGACACTGTTGATTCTATAAAACCTGGGAGAAAAATTAGAGGGGGCATTAAAATCACATGTACGGTACTGCACTGGAATGGAGTGCCAACCAGGATTCTGTGCTCAAGTCTTATGGAGTGGGGTTTGAACCTGCCGCTATTCTGACTCAAAGTGCGAGAGTGCTACCCACTGAGCCACAGCTGACACCTGAATATTCCGCTGTATTTCGTGTGGACCTTGGTGACAGATACCTGGCGTTGAAGAGCCAACAGCAGCAGCCCCCAGTGGGATTAGGTTCCAATTAAAAACCATTCCATAGAAACATAGAAACATAGAATCTAGGAGCAGGAGTAGGCCATTCGGCCCGTCGAGCCTGCAACACCATTCAATACGATCATGGCTGATCATTCAAATCCAGTACCCTGTCCCTGCTTTAATCCCCACAGTACACATATCCCACCCGACCCCCGTAACCCCACGTATTTAATTCCCCCTAACATATCCCATCCTATCCCCATAACCCCACATATTTAATCCCCCCCTAACACTAAGGGTCAATTTATCATAGCCAAATCAACCTAACCCGCACATTTTTGGACAGTGGGAGGAAACCGGAGCACCCGGAGGAAACCCACGCAGACACGGGGAGAATGTGCAAACTCCACACAGACAGTCACCCGAGGTCAGATTCGAACCCGGGTCTCTGGCGCTGTGAGGCACCAGTGCTAACCACTATGCCACCGTGTTGCCCAACTGTGTTTACAATGAGTTGATCAACGACACAATAATTACCCCACAAGAAATAGAGTTCCACAAAACTCAATATTATCTAAATGACTTGCAACAATGACCATCACCCGAGAATAAACCAATTGATCTGCACTAAGTGACACAGCGTTGAAGGAACATTTGACAGGTGTTTTACCGAATGGAGGGAATTACAGCAAAGACATCCAAGGGACAACTTGAAACATAGTGATGAATTGCTACTGTAAAAAAAAATGTATCTAATATTTTAAAGCCATGGGCCGTGATTGGCTTGTTTTCTTGACCCTGGTTCTTTGGCTGCCTGGAATTAAATCCGAGGAAACTGGGCCCGAAGCCGCAGGGAGCCGGGCAGCTGATAGATCAATCAGGTCACAAGGTCAATGCTGCCAATCCACTTCAGAGGTACGAAGTTTCGAGGATAAGTACTTGTTGTGCAAAGTATCTCCCCCAATGTCTACCAGAAAGAGATACACGAGCACATTCTCCGTCAGGCCGCGAAAAATAAAGAAGCAAGCAGGCAGCAAGTGGGAGGCTCGCTGGTTTCCAGACAGATGATCGCCGTTGTCGGCTCTTGTTACTTCTTCATGGGGAACTCCAGGACCAGATTAGTGCTGGCAGCTTACCAAAGGGGAGACACCCTTCAGCAGAAAATAAACCCCTCCGAACCTCTCCATTAGATTCCAGCCTATAACTCACTCCCGGGTATCTGTTATTCTATATATAAACCCCCCCCGAACCCCTCGATTAGATCCCAGCCTGTAACTCACTCCCGGGTATCTGTTATTCTATATATAAACCCCCCCGAACCACTCGATTAGATTCCAGTCTGTAACTCACTCCCGGGTATCTGTTATTCTATATATAAACCCCCCGAACCCCTCGATAAGATTCCAGCCTGTAACTCACTCCCGGGTATCTGTTATTCTATATATAAACCCCCCCGAACCCCTCGATTAGATCCCAGCCTGTAACTCACTCCCGGGTATCCGTTATTCTATATATAAACCCCCCGAACCCCTCGATCAGATTCCAGCCTGTAACTCACTCCCGGGTATCTGTTATTCTATATATAAACCCCCTGAACCCCTCGATTAGATTCCAGCCTGTAACTCACTCCCGGGTATCTGTTATTCTTTATATAAACCCCCCGAACCCCTCGATTAGATTCCAGCCTGTAACTCACTCCCGGGTATCTGTTATTCTATATATAAACTCCCCCCGAACCCCTCGATTAGGTCCCAGCCTGTAACTCACTCCCAGGTATCTGTTATTCTATATATAAATCTCCCAAACCCCTCGATTAGATTCCAGCCTGTAACTCACTCCCAGGTATCTGTTATTCTATATATAAACCCCCCGAACCCCTCGATTAGATTCCAGCCTGTAACTCACTCCCGGGTATCTGTTATTCTATATATAAACCCCCCGAACCCCTCGATTAGATTCCAGCCTATAACTCACTCCCGGGTATCTGTTATTCTATATATAATCCCCCCGTACCCCTCGATTAGATTCCAGCCTGTAACTCACTCCCGGGTATCCGCTATTTACCGGTCCGTTGAGCGTAGGCTTTATTCGCCCGCTCACCGACAAGTTGTTGAAAAACCTTTGCTTACTTGCTCTGGTGCTTGGAGCCCTGTAGGTGAGCGTGGAACTGTTCCACCGAGTTCAGGATCACGTTACAGATGTTGCAGGTGTAGCTGCCTTTCAAAGCTGTTGGTGGAGAAGAAAGAAAGAGGAAACGATTGAGTCTCGCGGTCTGCTGAGTTGGAGTTATGCCTGAGCCACAAGAACCAAGTTAAAGTCCAGCAGTATCCCTACACAGGTTGAGGGGGGGGGGTTCTTAAGCCTGGGATCTTGCCCAACACCAAGGTTAGAGGGAGGGTGGGTGTTTGATTTATGTGGGATAGTGTCATATATCCCCATTGTCCTTATGTGGAGATATTATAGCATATTGCCATAAAGCCCTATTGCGGAGGTATTATAGGCAATGTTCCCTCGAAGCTGCATGCACGCGTGGTTGCGCAGCGTCTGTGAGGTCCCGCACAGGACGCTCACCAGCTTTCACATTGTAAAAACCGCGCGGGCGCAAAATTTAAATGGGCCGCGCATGAAAAAAAAATGAGGGGGGACATTGTTTCTAGTATATTGTCATATATCCTTTACCTCTAATACAGATTCAAGGACTAAGATACACTGAACATGTTCGGTTAATACTCTGTATTAAATCAATCAATGAGATAATAAGCCCCCCCCCCCTTTACATACAGTGAATATGAGATTTAAGCACCCAAAACTCACATACCAGGGACTCCTTCAGGAGATCGCAAACATGTCGTCTTGACTGCTTACGCTAGCCTCAGGAAGACTAGATTGAAGTTCCCCAGTGTGTTGTATCTTTTACAGGTTTAACGACATAGGACAAGTGTGGGCACTGTATGTCGTTAAACACAGGATCAGATCAGCCATGATCTTATTGAATGGCGGAGCAGGCTCGATGGGCCGATTGGCCTACTCCTGCTCCTATTTCTTATGTTCTTATGTTCTTATGTTCTTATGTCGTCACGCTCTGTGTGTATGTTGTTGACACAAAAGCTCGTTTAGTGCTGAGGTTAGCTCCTACCATTTGTTGTGCCTGCCCTTGATGTTTTGGGTTGTTTATCACACACATGAGTGCTCATTAGTTGGCATTCGAAGTCTCATAAAGTAATTGCAGAATATGTGGCTCTATATATACTATGTGTCAGCTAGTGGCTCAGTGGGTAGCACTCTCGCCTCTGAGTCAGAAGGTTGTGGGTTTAAGTCCCACTCCAGAGACTTGAGCGCAAAATGCAGGCTGACACTCCCAGTGCAGTGCTGACGGAGTGCTGCACTGTCGGAGGTGCCGGCTTTCGGATGAAATGTTAAACTGAGGCCCCGTCTGCTCTCTCAGGAGGATGTAAAAGATCCCATGGCACTATTTCGAACAAGGGCAGGGGAGTTATCTCTGGTGTCCTGGCCAATATTTATCCCTCAATCAACATCACTAAAACAGATGATCTGGTCATTATCACACTGCTGTTTGTGGGAGCTTGCTGTGCGCAAATTGGCTGCTGCATTTCCCACATTACAACAGTGACTACACTTCAAAAAGTACTTCATTGGCTGTAAAGCGCTTTGGGACGTCCGGTGATCGTGAAGGCGCGATAGAAATGCAAGTGATGTTGGTTGAGGGATAAATATTGGCCCCAGGACACCGGGGAGAACTCCCCTGCTCTTCTTCGAAATAGTGCCATGGGATATTTTACGTCCACCTGAGGGGGCAGACGGGGCCTCGGATTGCACCTCTTTTGTAACCTTGGTTTGTAACGCCCTCCCTTTGCACCTCTCTGCCATTCTCAGCTCCGTTAAAACTGGAGCGAGCCCTTGGCTCTGTGGTAGCATTCCCACCCCTGAGCCTGAAGGTGGAGGGTTCCAACCCCAGTCTCCAGACGGTCCTGGAGAGCCGAGACTGGAGCTCCAGCTCTGAATTCCGGGTTGACATCCAGCGGGCTACTTGTCTCCGGGTGTGGGTGGCCTCACCCCTCATCGTATGGGCTGTGGGAGCCTATAACAGTATAAAGGTGGTCACGGCCGTGGAAGGAGCATTCTGACTGTTAATCAGCCCGCAAATCCGTCCACTGCTTCACGCTGTTCTTCAGGGAAGAGTGCAAAGATACAAAAACAACGAGAATGCCACCCTGCCAGACTGTTGCTCAGTCAGTGAATCCTTCCACTATTTCACACTCTTCTCCAAGGTAAACAACCACAGCTCCTCTAAAGCTCTCTTTCTTCAACCTATTGCCGGTCAATATTGGTTTCTCTTCTGTGAAACAACCTGGGACATTTATTTTGTTCAACACTGCACTCAACCTGCCAGCAACCCATGAAAGAACAACCCAGTCATGACTGCAATTATATTTGGCCCTGGTGAGGCCACACCTGGAGTATTGTGCACACTTTTGGTCTCCTTACCTAAGGAAGGATATACTTGCCATAGAGGGAGTGCAACAAAGGTTCACCAGACTGATTCCTGGGATGGGGGAAACTGTCCTATGAGGAGAGATTGTGTAGACTAGGCCGATATTCTCTAGAGTTTAGAAGAATGAGAGGTGATCTCATTGAAACATACAAAATTCTTACAGGGATTGACAGGGTAGATGCTGGGAGGATGTTTCCCCTGGCTGGGGAGTCTAGAACCAGGGGTCACAGTCTCAGAATAAGGGGTTGGCCATTTAGGACTGAGATGAGGTGAAATTTCTTCACTCAGAGGGTGGTGAATCTTTGGAATTCTCTACCCCAGAGGGCTGTGGATGCTGAGTCGTTGAGTCTATTCAAGACAGAGATCGATAGATTTTTAGATATTAAGGGAATCAAGGGATATGGAGATCGTGCAGGAAAGTGGAGTTGAGGTAGAAGATCAGCCATGATCTTATTGAAATGGCGGAGCAGGCTCGAGGGGCCGAATGGCCGACTCCTGCTCCTATTTCTTATGTTCTTATGTTTTATGACCAATGTTCCTGTTAAGCTGTGTGGCCGCGCAGCCATCTGCAAGGTCCCGCGCAGGCCGCTCACCGGCTTTCACATTGTAGATAGCGCGTACGCGCAAAAATGCTAATGGGTTGCGTAGTGGGGGAGGGGGGCCGCGCTCTGAGTGAGGGGGGCCGCGCAGCGGGGGAGGGGGGCCGCACTCTGAGTGAGGGGGGCCGTGCAGTGGGGGAGGGGGGCCGCGCTCTGAGTGAGGGGGGCCGCGCAGCGGGGGAGGAGGGCCGCGCTCTGAGTGAGCGGGGCCGTGCAGTGGGGGAGGGGGGCCGCGCTCTGAGTGAGGGGGGCCACGCAGCGGGGGAGGGGGGCAGCGCTCTGAGTGAGGGGGGCCGTGCAGTGGGGGAGGGGGGCCGCGCTCTGAGTGAGGGGGGCCGCGCAGCGGGTGAGGGGGGCCGTGCTCTGAGTGAGGGGGGCCGCGCAGTGGGGGAGGGGGGCCGCGCAGCGGGTGAGGGGGGCCGCGCTCTGAGTGAGGGGAGCCGTGCAGCGGGTGAGGGGGGCTGCGCTCTGAGTGAGGGGGGGCCGCGCAGCGGGTGAGGGGGGCTGCGCTCTGAGTGAGGGTGGCCATGCAGTGGGGGAGGGGGGCCACGCTCTGAGTGAGGGGGGCCATGCAGTGGGGGAGGCGGGCCGCGCTCTGAGTGAGGGGGGGCCATGCAGTGGGGGAGGCGGGCCGCGCTCTGAGTGAGGGGGGCCATGCAGTGGGGGGGCCGCGCAGTGGGGGAGGCGGGCCGCGCAGTGGGGGAGGGGGGCCGTGCAGCGGGGGAGGGGGGCCGCGCTCTGAGTGAGGGCGGCCGCGCTCTGAGTGAGGGGGGCCGCGCTCTGAGTGAGGGGGGTCGCGCTCTGAGTGAGGGGGGCCGCGCTCTGAGTGAGGGGGGCCGCGTAGCGGGTGAGGGGGGCCTGCGCTCTGAGTGAGGGGGGCCGCGCAGGAGACGGTGCAGCGTACAGGGGATACTGGTCACCACATGCTTGCCTTCCAGTCGCACTCTCTCTCTGTGGGTAGGGATCTGCTTCGTCCCTGACCGCACTGCCGCCCCCAGCTCAGTGGGCTGGGAGGTGAAATGTGTCTCAACCACAATTCTCAAGCTGCAAATGAAACCAGGGGCACGGGCTCTTAAAATTCAGGGAGAAACAGCCAAGACCGTAACACTTTGCACCAGGAATATTCAAATAACCTCATATTTTCATTGCTTTCTAACTAGTATCGTTGGGGTTTGTGGTGAATTTATGCTTTGTTATGGTTTCCACAAATCCAAATTATGGGAGTTCCGGTCTGATATGTACTTAACTAAGCGACAAAAAGTGCAAACAAAGCACCAGGGTTCATTTCAAGAGGAGTAAAATTCAAAAGCAGAGAAGTTATCTTAAATGTATACAGAACCGTGGTTAGACCACACTGAGCAGAGTTCTGGTCCCCATATTACCAAAAGGATATAGAGTTACTGAAGAAAGTGCAAAAAATATTTACAAGGATGATACCAGAACTGAGAGGTTAAAACTATCAGGAAAGTTTGAACAGGCTGGGGCACTTTTCTCTGGAAAAGAGAAGGCTGAGGGGTGACCTGATAGAGGTCTTTAAAATTATGAAGGGGTTCGATAGGGTAGCCGTAGAGAAGATGTTTCCACTTGTGGGGGGAGTCCAAAACTAGGGACCATCAATATAAGATAGTCACTAATAAATCCAATAGGGAATTCAGAAGAAACTTTACCCAGAGAGTGGTGAGAATGTGGAACTCGCTACCACAGGGAGTGGTTGAGGTGAATAGCAGAGATACATTTAAGGGGAAGCTGGATAAACACACGAGGGAGAAAGGAATAGAAGATTATATTGACAGGGTGAGATGAAGTAGGGTGGGAGGAGGCTCGAGTGGAGCATAAACACTGACAGGGACTCGTTTCTGTGCTGTAAAATTCTATGTAATTTGTTTCCCACGGTTATTAAAGGGGTGAACATCTTATGGCCTTGTGATGGCGAAAATAGTCTATCTTATTAAGTCTGTGAAATGCCCTGTGATTTTACAACTGGAATAGGCTGCTGGGAAGGCTGGTTGAGATGAGGACACTGGATTCAGTTAAGCAGCGGCGAGATGCTGTAACGGGGAGCGGGTAGGGTTTGTATTCTGGAAGGATGAGATTTGATAGGTCATAGAATTATAGAATCATAGAAATTTTACGGCGCAGAAGGAGGCCCTTCGGCCCAGCGTGTCCGTGCCGGTAGAAGGCCAAAGGTCCTTCTTCATCTCCACCAATCCTGCAGCCTCATGAGTAAACGACAAGCTGCGTTTCCTGATTATGGGATGCTCGCTACTTGATAACAGGCTGCTAGTGTGCATCTGATGCACTGACGGACTAATTATTCTGTGTTAATCACACGCCGGCACACACACACACACACACACACACACAGTCTCATACAAGCTGCAAGGCATCAATTGGTTTTGAGAAAAAAAATCTGATCAATTATCTAATTTGCTTCAATCCCTTCCTGCTTTATGATTCCGCAGGTGCTGGCATGAACGGTACCTCTCCCAGATGGTCATTGTTGACACGTGAGTCTTGGTGATGAGTGTTGGCTATTCCTCCAAGTGTGGCATTATACCCAAGCCTAACTCTATCTCCTGCCACACACGGGCATTTCCAGAAGGGGTCTGAATAGTGATTTCCACCCACCCACCCACCCTCGCTAGCTCAAGGGCAAAGAGGTCAACAAAGCACCCGACTACCATCCTGCTCAGGTCAGATCAACTCTGCACGGACTGACGGGCATCCGACCTGGGGTCCTTCTGGCTCAGCTACTCACTGGATGAACGTGCTGAGCTATCAGGGAAGTGACCAGTCACCAGCGGCAACAACGTCCTTCTCTTTCTTTTCTCTATTTTGTTTTGTTGGAAAGTGCACCGGTGAAGGCAGGATTGCGCTCAGCATGCATACGAGAACAAAGAACTTGCCTTTCATATAGAGCCTTTCACAACCTCAGGACGTCCCAAATCATTTCACAGCCAACGAGGTATTTTTGAAGTGTGGTCACTGTTGTAATGTAGGAAATGTGGCAGCCAAATTGCGCACAGCAAGCTCCCACAAACAGCAATGTGATAATGACCAGATAATCTGTTTTTGTGGTGTTGGTTGAGGGATAAATATTGGCCCCAGGACACTGGAGAGAACTCCCCTGCTCTTCTTTGAAATAGTGCCATGGGATCTTTTATGTCCACCTGAGAGAGCAGACGGGGCCTCGGTTTAAACGTCTCATCCGAAAGACGGCATCTCTGACAATGCAGTGCTCCCTCAGCACTGCACTGGAGTGTCAGCCTGGATTATGCGGCTCAGGAGTGGGACTTGAACCCACAACCTTCTGACTCAAAGGCAGGAGTGCTACCCACTGAGGCCAAGGCTGACAACACGGCAATGGACGGTAGCCAACATCCATGGAACTGCAGCCCAGTAGGAGTAGCATCTTCAGAAGAGAACTTAAGTAAGTCCATAACTGAGCCTATGAAGCCTGCTTCATGCCCCAGGAAAGAAAAGGAGGAAACTGGAAAAAAATGCCCAGTCAAAAACAACAACTTGTATTTCTATAGCACCTTTAATGTAGTGAAAACGTCCCAAGGTGCTTCACAGGAGCGATTAGCAAACAAAAATTGACCCCGAGCCACATTAGGAGATATTAGGGACAGGTGACCAAAAGCTTGGTCAAAGAGGCAGGTTTTAAGGAGCGGATTAAAGGAGGAGAGAGAGGCGGAGAGGTTTAGGGAGGGAATTCCAGAGCTCAGGGTTCAGGCAGCTGAAGGCACGGCCGCCAATGGTGGAGCAATTAAAATCGGGGATGCGCAAGAGGCTAGAATTGGAGGAGCGCGGAGATCTCGGGGGTCGGGGGGGTTGTCGGGCTGGATTACACACTCAAGTCTCTGGAGTGGGACTTGAACCCATGACCTTCTGACTCAATGGCATAATACAGTCCAGTCTATGGTTATAAAGCTCTGCTGTAAGTATGGCAAACGTCTTCATTTGAGCTGCAAGTTCAAAAGTTCAGGTGATCGAAAAGCTGACCGACAGTCACTTACTGTTTGACAGAAACTAAATATCCCGTCTTTTTTTATCACAACACTGTTCGAGTTTGTAATTTTAACCCAGGCATCTATAGCCTGAGATGAAACGGTGTAATATATTCTATCTGTACTTTGCATGAAGCTTTGACCCCTGTTAAGAGATGTTGAGTGTGGTAAAGACATCGGATACACAGCAGTAGATTACCCAATGCAATGTGACAAAAAACAAACTCGCACAGACCAGGGGGGATTGGATCAGTCAGTCAGTTCGGACAATGCTCGCGGTCTTATAGAATCTTAGAACACAGAAGGAGGCCATTCGGCCCATCGTGCCTGTGAACGAGCTCTCCAATTAGTCCCACTTTCCCCACTCCTTCCCCATAGCCCTGCAATTTTCTTCCCTTCAAGTATTTATCCAATTCCCTTTTGAAAGTTACTATTGAATCTGCTTCCACCGCCCTTTCAGGCAGCGCATTCCAGATCACAACAACTCGTTGCTTTTAAACATTTCTCCTCATCTCACCTCTGGCTTTTTTGCCAATTGCCTTAAATCTGTGTCCTCTGGTTACCGACCCTTCTGCCACTGGAAACAGTTTCTCTTTATTTACTCTATCAAAACCCTTCATCATTTTGAACATCTCTATCAACTCTCGACTTAACCTTCTCTGCTCTGAGGAGAACAAACCCAGCTTCTCCAGTCTCTCCACATAACTGAAGTCCCTCAGTCCTGGTACCATTCTAGTAAATCTCCTCTGCACCTCCTCCATGGCCTTCATGTCCTTCCCAGAATTGGACACAGCCAAACCAGCTGTAGGGGCGAGGGCCATGGAGGGACTTGAAAACAAAGGATGAGAGTTTTAAAATCGAGGCGTGGTCGAACAAGGAGCCAATGTAGGTCAGTGAGCACAGGGGGTGATGGGTGAACGGGACTTGGTGCGAGTTAGGACATGGGGCAGCCGAGTTTTGGAGGAGCTCTAGTTTATGTAGGGTGCAAGGTGGGAGGCCGGCCTGAAGAGCATTGGAATAGTCAAGTCGAGAGGTAACAAAGGCACGGATGAGGGTTTCAGCAGCAGATGAGCTGAGGCAGGGGCGGAGACGGGCGATGTTACGGAGGTGGAAATAGGCGGTCTTGGTGATGGTGGTGCTATGTTCCGGTTCCTGTGGAACTATACACCAGTTAGGAGTCAATGCCTTCAGGTGATGTGGGTAGAGGGTATGAAAATTGGCAAGAAGAAAATAAGAAAATGATTACTCATATATATATATTAAAAAAAAACAGAATTGTTCTGAAATCACAAATTATTTCAAACTCTTGCAAGGCATACATAATCTCTAGAAAGCTAATAATTAGTTTGATGCCTTGCAGAAAACGAATTAAGTTCTAGTAACTAATTATTCTGAATACATCCGCTGATCATAATCAGCCAAAAGTTAATGTATTAACCATTAGCAAACAATTATTTCCTAAACATCTGTCGGAAAATTAGCTGCTGGCAAACAATTAGCTGCTGACTCATTTGCCTCTTAAATTCCAATGATTTCCAAGTTAGTTGCAATTGTTCTAAAAAAGGCTGGAAGATTAAGGATGAGGAGATTGCGAAGGGAGTTAACTTCCCTCAAGACAAATTATTCGCTGGTTCAAATATCAGGTTAAGAAGTTAGAAGGAACTTATTCTTTCTGCAAAAGTTAATAAAGTTGTGGATTAAGTTAGTCAGGAAAGCCACTGAAATAATTCTTTGTTTTAATATTCATTCTCGGGACGTGGGCGTCACTGACAAAGCCAGCATTTATTGCCAATCCCTAATTGCCCTTGAGAAGGTGGTGATGAGCTTCGAGGGTTTGAGAGGTGCTGTCGAAGAAGCCTTGGCGAGTTGCTGCAGTGCATCTTGTAGATGGTACACACTGCAGCCACGGTGCGCCAGTGGTGGAGGGAGTGAATGTTTAAGGTGGTGGATGAGGTGTCAATCAAGCGGGCTGCTTTGTCCTGGATGGTGTCGAACTTCTTGAGTGTTGTTGGAGCTGCACTCATCAAGGCAAGTGGAGAGTATTCCATCACACTCCTGACTTGTGCCTTGTAGATGGTGGAAAGGCTTTGGGGAGTCAGGAGGTGAGACACCCGCCGCAGAATACCCAGCCTCTGACCTGCTCATGTAGCCACAGTATTTACGTGGCTGGTCCAGTTAAGTTTCTGGTCAATGGTGACCCCCAGGATGTTGATGGTGGGGGATTCGGCGATGGTCATGCCGTTGAATGTCAAGGGGCGGTGGTTAGACTCTCGCTTGTTGGAGATAGTCATTGCCTGGCACTTGTGTGGCGCGAATGTTACCTGCCACTTATCAGCCCAAGCCTGAATGTCGTCCAGGTCTTGCTGCATGCGGGCATGGACTGCTTTATTATCTGACCTTATGATGGAGGGAAGGTCATCAATGAAGCAACAATCTAGCAGCTTCATGCTCACTTTTACTGTTACCAGCATTTTATTAAACTGAGTTCAAATTCTCAAACTGCCATGCTGAGATTTGAACTCACATTCCCTGGATTATTAATCAACAACAACAACAAATTGCATTTATATAGCGTCTATAACACAGTAAAACGTCCCAAGGTGCTTCACAAAGCTGTTATAAAACACAATTTGACACCGAGCCACATAAGGAGAAATTAGGGCAGGTGACCAAAAGCTTGGTCAAAGAGGTGGGTTTAAAGGAGCATCGTAAAGGAGGAGAGAGAGGCGGAGAGGTTTAGGGAGGGAATTCCAGAGCTCAGGGCCCAGGCAGCTGAAGGCACGGCCGCCAATGGTAGAGCGATTAAAATCAAGGATGCTCAAGAGGGCAGAATTAGAGGAGCGCAGAAATCTCGGGGGGTTGTGGGGCTGAAGGAGATTACAGAGAGAGGGAGGGTGAGGCCATGGAGGGATTTGAAAACAAGGATAAGAATTTTAAAATCAAGGCGCTGCTTAACCAGGAGCCAATGTAGGTCAGCGAGCACAGGGGTGATGGGCGAATGGGACTTAGTGCGAGTTAGGAGTCAGGCAGCCGAGCTTTGGATGACCTCAAGTTTACGTAGTGTGGAACGTGGGAGGCCAGCCAGGAGTGCGTTGGAATAGTCACGTCTAGCGGTAAAAAAGGCATGGATGAGGGTTTCAGCAGCGGATGAGCTGAGGCAAGAGCGGAGACGAGCAATGTTATGGAGGTGGAAATAGGCGGTCTTAGTTATGGCCCGGATATGTGGTCGGAAGCTCATTTCAGGGTCAATAATGACACCAAGGTTGCGAACAGTGTGGTTCAGCCTCAGACAGATGCTAGGGAGAGGGATGGAGTCAGTGGCTAAGAAACGGAGTTTGTGACGGGGACCGAAAACAATGGCTTCGGTCTTCCCAATATGTCCAGTAACATAACCGCTACACTACCCATACCCAATATAAATGAATGTGAGAAGTCGCACAACACCAGGTTATAGTCCAACAGTTTTATTTGAAATCACAAGCTTTCGGAGTGCTGCTCCTTCGTCAGGTGACTTCACCTGACGAAGGAGCAGCGCTCCGAAAGCTTGTGATTTCAAATAAAGCTGTTGGACTATAACCTGGTGTTGTGCGACTTCTTACATTTGTCCACCCCAGTCCAACACCGGCATCTCCACATCATGGCAATATAAATGAGTTCAAGAGACAACTAGATATGTTTCTGAAGAGAGAAGGGGATTGAGGAATATGGAAATACGGTGAGTAGGTAGGATTGATGTTTGAATAAAGGATGGGCTGGGTGGCCTGATGACCTCTTCCTGTTCCTACAAACTAGTGTTACCGTCCAACCTTCATTGAACAAAGCACATTTCCTGGACACAGGATTCAGGACAGATTATTCTTTACAGATTTCCTCTGGCGTTGCTCGAAGTAAGTACGTCCGGGAGCGAGAGCAGGCAGGCTGGGCCTGATTTTAACTCCTGGGACTCATTAGTGTGCCACTTGTCGACTTCCCGACCGGAAGGACTGCTTAACGGCTGTTAAAATCGGGCGGCAGGAGGCCATCGCTGGGGAACCAGGGGGTACGGTCCCTGGTACAGGGTAAATGCTCTGGGAGAGGAATCCTGGTTGGGATGGGGTGGGGGGTGGGGGGGGGGGGGCGGCTGGTTGGCAGGTTTGGCTTGGGGAGGAATCCATCACTGCTCCCCCCGCTCAGGCCTCAACTTAAAATAGCAGATCGGGCCCCAATGACATCATCAGAGCCCAATATGCATATTTAAAGTAAGGAACTCCACTTGCTCGGGACGGGTGTCCTTGCCACCTGCAATTTAAAATTGCAGTCGGTCAGATCGGGGCGAGACAAGATTGGGTAAATCCCCCCATTCCATTTTAACTGCCCCCTCCCCTCGCCTAGTTTCCGCCAAGCAGGGGGGGATTGAAAATCGACCCCATTGCTTTACAAGAACAGAAGAAATATACCATTTAACGTGTAATGTATTATTCTGCTGCTAAGGTGGCTTCAGTTGTTTCGCCTGTAACGTTAAGGCCAGAAAGTCTAATTACTACAAACAGTCTGAGGTCACTTAGAGTTGAATTGTTGTATGATCAGGGAAATTTGAAGATTGGAATGTGCTCTCGTGGCCTGGACTAATAATCCAGAGAATGTTAGTTCAAACCTACCATGGCAGTTTGAGAATTTGAGTATAGTTTAAAAAAAAATTGGAAATAAAAAAATCTGGTATCCAGTAAAAGTGACCATGAATCTGTTGGATTGTCTTAAAAAAAACCCCAACTGGTTCAGTAATGTCCTTCAAGGAAGGAAACCTGCCGTCCTTACCCGGTCTGGGCTTATATGTGACTCCAGTCCCACACCAACGTGGTTGACTCTTAATTGCCCTCTGAAGCAGTCTGGCAAGTCACTCAGTTGTATCAAACGTTGGGAAACTAAGGTTTGAATCATAGAATTTTACAGCACAGAAGGAGGCTATTCCACCCATCGTGCCTGTACTGTCTCTTTGAAAGAGCTCTCCAATTAGTCCAAATCCCCTGCCCTTTCCCCATAGCCTGCAAATGTTTCCTTTTCAAGTATTTATCCAATTCCCTTTTGAAAGTTACTAGTGAATCTGCTTCCACCGCCCCTTCAGGCAGCACATTCCAGATCACAACAACTCAGTCTCCTCACCTCCCTCTGGTTCTTTTGCCAGGGGGATTGACAGGGTAGATGCTGAGAGGTTGTTTCCCCCTGTCTAGAACCAGGGGTCATAGTCTCAGGATAAGGGGTCGGCCATTTAGGACTGAGGTGAGGAGCAATTTCTTCACTCAGAGGGTGGTGAATCTTTGGAATTCTCTACCCCAGAGGGCTGTGGAGGCTCAGTCGTTGAGTATATTCAAGACAGAGATCGGTAGATTTTTGGACTCTAGGGGAATCAAGGGATATGGGGATCGGGCGGGGAAGTGGAGCTGAGGTCAAAGATCAGCCATGATCTTATTGAATGGGGGAGCAGGCTCGAGGGGCCGTATAGCCTACTCCTGCTCCTAATTCTTATGTTTTTATGTTCTTCTAAATGCCAGCCTTGCCAGTGACGCCCACGTCACGAGAATGCATAATAAAAAAGGTACTATACAAATGTGCATTCTTGTTGATTCTTAATAAAACAACTGAAGTAACACAGAAGATAACTGCCTGGGTAAGTAAGCTTGATGTGCAGTAATTATGACTTAACCTGCTCCAGGTGATTATCTTTTTAATTATCTTTGTTTTTCTGCAAAATGGATAGTGCCTCGAAGATGTCAATTTAATTCACCAGGGAGTTAAATGGATGTGTTCAGTGAAGGACCAGAATCCATCTGCTCCACTTCGTTAGGAATAAAATGTGTGCAGTTTGTTTTTACTAAACATTAAAAAGAAACACAACCGTTTGGAATACGTCAAAGAGTAGGGAAGTCCCCACAGAGAATCTTACAGCGCAGAGGGAGGCCATTCAGCCCATCGTGCCTACCCTGGCTCTGTGAAAGAGCTGCCAACTTAGTAAAAAAATTCCTTGCCCTTCACCCAAACCCTTTCCATTTCTTTTCTTTCTCAAATATTTATACGCTTCCCTTTTAAAAGCAAATGATGGATTTTGCTTCCCCCGCTGTTTCTAGTTGGTCATTCCATGTCCTAACAATCCTTTGTTTAAAAGTTTTTTGCTTAAACCTCTGGTTTTACGCCCTCCATAAACCTGAGGTCATTCAAGACTTGGCTGCCCCGTGTCCGAACTTGCACCGAGTCCCGTTCACCCATCACCCCCTGTGCTCGCTGACCTACATCAGCTCCCGGTCTGGCAACACCTCGATTTTAGAATTCTCATCCTTGTTTTCAAATCCTGCCGTGGCCGCCTTACCCCCTCCCTATCTCTGTAACTTCCTCCAGCCCTACAACCCTCCGCGATCTCTGCGCTCCTCCAATTCTGGCCTCTTGCGCATCCCCCGATTTCCATCGCTCCACCATTGGCGGCTGTGCCTTCAGCTGCCCGGGCCCTGAGCTCTGGAATTCCCTCCCTAAACCTCTCCGCCTCTCTCTCCTCCTTTAAGACGCTCCTTAAAACCTACCTCTTTGAACAAGCTTTTGGTCACCTGTCCCTAATATCTCCTTATGTGGCTCGGTGTCAAATTCTGTTTGATAATCGCTCCTGTGAAGCGCCCTGGGACGTTTTACTACGTTAAAGGTGCTTTACAAATTCTAGTTGTGGTTGTTGTTGTTTTGTTCTTCTAGTCATCTTTTTAAATTTATGCCCTCTAGTCACAGACTCCCCAACCAGAGGAAATAGTTTTTCGGGATTTGAGTTATCGAACTCCCTCCTAATTCTGAACAACTCCATCAGATCGCCTCTTAACCTTCTCCCCTTTATTGAAAAATAATTACAGTTTCTCTCGTCAGATGGTACAACTCTATTTGGCAGAAGGCGATCTAGAAGGACCTTGGTCTTTTTTGTCTAGCAATTCCTATGTTCTAGTCTCTTCTCATAACTAAAGCCTTCCATCCCAGGTGTCATCTTAGTGAATCTCCTCCCTGTGGCCTTGACATCTTCTTATAACCGTGGCCTAAAACTGGACGTAATATTCTAACTGCAGCCCAACCATGATTTGTACAGGATTAGCATTACTTCTTTGCTTTTGCACTCTGCCTCTCTTTATAAAAATCCAGGACCGGGGAAAAATTCGGTTGGTTAGCGCCTCCCGTTAACGCTTCTGGGGGGCGCTAGGAACTTAGCGCCCGAGCGCGGTGATCTTAGCGGCGCTCGCGAAATTGACCAGTCGTTTTGTGGCGGCGCTAAACACTACCGCCACAATCTCCTGCGCCCGCAGATCGTGACGTCAGTCGAGCGTGCAATGTCCCAGTAGCGCCCCAGACCGGATATTGAGTCGTGCCCCCTGCCTTAGCGCCTGCTGCTAGCAACGACAGGTAGAGGGGAACGCTTTCAGGTCGGGAAGGGGCTGGGGGAGCGCTAGTTAAAGGCGGCGCTTCCTGCCTTTTCTTGTCGGCAAAATCTTTGGTACACCCTGGGTGTGAGGGAGAGAGACGTCTGGAGAAATTTAACACTGTCCTAAGGAGTTTTGGCCCTCATCACCACTTTTGAGGTTCCTACGCACCGAGCTCTTTCCCTGGGCCTAACCATTAGTGCTTCCAACACATTTGCTTTCGAGGTCTCTCCAGGCTGAGATTCAAGGCTGCAATGAGCAGGCAGTGGCTGGCCAGCAAGATGGCCCCTCCCCTTTAAGAACTGGACGGCGCCAGTCTGTCTGGCTTCCATGGTATCTGACATCGCCTGAGCTTCGGTAGCGTTCTGAGGTAGCGCCTCGCCCCCCGACGTTTGCGCCTTAAGAGAGGTGTGTAGCGCCTGCTTTAGCGCTCAAATCACCTCCAGGGTCAATAGAGGCGAATTTTGCAGTCGGAGGCGATAATTAGTGCAGGGCGCTAAACTTTGCGCCCGGCCGATATTAGCGCCCCAAAATGGGCGATACCCAATTTTCCCCCCAAAAGTTCCTACATTACAACAGTGACTACTCTTCAAAAAGTACTTCATTGGCTGTAAAGCATTTTGGGACGTCCTGAGGTTGTGAATGAAAATACTTGCGCCTTTCATGACCTCAGGACGTCCCAAAGCACTTTACATCCAATTAAGTACTTTTTGAAGTGTAGCTCCCACAAACAGCAATGTGATAATGACCAGATAATCTGTTTTAGTGATGTTGATTGAGGGATAAATATTGACCCCAGGACACCAGGGGGAATTCCCCTCGATTCTTCGAAATAGTGCCGTGGGATCTTTTACGTCCACCTTTGGGGGCAGACGGGGCCTCGGTTTAACGTCTCATCCGAAAGACGGCACCTCTGACAGTGCAGCGCTCCCTCAGCACTGCACTGGAGTGTCAGCCTAGATTATGTGCTCAAGTCCCTGGAGTGGGACTATGAACCCACAACCTTCTGACTCAGAGGCGAGAGAGCGAGAGAGTGCTGCCCACTGAGCCACGGCTGACACCGTGCTATACAAATGCAAGTTCTTCTCTTTCTTTCCAACTTGATGTTTGGAAGTACTCTGCCGGCTCTTTGAACGAGCTCTCCAATCTGTCCCACTCCCTTACTCTTTCCCCATAGCCCTGCAAATTTTTCATTTTCAAGTATTTATCCAATTCCCTGTTGAAAGTTACTATTGAATCTGCTTCCACCGCACTTTCAGGTAGTGCATTCCAGATCACAACAACCCATTGGATAAAAAACTCTCTCCTCATCTTCCCCCCTGGCGTTTCTTGCCAATTATCTTAAATCTGTGTCCTCCTGCCACTGGAAACAGTTATACATTCCTGCAACAGTTATACATTCCTTTCTGGCGCAAAAACACAAAAGGAAAAGCGGCCCAACCATGGCTAACAAAATAAATTAAGGATAGTATTAGATCCAAAGAGGAGTCATATAAAGTTGCCAGAAAAAGTAGCAAGCCTGAGGATTGGGAGCAGTTTAGAATTCAGCAAAAAAGGACCAAGAGATTGATTAAGAGGGGAAAAATAGAATATGAGAGTAAACTTGCAAGGAACATAAAAGCGGACTGTAAAAGCTTCTACAAGTATGTAAAAGAAGATTAGTGAAGACAAATGTAGGTCCCTTGCAGTCAGAAACGGGAGAATCTATAATGGGGAACAAGGAAATGGCAGAGCAATTAAACAAATACTTTGGTTCTGTCTTCACGGAAGAGGACACAAATAACTTCCCAGAAATGCTAGGGAACCAAGGGTCTAGTGAGAAGGAGGAATTAAAGGAAATTAGTATTAGCAAAACAATAGTGCTTGAGAAATTAATGGGACTGAAAGCTGATAAATCCCAGGGCCTGATAATCTGCATCCCAGAGTACTAAAAGAGGTAGCCATGGAAATAATGGATGCATTGGTTGTCATCTTCCAAAATTCTATAGATTATGGAACAGTTCCTGCAGATTGGAGGGAGGCAAATGTAACCCCACTATTTAAAAAAGGAGGGAGAGAGAAAACAGGGAACTACAGACCGGTTAGCCTAACATCAGTAGTAGGGAAAATGCTGGAGTCTATTATAAAGGATGTGATAACAGGACACTTAGAAAATATCAATGGGATTAGACAAAGTCAACATGGATTTATGAAAGGGAAACCTACTGGAGTTTTTTGAGGATGTAACTGGTAGAATAGATAAGGGAGAACCAGTGGATGTGGTGTATTTGGATTTTCAGAAAGCCTTTGATAAAGTCCCACATAAGAGGTGAGTGTGCAAAATTAAAGCACATGGGATTGGGTGTAATATACTGGCATGGATTGAAAATTGGTTAACAGACAGGAAACAGAGAGTAGGAATAAATGGGTCTTTTTCGGGGTGGCAGGCGGTGACTAGTGGGGTACCGCAGGGATCAATGCTTGGGCCCCAGCTATTCACAATATATATCAATGATTTGGATGAGGGAACCAAATGTAATATTTCCAAGTTTGCTGATGACATGAAACTAGGTGGGATTGTGAGTTGTGAGGGGAATGCAAAGAGGCTTCAAGGCGATTTAGACAAGTTGAGTGAGTGGGCAAATACATGGCAGATGCAGTATAAAGTGGATAAATGTGAACTTAGGTAGGAAAAACAGAAAGGCAGAGTATTATTTAAATGGTGATAGATTGGGAAATGTTGATGTACAAAGGGACCTGGGTGTCCTTGTACACCAGTCACTGAAAGCAAACACGCAGGTGCAGCAAGCAGTTAGGAAGGCAAATGGTATGTTGGCCTTCATTGCAAGAGGATTTGAGTACAGGAGCAAGGATGTCTTACTACAGTTATACAGGGCCTTGGTGAGACCACACCTGGAGTACTGTGTGCAGTTTTGGTCTCCTTACCTAAGAAAGGATATACTTGCCATAGAGGGAGTGCAGCGAAGGTTCACCAGACTGATTCCTGGGATGGCAGGATTGTCGTATGAGGAGAGATCGGGTCGACTAGGCCTGTATTCACTAGAGTTTAGAAGAATGAGAGGGGATCTCATTGAAACGTATAATATTCTGACAGAGCTAGACAGACTGGATGCAGGGAGGATGTTCCCCCTGGCTGGGGGGGTCTAGAACGAGGGGTCACAGTCTCAGGATACGGGGTAGGACATTTAGGACTGAGATGAGGAGAAATTTCTTCACTCAGAGGGTGGTGAACCTGTGGAATTCTCTACCACAGAAGGCTGTGGAGGCCAAGTTACTGAATATACTTAAGAAGGAGATAGATAGATTTCTAGACACAAAAGGCATCAAGGGGTTTGGGGAGAGAGCGGGAATATGGTATTGAGATAGAGGATCAGCCATGATCATATTGAATGGCGGAGCAGGCTCGAAGGGCCGAATGGCCTACTCCTGCTCCTATTTTTCTGTTCCTATGTTTCTATTTACTCTATCAAAACCCTTCATGATTTTGAGCACCTCTCTAAAATCTCCCCGTAACCTTCTCTGCTCTAAGGAGAACAATCCCAGCTTCTCTAATCATAAGAACATAAGAAATAGGAGCAGGAGTAGGCCACATGGCCCTTCGCCCCTGCTTCGCCATTCAATATGATCATGGCTGATCTTCGACCTCAACTCCACTTTACCGCCCGATCCCATATCCCTTGGCTCCCTCAACAGCCTTCATAATGTGGGACTCGCTACCACATGGAGTGGTTGAGGTGACTAGCATTTAAGGGGAAGCTAGATAAGTACATGAGGGAGAAAGGAATAGAAGGATATGCAGATAGGGTGAGATGAAGTAGGGTGGGAGGAGGCTCGTGTGGAGCATAACACCTTGCAGCATAGGCCAGTTGGGCCGAATGAATCCTATGTAATTCTATGAGATGGTCTGGGATGTAGACTTTGTCAATGGGGCCATCAACATTTTTACGATCATCCATAGGTGCAATTTTGAGGCATCAGATCTGTTCCTAATACCTTATCACATCTACACCTCCTCTCCCCTTCTAAGATGCAAGGACTTCTGTTATCACAACATTCTCCATATTGCCTTTGAATCAGAAGGTTGTGGGTTCAAGCCCCATTCCAGGATTTAAGCAGATAATCTATGCTGACACTTCAGTGCAGTACTGAGGGAATGCTGCATGGTCTGAGGTGCCATCTTTTGGATGAGAGGTTAAACAAAGATCTCCTCTGCCTGCTCAGGTTGGCTGAAAAAGATCCCATGGCATTATTTGAAGAAGAGCGGGAGGGACTTCCCCTGGCCACCATTCATCCCTCAACCAACACAACAGATTATCTGGTCACTTATCTCATTTGTGGGACCTTGCTGTGCACAAAACCACAGCCGCATTTGCCTGCATAACAACAGTAACCGTACCATAAAGGTAATTCGGTGGCTGAGAAGTGCTTTGGGACATCCTACAGGCGTGATAAGGCGGCGTACAAAATGCAAGTACCTTTTTATCCATCAGCCTGCTTAGCAGCTGGCAAAGCGTTGTCCACTGTGGAGAAGACTTGACGTGACAATGGAGACAATGGCATTGTGAAGATGAGGACCACTGATTGATGGGAGGGGCTGCAAGCTACTAAAGTCGTTAGGCCCACCCAAGACTAATTTAAACAAGAAAAAAAGAGGAAAGATTTAACTGGTGAACAAGCTGATGTGCAACGAACCAGGAAAAATGCTTACTAAACGCAAAGCTAATCTAAAAACAGCTTGTTCCCCGTGTAAATGAGATGAGGAAGCAGATGCTTGTTGATTAAGGGGTTTGCAGGTGGTATGGAACTGCACTGCAGATGCTATTAGTGAGAAAATGATCTTGTTAATTCAATGCAAAGCACTGTAATTTAGAGAATAGACATACTTAGTTTGACCAACCCATCATCAAAATTGGTTTTGTTCTTTCCTCCCTTCCCTTCTCTCTATTATGTATAAAGTAGCCATGTTCTTCCTTGAATCAGCATTTCGATGCGTTATTTAAATGTGCACCCAGGTTAGTCACACCATCTGATTTCTTTTTTTTAATTCATTCACGGGATGTGGATGTCATTGACAAGGTCAGCATTTATTGCCCATCCCCTAACTGCCCTTGAACAACTGAGTGTCTTGCTAGGCCATTTCAGAGGGCAGTATAAGAGTCAACCACATTGCTGTGGGTCTGCAGTCACATATAGGCCAGACCGGGTAAAGACAGCAGATTTCCTTCCCTAGAGAACATTAATGGATCAGATGGGTTTTTATGACAAATCCAGTAATATTCATGATCACCATTAATCATAGTAGCTTTTTATTCCAGATTTATTTAATTAACTGAATTTAAATTCTACAGCTGTTGTGGGGAGATTTGAACTTGTGTCTCTGGATCATTATGATCCAGGATTACTGGTCCAGTAACATAACCACTACACTACCAACTTCATGACAACACACTCCCAATCCAATCATTCAAGGATAGAATGGTAACAGAATGACCACTTCCCATCATACAGAATCCAAATGGACTAGACCCTTTCCAATTCACTCCCATTATACAGAATTCCAATCTATAGCAACTTCATAAAATGAACAATACGTGGATGTAAACACTTGAAAACTCATTAATAAAACAAAGAATTCCAACTGGACCAAACCTCTTCCTATTGACTCCCATTGCATAGAATTCCAATGGACCAAACTCTTTTCCGTTCATTCCCGGAATACAGAATTCCAATGGTCGAAATCCCTTCCCATTCACTCCCATTATATAGAATTCTAATGGATCAAACCCTTTCCCATTCACTCCTATGGCATAGACTCAAAGGACTAAACCCTTCCCATTCAATCCATTGCATACAAGCGAATGGAATGAAGCACTTCCAAGCCACAGTTGTTACATAAGCTTCCCGATGCGAGTTCAAAGTATTTCCAACTTTCTGACGCTCAGTTGTAGTCGATCCACTGGGGAAGTAGTACCGGAACACGAGCAGCTTTCTCAAATCGAATCACCCATTGTAAAAAAAAAAAAATCTCTTAAGTTGTGTGTTTGTATTAAAGCTTTCTGTTTTTCCGTGTCCCAATTATCGAGCGAAAGATTAGACAGGCACTGCTACAAGGGCTTCCAAATTACTGCCTGCAGTTAACAGAAAGTTCTGGTTCAGGCATATCATTTCTTGGTAAAACTGATCAGGATTCAGCCCCACTTGAAGGGAAATGTTAATGTGGAGACACAACAGATATGCCTGTGCTGACAAGCTAAATCTGTCGTCAACTGTGCTGGCACATGTCTCAGACTTCAACACCATGATGATTCTGGGCCTGAGGGGATTAAGGCGTGAAAAAAAGAGAGACTCAAGCGATTAAATTTAATTTTAGACTGTGAGAGAAGGCACGGGATAGGTCTTTAAAATAATGGAAAGTCTAAGATGTGCTAGAAGCAATCGGGCAATTTAACCAGGACAATAAGCTTAGGACCAATGCCCCCTTTAGGCTGCACAGACGCACAGCTCCCTGAAGGTCTCGCGCGGCCGGTTTGCCAGCTTTCAAAACAGGAAAAACGCGCAGGCGCGGTAATTTGAATGGGCCGTGCAGCCCGTTAAAGGGGCCGCGTGGCCCCCGCCCCCCCCAAAAAATTACAGGGAACATTGTTTAGGACGCTAGTTAAAAATTCACAAGCCTCGAGCAAGGTTAGCCGTCAGGACAGGCTGTTCCCCTCACCGGATAGTGGGTGTGGAGCGGACTCCAAATATCTCCTTACAGGACAACGGGACAAATACGTTGATTCAGGGTCAATCGGCGCCTTGGATTATTTCTCAAGCAAAGTGGAGGATAGTTACATAACACAAATTATGTGCATAAAATCAATCCTAGTTACTTAATAGGGTTGCCAACCCTCCAGGATTGCCCTGGAGTCTCCTGGACACCGCAACGAGCAACCCAGGAGAGAAATCGTAGGGTCATTCAAAAATAAATTGTGTTTTCATTTTTTATTTTTCGGTACAATTTTGTTTACTAGTTGTAAAAATGTTGGGAGATGGGAAAACCGGCTGTTTGACCGACAAGAATGATCCAATCGGGTAATGAAGAATCTATTCGCTTTCTGATTGGCCCGGGCAGGTGGTGCGCCGTGAGGATCGACGTGTCGGGCGACCAATGGCGGGAGCGTGGGGGCGGGAGGCATGAGGTCATGCGATGATGCCTCCAGGAATATGTCCATCCAGAGTTGGCCACCCAGTCACTTACAACAGTGCGGTCTCCAGGAGTGATTGACGGGGGGGAATTACCCAATCATCTCCATTCTGGCCGGGACTTGTGCTGTCACTGTACGCAGCCTTAAATTGGGGGTGGGGGTGGGGGTGGGGGGTGGGGGGAGTTGAATCTCCCTGGAGCACTGCTGTAACTGTGGCGGAAGCCCCGTTTGTACCTATAAATGTTATAATGGCGGAGCGGGAGAAGCCAGGAGGAAATTCCTAGTGTTGGTGTTTCTTAAGAGTCGTGGATTAACCGCTGGTGGCGGGGGAGGAATACACAACAACAACAACTTGCATTTACACAGCGCCTTTAATATAGTAAAACGTCCCAAGTCGCTTCACAGGAGCGTAAATCGAACAAAATTTGACACCTGGCCACATAAGGAGATATTAGGGCAGGTGACCAAAAGCTTGATCAAGGAGGTAGGTTTTAAGGAGCGTCTTAAAGAAGGAAAGAGAGGTGGAGAGGTTTAGGGAGGGAATTCCAGAGCTTAGGGCCCAGGCAGCTGAAGGCACGGCCACCAATGGTGGAGCGATTAAAATCAAGGGGTGCTCGAGGGGGAAGAATTGAAGGAGCGCAGAGATCTCGGAGGATTGTAAGGCCGGAGAAAGTTACAGAGATAGGGAGGGTCGAGGCCATGGAGGGAATTGGAAAATAGGGACGAGATATTTTTAAATCGAGGCGTTGCCGAACCGGGAGCCAATGTAGGTCAGCGAGCACAGGGGTGATGGGTGTGTGGGCATATAGTGAACCAGGTATAAAGGTAAGTCTTGTGATTGCATGGAACTAGTGCAGATTCTCACTCGACGGGAGCGCGTATCGGAAATTTGCAAAGAACCCCCCCCAACTAAGATTACCCATCCATCCCTTCATGAAATTTACTCTGCAGACTCTGGATGGAGTGGGCTTGATGAATCGAGTGGAGTTTTCTCACCACAGATTTGTTATGTTTGCAAACTGACAGGAAAGGGTTTGATCCACTGAACATCTATTCAACGGGGATGGGTGGAGATTCGCTTCATTCGAGTGGAAATCAATATTGAGTTTCTTCCCCCTTTTAGCTCAGTTGGTAAATTCCAGGATTAGTAGGAAGATCCCCGGTTCATCGCCCAATGGGCACTTAGTGAGGATGGTCAGTAGGGTGGTGCCACGGTTAACCTCAGTAGCCCCTGGCTGAGGAAAAGGGAATTAAATAACCCCAAATTCCTGCTCCCAATCACTATCCAGTGAACCCCCCCCACCCCCGCCCCCTTATTGGAAAGTGAGTGCGTGTGTGGATCTCATAAGAACATAAGAAATAAGACCAGGAGAGGGCCATACGGCCCCTCGAGCCTGCTCCGCCATTCAATAAGATAATGGCTGATCTTCGACCTCAACTCCACTATCCTACACTATTCCCATATCCCTTGATTCCCCGAGAGTCCAAAAATCTATCGATCTCAGCCTTGAATATACTCAATGACTGAGAATTCCAAAGATTCACAACCCTCTGAGTGAAGAAATTCCTCCTCATCTTGGTCTTAAATGGCCTACTCCTTTTCCTGAGACTATGCCCCCTAGTTCTAGATTCTCCAGCCAGGGGAAACAACCTCTCGGCATCTACCCTGTCAATTCCCCCTCAGAATCTTATATGTTTCAATGAGATCACCTCTCATTCTTCTAAACTCCAGAGAGTATCGGCCCAATCTACTCAATCTCTCCTCATAGGACAACCCTCTCATCCCAGGAATCAATCAATCTAGTGTCAGGGTAGCTGCATTGGCCCTCATTATACCAGGACTACCTAAAACCAGGGCTCACTATCGCAGGCCTGCCCATATCAGCCTGTCACAGTCAGGCCTGATCGTACTTGCGCGACCCACACAAGGGTTAATTAGATCAGGGTTTATTATACAGAACAGCAAAATAGGGATGTGGAGACTAATTGCATATTTTAGGACATTGCCAGCAATCTCCGTCCATCAGAGCTAAATATACATGTGGTTTTGACAGCATAAGTAACTACACATAGAGACAGTTCGACAATCTAGTGCAGGTTATTAAAACAAAATCCTTTATATATTACATTCTAGACTTAATTTTGACAGTTACTGTTTCTGCCGATTGCTGTCGATGGAGAGAAGATTCACATTCAAATTTATTCATCTCTTCCCCTCATGTTTCTTGGTATGGCCTATTCCTGCTCCTAATTTTAATGTTCTTATGTTCTTATGATACACCCAGCTGTGGTGTAGGGAGCCCGGATTTATTATGTCCTGGTCTGTACTGTCCTAGTGTATCCAGTCCTGGTGTATTCAGTCCTGGTGTATCCAGTCCTGGTGTATTCAGTCCTGGTGTATCCAGTCCTGGTGTATTCAGTCCTGGTGTATCCAGTCCTGGTGTATTCAGTCCTGGTGTATCGAGTCCTGGTGTATCGAGTCCTGGTGTATCCAGTCCTAGTGTATCCAGTCCTGGTGTATCCAGTCCTAGTGTATTCAGTCCGGGTGTATTCTGTCCTGGTCTATCCAGTCCTGGTGTATCCAGTCCTGGTGTATCCAGTCCTGGTGTATTCAGTCCAGGTGTATTCAGTCCTGGTGTATCCAGTCCAGGTGTATTCAGTCCTGGTGTATCCAGTCCTGGTGTATTCAGTCCTGGTGTATTCAGTCCTGGTGTATCCAGTCCTGGTGTATCCAGTCCTGGTGTATTCAGTCCTGGTGTATTCTGTCCTGGTGTATCCAGTCCTGGTGTATTCAGTCCTGGTGTATCCAGTCCTGGTGTATTCAGTCCGGGTGTATTCAGTCCTGGTGTATCCAGTCCTGGTGTATTCAGTCCGGGTGTATTCTGTCCTGGTGTATTCAGTCCTGGTGTATCCAGTCTTGGACAAGAGGAAGCAGCTGATTGGGTGAGTACGGCCAGGTGAGTATTTATACTACTCTGTAGTTTGACAGTTAAGGTTAATAGTTTATAAAGTTTAGAAGGTCCTAATTTTTGTGGTTATAGTTTCTAAGGTCTCTGTTGTGTAGCAGGGACTGCTAGTATACAAGGGCAATTGAGTATATCATTTAATTGTAGTGTAATTTGTGGTATTGATTTGAGTTAATTTAAATTAATTAAAGGGTAAGTCATGGCAGCACAGCTCAGTCCCGTGACATGCTCCTCCTGCACTATGAGGGAAATCAGGGACACTTCCTGTGTCCCTGTTGACCATGTGTGCAGGAAGTGTATCCAGCTGCAGCTACTGGAAGACCGCATTGCGGCGCTGGAGCTGCGAATGGATACATACTGGAGCATTCGCGATGCTGAGGACGTCGTGGATAGCACGTTTAGGGAGTTGGTCACACCGCAGGTAAAGGCTGCACAGGCAGGAAGGGAATGGGTGACCACCAGGCAGAGTAGTAGGCGCAGGCAGGTAGTGCAGGGGTCCCCTGTGGACATCCCCCTCTCAAACAGATATACCACTTTGGATACTGTTGGGGGGGAATGACTTATCGGGGGAAGGCAGCAGCAGCCAACTTCCTGGCACCATGGGTGGTCCTGCTGCACAGGACGGGAGAAAAAAGAGCGGGAGAGCTATAGTGATCGGGGATTCTATTGTAAGGGGAATAGATAGGCGTTTCTACGGCCGCAAACGAGACTCCAGGATGGTATGTTGCCTCCCTGGTGCAAGGGTCAAGGATGTCTCGGAGCGGCTGCAGGGCATTCTGGAGGGGGAGGGTGAACAGCCAGTTGTCGTGGTGCATCTAGGTACCAACGATATAGGTAAAAAATGGGATGAGGTCCTAAAAACTGAATATAGGGAGTTAGGAGGTAAATTTAAAAATAGGACCGCAAAGGTAGTAATCTCAGGATTGCTACCGGAGCCACGTGCTAGTCAGAGTAGAAACAGAAGGATATTTCAGATGAATACGTGGCTAGAGGAATGGTGCAAGGGGGAGGGATTCAAATTCCTGGGACATTGGAACTGGTTCTGGGGGTGGTGGGACCAGTACAAACTGGACGGTTTGCACCTGGGCAGGGCCGGGACCGATGTCCTAGGGGGAGTGTTTGCTAGTGCTGTTGGGGAGGGTTTAAACTAAAATGGCAGGGGGTTGGGAACCTGTGCAGGGAAACAGAGGAAAGGGAAGCAAGGATAGAAGCAAAAGACAGGAAGGAGAAAAGCAAAAGTGGAAGGCAGAGAAATCAAGGGTGTGAATCAAACAAGGCTACAGTAAATAATAATTCTAAAAGGACTCAGAGTGGTAAAAAAACAAGCCTGAAGGCTTTGTGTCTTAATGCGAGGAGCATTCGTAATAAAGTGGATGAATTAGCTGCGCAAATAGATGTAAACGGATATGATATAATTGGGATTACGGAGACATGGCTCCAGGGTGACCAAGGCTGGGAATTCAACATCCAGGGGTATTTAATATTCAGGAAGGACAGACAAAAAGGAAGAGGAGGCGGGGTAGCATTGCTGGTTAAAGAGGAGATTAACACAATAGTAAGGAAGGATATTAGCTCTGATGATGTGGAATCTGTATGGGTAGAGCTGAGAAATACCATGGGGCAGAAAACATTAGTGGGAGTTGTATACAGACCCCCAAACAGTAATGCTGAGGTTGGGGATGGCATTAAACAGGAAGTTAGAGACGCGTGCAATAAGGGCACAGCAGTTATCATGGGTGACTTTAATCTACATATAGATTGGGCTAACCAAATTAGTAACAATACTGTGGAGGAGGAATTCCTAGAGTGTATACGGGATGGTTTCCTACACCAATATGTCGAGGAACCAACTAGCGATCAGGCCATCTTAGACTGGGTATTATGTAATGAGAAAGGATTAATTAGCAATCTTGTTCTGCGAGGCCCCTTGGGGTGGAGCAATCATAATATGATAGAATTCTTCATTAAGATGGTGAGTGAAGTAGTTGACTCAGAGACTAGGGTCCTGAATTTAAATAAAGGAGACTACGATGGTATGAGGCGCGAGTTGGCTAGGATGGATTGGGGAGCGTTACTTAAAGGGTTGACGGTGGATAGGCAATGGCAAACATTTAAAGATCGCATGGATGAACTACAGAATTTGTTCATCCCTGTTTGGCATAAAAATAAAACAAAAAAGGTGACTCAACCGTGGCTAACAAGGGAAATTAGGGATAGCATAAGATCCAAGGAGAGCACATATAAATTGGCCAGAGAAAGCAGCAAACCTGAGGATTGGGAACAGTTTAGGATTCAGCAAAGGAGGACAAAGGAATTAATTAAGAGGGGGAAATAGAATATGAGAGTAAGCTTGCAGGGAACATAAAAACTGACTGTAAAAGCTTCTATAGATATGTGAAGAGAAAAAGATTGGTGAAGTCAAGCATAGGTCCCTTGCAGTCAGAATCAGGGGAATTTATAATGGGGAACAAAGAAATGGCAGACCAATTAAATACATACTTTGGTTCTGTCTTCACAAAGGAGGACACAAATAAACTCCCAGAGATGTCGGGGAACATAGGGTCTAATGAGAGGGAGGAATTGAATGAAATCAGTATTTGTAGGGAAATGGTGTTAGGGAAATTGACGGGATTGAAGGCCGATAAATCCCCAGGGCCTGATAATCTACATCCTAGGGTACTTAAGGAAGTGGCCCCAGAAATAGTAGATGCATTGCTGGTCATCCTTCAAAATTCTATAGACTCTAGAACAGTTCCCATGGATTGGAGGGTGGCTAATGTAACCCCACTATTTAAAAAAGGTGGTATAGAAAAAACGGGGAATTATAGACCGGTAAGCCTGACATCGGTAGTGGGCAAAATGCTAGAGTCCATTATAAAAGATGTAATAGCAGAGCACTTGGAAAACAGTGACAGGATCGGACAAAGTCAACATGGATTTACAAAAGGTAAATCATGCCTGACTAATCTAGTGGAACTTTTTGAGGATGTAACTGGTAGAATAGATATGGGAGAACCAGTGGATGTGGTGTATTTGGACTTTCAGAAGGCTTTCGATAAGGTCCCACATAAGAGATTAGCGTGCAAAGTTAAAACACATGGGATTGGGGGTAAGGTACTGATTTGGATAGAGAACTGGTTGGCAGACAGGAAGCAAAGAGTTGGAATAAACGAGTCTTTTTCCGAGTGGCAGGCAGTGACTAGTGGGGTACTGCAGGGATCGGTGCTAGGCCCCCAGCTATTCACAATATATATTAATGATCTAGACGAGGGAACTAGATGTAATATCTCTAAGTTTGCAGACAACACAAAGCTGGGTGGGCGTGTGTACTGTGAGGAGGATGCAGAGAAACTCCAGGATGATTTGGACAGGTTGGGTGATTGAGCAGATGCATGGCAGATGCAGTATAATGTGGATAAATGCGAGGTTATCCACTTTGGTGGCAAAAACAGGAAGACAGATTATTATCTGAAAGGCAATAGATTGGGAAAAGGGGAAGTGCAACGAGATCTGGGAGTCCTTGTGCACCAGTCGCTGAAGGTAAGCATGCAGGTGCAGCAGGCGGTTAAGAAGGCAAATGGTATGTTGGCCTTCATAGCGAGAGGATTCGAGTACAGGAGCAAGGATGTCTTGCTGCAGTTGTACAAGGCCTTGGTGAGACCACACCTTGAGTATTGTGTGCAGTTTTGGTCGCCTTATCTGAGGAAGGATGTTCTTGCCATGGAGGGAGTGCAGCGAAGATTTACCAGACTGATACCTGGGATGGCAGGAATGACGTATGAAGAGAGATTGGGTCGATTAGGCTTATATTCGCTAGAGTTTCGAAGAATGAGAGGGGATCTCATTGAAACTTATAAAATTCTAACAGGACGAGACAGACTAGATGCAGGTAGGATGTTCCTGATGGCGGGGGAGTCCAGAACCAGAGGTCACAGTCTAAGGATAAGGGGCAAGCCATTTAGGACTGAGATGAGGAGGAATTTCTTCACCCAGAGAGTGGTGAACCTGTGGAATTCTCTACCACAGAAGGCAGTTGAGGCCAATTCATTAAATATATTCAAGAAGGATATAGATATATTTCTTAAGGCTAAAGGGATCAAGGGATATGGGGAGAAAGCAGGGACAGGGTACTGAATTTGGATGATCAGCCATGATCTCATTAAATGGTGGAGCAGGCTCGAGGGGCCGAATGGCCTACTCCTGCTCCTATCTTCTATGCTTCTATGTATCCAGTCCTGGTGTATCCAGTCCTGGTGTATCCAGTCCTGGTGTATTCAGTCCTGGTTTATTCAGTCCTGGTGTATCCAGTCCTGGTGTATTCGGTCCTGGTGTATTCGGTCCTGGTGTATCCGGTCCTGGTGTATCCAGTCCTAGTGTATCCGGTCCTGGTGTATCCGGTCCTGGTGTATTCAGTCCTGGTGTATTCAGTCCTGGTGTATCCAGTCCTGGTGTATCCAGTCCTGGTATATTCAGTCCTGGTGTATCCAGTCCTGGTGAATTAAAGTCTAGCACAAGGATTCAATTTTATGAAATGTAAAGGAGATATTTCCATTCATCAATCGTTAGTTGTCAAGGGTGTAAAGAATGGAGTCAGACTTTGAACGTGGTCACTTGTCCCTGATAGCATTCTCCTCTGTACAAGCCTCCCTGATAGTTAGTGAACATGAAACTGGTGTCAATGTACATACTCATGCAGAAATGTTGCAGCAGATAAAACGCAGGGGTTTGAAGTCTTTGGCCTTGATTTCACTTTGAACACTATAAAGTGATGAAAGCTGATAATTCCCTCCCATTCACTGCGGCTCCCGATCAGCTGCTGTGGATTACTTGTACCGGTACTTTGCTGAGAATAGCAGAGGAAAAGAGAAAGCCTTTCAGCCCATCGCAGACTGTGCCGTTCACTCTGCCCTGGACTCTACCCCACTCACTTCATCGTCTGGGGATAGGCTCTTCAAAATGTATCCTTCTCTCCTCAGTTAAATCTACTTTAAAATACTCCAGTGCAGTGCTGAGGGAGTGCCGCACTGTCGGAGGTGCCGTCGTTCAGTTGAGACGTTAAACCGAGGCCCCGTCTGCGCTCTCAGGTGGACGTAAATATTGGCCGGGACACCGGGGAAAACTCCCCCGCTCTTCTTCAAAGTAGTAACCACGGGCTCTTTTACGTTCACCTGAGAGGGCAGACGTGGCCTCGGTTTAATGTCTCATCCGAAAGACGGCACCTCCGACCTCTCTCAGCACTGCACTGAAGTGGCAGCTTAGATTTTGTGCTCAGGTCTGTGGAGTGGGGCGTTTCGCCCACGACCTTCGGAGGCGAGAATGCTACCCACTGAGCCACGACTAACATGGCTAAATACTGCTTCCCCGCGTCAGCTCAGCTAAGTCAGGGTAGACAGGGGTCTGAGACTGGAACTTCCCTGGAGTGTGTGTCTCAATGCCACATTGGGCAGAGTATTTAAACCACTAAGCCATTGGGCAACAAGAAAGAAAGAAAGATTTGCATTTCTATAGCGCCTTTCACGACCTCAGGACGTCCCAAAGCGCTTTACAGCCAATGCAGTACTTTTTGAAGTGTAGTCACTGTTGTAATGTAGGAAACGCGGCAGCCAATCTGCGCACAGCAAGCTCCCACAAACAGCAATGTCATAATGACCAGATCATCTGTTTTTGTGATGTTGGTTGAGGGATAAATATTGGCCCCAGGACACTGGGGAGAACTCCCCCTGCTCTTCTTCGAAATAGTGGCCATGGAATCTTTTACGTCCACCTGAGAGAGCAGACGGGGCCTCGGTTTAAAGACGGCCCCTCCGACAGTGCGGCGCTCCCTCAGCACTGCACTGGGAGTGTCAGCCTGGATTATGGGCTCAAGTCAATAAGACAGCACAAGATACAGAAATATCCCTAATCTAAATAATATATGTTATCAGACTCAGGAGTCCACAGTGATGCTCTTTAGTTCAGCTCTTTGACTCTCTTTAAGCACAGAGCTGCCCTATAAACATCCAGTGTTAAATTACCTATAATTATTGTTTAATAAGTTATCACACATAGTTGATGAGAGCTTCATGCAGTCAGAAACATTTCCATCGCTTCCACCATGGAATTTACATATTACACAAAAAAGGACCCCTACAGTTTTCAAATAATGCTGATTCTTTATAATTACCTTTCAAAAGCCATTTACAAAACCTAATTAGGCAGAAGATAACAGACCTGCTGTCTTCTTTCATTGTAATAGAGACATTCTACATATTAGAGAGAGAGGAGAGATGGATGGAGACTGGGGGGGGGGGGGGGGGGGCGGGTGGGGGGGGGGGTAGAGAGAGAGAGAGAGACAGAGAAGAGAGAGGGAAATAGAGAAAGAAAGATCGAGGGGAAAGAAAGGAGAGACAGCAGGAGAGGAGGAAGAGAGAGAAAAGGAGAGAAAGAGCGAGAGGACAGAGAGAAGAGAGAGACAGCGGGAGGGAGACTGGGGTAAGAGAGAGAGACAGAGCAGAGGGAGAGAAGAGGAGAGAGAGAGAGGATAGAGGGGAGAGGGGAGAGAGGAGAGAGGAGAGAGAGAGGATAGAGGGGAGAGAGGAGAGAGGAAGAGGGAGAGAGGAAGAGAGAGAGGATAGAGGGGAGAGAGGAGAGAGAGAGAGGATAGAGGGGAGAGAGGAGAGAGGATAGAGGGGAGAGGGGAAAGAGAGAGAGGATAGAGGGGAGAGGGGAGAGAGGGGAGAGAGAGAGGAGAGAGGGGAGAGGGGAGAGAGGAGAGGGGAGAGAGAGAGAGGATAGAGGGGAGAGGGGAGAGAGGAGAGAGAGAGAGGATAGAGGGGAGAGGGGAGAGAGAGAGAGGATAGAGGGGAGAGGGGAGAGGGGAGAGGGGAGAGGGGAGAGAGGAGAGGGGAGAGAGAGAGAGGATAGAGGGGAGAGGGGAGAGAGGAGAGAGAGAGAGGATAGAGGGGAGAGGGGAGAGAGAGAGAGGATAGAGAGGAGAGGGGAGAGGGGAGAGGGGAGAGGGGAGAGAGAGAGAGGATAGAGGGGAGAGGGGAGAGGGGAGAGAGAGAGAGGATAGAGGGGAGAGGAGAGAGGAGAGAGAGAGAGGATAGAGGGGAGAGGGAGAGGGGAGAGAGAGAGAGGATAGAGGGGAGAGGGGAGAGAGAGAGTGAGAGAGGATAGAGGGGAGAGGGGAGAGAGGAGAGAGAGAGAGGATAGAGGGGAGAGGGGAGAGAGGAAAGAGAGAGAGAGGATAGAGGGGAGAGGGGGAGTGAGGAGAGAGAGAGAGGATAGAGGGGAGAGGGGAGGGAGGAAAGAGAGAGAGAGGATAGAGGGGAGGGGGAGAGGGGAGAGAGAGAGAGAGAGAGGATAGAGGGGAGAGGGGAGAGGGGAGAGAGAGAGAGGATAGAGGGGAGAGGGGAGAGAGGAGAGAGAGAGAGGATAGAGGGGTGAGGGGAGAGAGGAGAGAGAGAGAGAGGATAGAGGGGAGAGGGGAGAGAGGAAAGAGAGAGAGGAGAGACAGACTGAAGAGGAAGAGAGTATCCTTGGCAATAGGACCCTGATTTGCATTTAGGTAGATGTCCCAACCAGCGACAAAACATTACCGCACTTTCATTCTGCCCGGTTCCTGCTGGGCAGAGGGAGTTAACGTTCTCTGCTCCCACTCCACTGCCGTTACCAGCTTAGGCATTGGATGAGCTTACGAAGAGACAACTTTCTAATACACAGCATTACTCAATGTCCATTAAAGCGAGGAAGCCTTCACCCCATCAATCTGGACTGGATACTAGCCCAGGTCCCAGAAGGAGAGGATGACAAACAGCATTCTAACACTCTTAGCCAGCCAATCCCCATCGCAGAGAGGAACTGTCATCTCAATTAGTCTAGGCTGGGTTTGAGCAGGTTTCCCCGAGGTGGAAAACGCTCTCTTCCTCCACGCAGTCCTTGTGTTATATTACAGTGTCACTGTAGCCCATGGAAGCGCTGTCAGTGCTCAGCTATGAAATGCAGACGCAAGTTCACTTTTGATGCATTCGGCGATCTACTGCCACAGTGAGTAACTTTGGCAGGCCGACTGCTTAATCAAGATGAGCACGTGGGCGGCGCTGATGGTGCCTGAGATATGTTGCTCATTCAGGATTGTACAGTGCACATTTTCATAGAATGATACAGCACAGAAGGAGGCCATTCGGCCCATCGTGCCTGTGCTGGCTCTTTGGTAGAGCTCTCCAATTAATCCCACTCCCCCCCTGCTCTTTCCCCCATAGCCCCGCAAATTTTTTTCTTTTTAAGTATTTATCCAATTCCCTTTTGAAAGTTACTATTGAATCTGCTTCCACCACCCTTTCAGGCAGCGCATTCCAGATCACAACAACTCGCTGCGTTAAAAAAATGCTCCTCATCTCCCCTCTGGGTTTTTTGGCAACTATTTTAAATCTGTCTCCTCTGGTTATTGACCCTTCTGCCACTGGAAACAGTTTCTCCCTATCTACTCTAACAAAACCCCTCATGATTTTGAACACCTCTATTAAATCTCCCCATACCCTTCTCTGCTCTAAGGAGAACAATCCCAGCTTCACTCGTCTCTCGACATAACTGAAGTCCCACATCCCCGGTACCACTTTGATTCAGAAGTGGAAATTAAAGGATATAGGATCATCACCAGGGCCAATACCCCAGATTGATTCCTGGGATGAGAGGGCTGTCCTATGAGGAGAGATTGAGTAGAATGGACCTACACTCTCTGGAGTTTAGAAGAATGTGAGGTGATCTCATTGAAACGTATAAAAGTCTTAGAGGCCTTGACAGGGTAGATGCTGAGAGGTTGTTTCCCCTGGCTGGAGAGTCTAGGACTAGGGGCATAGTCTCAGGATAAGGGGTCGGCCATTTAAGACTGAGATAGGAGAATTTCTTCACTCAGAGGGTGTGAATCTTTGGAATTCTCTGCCCCAGAGGGCTGTGAATGCTCAGTCTTTGAGTATATTCAAGGCTGAGATCGATAGAGTTTTGGACTCCAGGGGAATCGAGGGATATGGAGATCGGGCGGGAAAGAGAGTTGAGGTCGATGATCAGCCATGATCTTATTGAATGGCGGAGCAGGCTCGAGGGGCCGAATGGCCTACTCCTGCTCCTATTTCTTCTGTTCTTATGTTCCCGCTCCTACATTAACACAGAACGCAATTTAAGTTTTATCCTGAAAGTTTTTTTCCAGGCAAACCTTCCCGCAACTAAAATGGAATCCATGTCTGTGCACCCCTGCTACTCCCCCACCCTGTAACCTTCACGCAGCCATTATTTTACTGTGGTGTGCGCAGCTGAATTTCAAAGACTTCCATTTGTACCCGGAAAGTTTATCCTGAAGGAACAGGGGTCGAGTTAACACCGAGGAAGACTGCGACAAAATACAAGAAGACATTAACAAACTTGAAGAATGGGCGTGTAAATGTAGGAGGAATAAGGGGGCCACATACTCCTTGGAAAATAAGAGTCTGAATGGGATAGAGGCACAAAATGATCGGGGTGGGTGTACAGATTCACAAATCATGAAACGTAGCAACGTGGGTTAACAAGGCCATAAAAACAGAGCACTGGTGGTCATTCCAAGAGGAATAGAATTCAAAAGCAGAGAAGTTATGTTAAACTTATATCGAACCTTGGTTAGACCACACTGAGAGCACTGTGCACAGTTCTGGTCTCCATATTACAAAAAGGATATAGAAGCCCTGGAAAAAGTGCAAAAAAAGATTTACAAAAGGATGATCCCCGAATTGAGAGGGTTCAACTCTCCGGAAAGATGGAACTCTGCAGCTCTTTACTCTGGAAAAGAGAAGACCGAGGGGCGACCTGATAGAGGCCTTTAAAATTATGAAAGGGTTTGATAGGGTAGATGATGCGGAGATGCCGGTGTTGGACTGGGGTGGACAAAAGTGAGAAGTCGCACAACACCAGGTTATAGTCCAAGGGGGAAAAATTCAGCTGCTTGCGCCTCCCGTTAGCGCCTTAAGAGGGCGCTAATGGGGCGTAAAGCAGCTAACGCCCGGGCGCAGCGCCGCCCCCCGAAAAATTTAGTGGGAGGTTAGCGGCGGCGGCAGCCGGTAGCGCCCTGTGGCGCTGCGCCGCCGGCGATGACGTCATCGCCGTGCGCAGCACCCCGCTCGCGCCCCGGCCGTGATCTTCAGTCGCGCCCCCTGATTTACCGCCAGACGCTATGTCCGACGGGTTCAGGGAGGCGTACGTGCGGCCGGGGCGGCGATATTTAAAGCGGAGGTGGCAGGCGGCCATTTTTGTTGCTGGCCGCCTGCCAGCACCTGCCCCCGGCCCCCGTGAAGCCCCCCCACCGTGAAGTGCCGGCTGCGCTCCAAGAGCCCGGCACTTCTCTTGAGTGCCGGGCTCTTTTGCCGGCACTCCCGATCCCTGGGGGCCCAGCTGGGCCCCGGTTCCCGCTGCGCAGGGTCCCTCCCCTTTAAGAAGGGGAGGAAGGCCTGCAATACCGCGGCGCGACGTGCCGCAGCGCGTGGCGCTGCGGCACGTAGCGCCAGGATATTCACTCGCAGCGCCCCAAGAGGGATGCGGGCTGCTTCCAGTTGCGCCCCGCTTCCCTCTTGGGGCGCAACCACTGAAGTTCCGGCGCGGGGCCGCTAATTTTTTCGGGGCGCGGCGAGGTTAGCGCCCCAAATGGGGCGCGACTCAATTTTTACCCCCAACAGTTTTATTTGATGCGTCACCTGATGAAGGAGCAGCGCTCCGAAAGCTTGTGATTTCAAATAAAGCTGTTGGACTATAACCTGGTGTTATGCGACTTCTCACATTTGATAGGGTAGATGGAGAGAAGATGTTTCCACTTGCGGAGGAGACCAGAACTAGGGGCCATAAATAGTCACCAATAAATGCAATGAGGAATTCAGGAGAAACTTCTTTACCCCGAGAGGGGTGAGAATGTGGAACTCACTACCACAGGGAGTGGTTGAGGCGAATAGTATAGATGCATTTAAGGGGAAGCGAGCTAAGTACCTGAGGGAGAAAGGAATAGAAGGATATGCTGATAGGGTTGGATGAAGAGGTGGAGGCTCGTGTGGAGCATAAACAGCAGCATCGACCAGTTGGGCCGAATGGCCTGTAAATTCTATGTAACTATCTAACTATTTTTTTTCTTCGTTCCTGGGATGTGGGCGTCGCTGGCAAGGCCAGCATTTATTGCCCATCCCTAATTTCCCTTGAGAAGATGGTGGTGAGCCGCCTTCTTGAACCTGCTGCAGTCCGTGTGGTGAAGGTACTCCCACAGTGCTGTTAGGGAGGGAGTTCCAGGATTTTGACCCAGCGACACTGAAGGAACGGCGAAATATTTCTAAGTCAGGATGGTATGTGACTTGGAGGGGAACTTGGAGGTGGTGGTGTTCCCATGCGCCTACTGCTCTTGTCCTTCTAGGTGGAAGAGGTCACAGGTTTGGGAGATGCTGCCGAAGAAGCCTTGGCGAGTTACTGCAGTGCATCTTGTAGATGGTGCACACTGCAGCCACGGTACGCTGGTGGTGGAGGGAGTGAATGTTTAAGCTGGTGGATGGGGTGCCAATCAAGCAGGCTGCTTTGTCCTGGATGGTGTCGCTCTTCTTGAGTGTTGTTGGAGCTGCACTCATCCAGGCAAGTGGAGAGTATTCCATCACACTCCTGACTTGTGTCTTGTAGATGGTGGAAAGGCTTTGGGGAGTCAGGAGGTGAGACACTCGCCGCAGAATACCCAGCCTCTGACCTGCTCTTGTTGCCACAGTATTTATGTAAAGTAGAAAAACGTTCCAAGGACATCAGAGGCACGTGGACAATGGATTTGTGCCGGTTTTCTCCTCGTCTCTTCTGAAGCCCCCAACTCTCGCTGGGGTATGGTTCCACAGGGACGGTCAACTGGATGTTGGAATTGGCACTCAACCCCAGGGGCCTATCACAGCTGGTCCGAATCCTGTCCTCAGCTGAAATCCTCACACTCTCGAACTCTATGAGGGGGTCACCCTGGCTGACTTTTCACCTCCTGAACCTCGAAGAGGTCAATTGTACCATCCCAGCTCAGATCAGCAAACCCAGCCCCGGCCAGGGAGTGGACCAGTGCCTTTCCTGTTCTGCGTGGTTCAGTTACTCACAACCTTAACCTGCTGAGCTCTGGGGGGAGGAGGGGATGAAGGTGGGAGTGGAAGGAGTTGGGGGGAAGCTCCATTTTATTCTGTTTCGGAGTTCAGACTTCTGGCAATAGCAGGTTTTATCCTCACAAAATGAGGCTAAAAACTAGTTCCAAAGACCACAACAACTTGCATTTATATAGCGCCTTTAACGTAGTAAAACCTCCCAAGGCGCTTCACAGGAGCATAAATTCGGAGAAGAAAAATTGACACTGAGCCAAAGAAAGAGACACTAGGACAGGTGACCAAAAGCTTGGCCAAAGAGGTAGGTTTTAAGGAGCGACTGAAAGGAGAGAGAGGTAGAGAAGCGGAGAGGTTTAGAGAGGGAGTTCCAGAGCTTAGGGGCCCAGGCAGCTGAAGGCACGGCCACCAATGGTGGACCGATTAAAATCGGGGATGCGCAAGAGGCCAGAATTGGAGGAGCACAGAGATCTCGGAAAGTTGTAGGGCTGGAGGAGTTTACAACAACAACAACAACAGCAACTTGCATTTATATAGCGCCTTTAACATAGTAAAAAATCCCATGGTGCAGAAGTAGTTGGGGGGGGGGGGGGAAGGCGGTTACAGAGATAGCGAGGAGGGGGGAGGCGAGGCCATGGAGGGATTTGAACACAAAGACCTACCCTGGGCCTACCATGATGACCTCTGGGCTGCCTGACATTGAGCTGGCCTGGAGTTGGCTGGCTGCCCATTTGGTGCCGGCAGGACGCCAGACTGATGGTAATGAGGTCCGGCCCTCCAAACGGACCCGGGCCTCCCGCTGGCGCGATGGGTTGGCCAGCTGGTTGACCGCCCGATAGTTAAAACCTAACCCATTGTGCGTAGCGTTTCGAGCCATTTTGATGACACGATAAGGTGCGACAATAAATCGAGGCGTTGCTTTAGTCGATAGATCAGGTCGGAGTGCGTTTGAAGGGCGCGTTGTCGGGGAGTTGAGTTGAGGCTGGTTAAAAAGAAAAGAAAGACCTGCATTTATATCACGCCTCTTCACGACCGACAGGAAGTCCCAATGCACATTACTGCCAATGAACTACTGCAGTAATGGGGGCAGCCATTTTGCACACACCAAGCAATGTGATAACAACCAGAGAACTGCTTTGCTCTTTCATCAAAATAGTGGCCATGGGATCTTTTGCTTCCACCTGAGGCAGCAGACGGGGCCTCGGTTTAACGTCTCATCTGAAAGATGCCACCTCTGACAGTGCAGCACTCCCTCAGCGCTGCACTGGGAGTGTCAGCCTAGAATACATGGGACGTGAACCCACAACCTACTAACTTAGAAGGAATGAGAGTGCCACCCACTGACCCACTAAGGGTATCAAGGGTTACGCAACCAAGAAGGGTAGATGGAGTGAAGATACAGATCAGCCATGATCTCATTGAATGGCGGAACAGGCTCGAGGGGCTGAATGGCCTCCTCCCGTTCCTATGTTCCTGACTGCCTCCCATTCTAACTCTATTATGCTGCGCTAGATATTTATTAATAAAGATATTACAATAAACCTTCATTGTAATCATAAAGCTAATTACATTGCTATCGCCAAGACATTGAGCAGTGTTCTCAGTTGCTGAGTACGCTCTTATCGAGATGTTGCTGCACAGTTATAAACAACGCAGGAACATCGTGAGGGCAGGAGGACACAAGGCCAGTCAGCCTATCAATCCTCTTCTGCCCACAGATCACCAACAATCACAAGGTTGGCTCAGGAACTGAAGGAGGCAGCTCAGAAATCGCAGCATGAGCTAAACAAATATGATGTTCCTGAGCCAAACAATGGCCGATGCAATGCAATCCCGACAAGTGTAGAGCACTGCTCATAGGACGGACAAAAGGGAAACACATGCACTCCATGAGAGGTGGCTCATAGAAACATAGAAAAATAGGAGCAGGAGTCGGCCATTCGGCCCTTCGAGCCTGCTCCGCCATTCAATAAGATCATGGCTGATCCTCTATCTCAATACCATATTCCCGCTCTCCCCCCAAACCCCTTGATGCCTTTTGTGTCTAGAAATCTATCTATCTCCTCCTTAAATATATTCAGTGACTTGGCCTCCACAGCCTTCTGTGGTAGAGAATTCCACAGGTTCACCACCCTCTGAGTGAAGAAATTTCTCCTCATCTCAGTCCTAAATGTCCTACCCCGTATCCTGAGACTGTGACCCCTCGTTCTAGACCACCCAGTCAGGGGAAACATCCTCCCTGCATCCAGTCTGTCTAGCCCTGTCAGAATTTTATACGTTTCAATCAGATCCCCTCTCATTCTTCTAAACTCTAGTGAATACAGGCCTAGTCGACCCAATCTCTCCTCATACGACAGTCCTGCCATCCCAGGAATCAGTCTGGTGAACCTTCGCTGCACTCCCTCTATGGCAAGTATATCCTTTCTTAGGTAAGGAGATCAAAACTGCACACAGTGCTCCAGGTGTGGTCTCACCAAGGCCCTGCACAACTGTAGTAAGACATCCTTGCTCCTGTACTCAAATCCTCTTGTAATGAAGGCCAACATACCATTTGCCTTCCTAACTGCTTGCTGCACCTGCATGTTTGCTTTCAGTGACTGGTGTACAAGGACACCCAGGTCCCTTTGTACATCAACATTTCCCAATCTATCACCATTTAAATAATACTCTGCCTTTCTGTTTTTCCTACCGAAGTGGAGAACTTCACATTTATCCACGTTATACTGCATCTGCCATGTATTTGCCCACTCACTCAACTTGTCTAAATCGCCTTGAGGCCTCTTTGCATCCTCCTCACAACTCACAATCCCACCTAGTTTTGGGTCATCAGCAAATTTGGAAATATTGGGCCAGAAATTCGGCACTTGCCGGGTGAGTACGCGCTGTGAACTCACCCGTAAGGCCTCCTGAAGTGCCGGTTTCCTGCATGCACTGCGCATGCGCGGGAAACCGGAACTTCCGTTCCCCTGAAGGGAGGGGTTCAGAGGTGAACCGCGTGCGCGGGAGAGGCTGCGCGCACGCAGCGAACTTAGGTTTTTTTTCAGGTTTCTCCGTGAAGGTAAGTATGGAGAAGCTGCGCTTTTAAAAAGGAGGCGCAAGACCCGTTTTTAACAAGGTAAGTGGTTAATTAATTACAATTTAAAATTTTTTTCAACAGGTTTATCTTTTTTAGATACTTTAAAGAAAGGTAAGTTTATTTTTAGCACTGTTAAAAAGTATTTTAATTTTTTCAAAAATTTAAATTTTTGTTTAAAGTAGTTAATTTATTTAACTTAGACTTATTTTAAAAATGCGATAGTTTTTTAAAAATGTATTTGAAGTTTAGGTGTTGTTTTGGGGCTGCTTTCAATTCATAGATTTGACAGCTCTTCCTGTCAAATCTATGAATGAAAGATGGTCTGCTGCCATTGGCTCTCCATGGCCCACATGATCCCAGGGGACGCATCGCACTAACTACGCCCCTGGGATACACAAGCACTGCGCGCTGGCAGCTGCAGGAGGCCCAGGAGCTGAAGTCCCCGTGGGCTCAGAGGTCAACGGCAGGCGCGATAGGTAGGTGCGCGCGCGATCCTTGCACCCGCGGGAAGCCAGGGAGCCGAATTTCTGGCCCAATACATTTGGTTCCCTCATCCAAATCATTGATATATATTGTGAATAGCTGGGGCCCAAGACTGATCCCTGTGGTACCCCACGAGTCACCGCCTGTCACCCCGAAAAAGACCCATTTATTCCTAATCTCTGTTTCCTGGCTATTAACCAATTTTAATCCATGCCAGAATATTACCCCCAATCCCTTGTGCTTTAATTTTGCACACTAACCCCTTATGTGGGACTTTATCAAAGGCCTTCTGAAAATCCAAATACACCACATCCACTGGTTCTCCCTTATCTATTCTACCAGTTACATCCTCAAAAAACTCCAGTAGGTTTGTCAAACACAATTTCCCTTTCATAAATCCATGTTGACTTTGTCTAATCCCGTTGATATTTTCTAAGTGTCCTGTTGTCACATCCTTTATAATAGACTCTAGCATTTTCCCTACTATTGATGTTAGGCTAACCAGTCTGTAGTTCCCTGTTTTCTCTCTCCCTCCCTCCCTCGGTGGGCAGCTCTCTCTCTCGCCTCAGAGTCAGAAGGTCGTGGGTTCAAGTCCCACTCCAGAGAGTTGAGCACAAAAATCTAAGGCCGACACTCCCAGTGCAGTACTGAGGGAGTGCTGCACTGTTGGAGGTGCCGTCTTTCGGATGAGACCTTAAACCCCGTCTGCCCTCTCGATGGAATACTCTCCACTTACCTGGATGAGTGCAGCTCCAACACTCAAGAAGCTCGACACCATCCAGGACAAAGCAGCCCGCTTGATTGGCACCCCATCCACCACCTTAAACATCCACTGACTCCACCACCGGCGTACCGTGGCTGCAGTGTGTACCATCTACAAGATGCACTGCAGCAACTCGCCAAGACTTCTTCGGCAGCACCTCCCAAACCCGCGACCTCTTCCACTAGAAGGACAAGAGCAGCAGGTGCATGGGAACACCATCACCTCCAAGTTCCCCTCCAAGTCACACACCATCCTGACTTAGAAATATATCGCCGATCCTTCATCGTCGCTGGGTCAAAATCCTGGAACTCCCTCCCTAACAGCACTGTGGGAGTACCTTCACCACACGGACTGCAGCGGTTCAAGAAGGCGGCTCACCACCACCTTCTCAAGGGCAATTAGGGATGGGCAATAAATGCTGGCCTTGCCAGTGATGCCCACATCCCATAAATGAATTAAAAAAAAGTGTATGTAAAAAATCCCATGCCACTATTTTGAAGAAGAGCAGGGGAGTTCTCCCCGGTGTCCTGGGGCCAATATTTATCCCTCAATCAACATCACTAAAACAGATTATCTGGTCATTATCACATTGCTGTTTGTGGGAGCTTGCTGTGCGTAAATTGGCTGCTGCGTTTCCCACATCACAACAGTGACTACACTTCAAAAAGTACTTCATTGGCTGTAAAGCGCTCTGGGACATCCTGAGGTTGTGAAAGCGGCTATATAAATGCAAGTCTTCCTTATTGAAATAGCAAACAATGAGGTTGAAAGAGACTGAACAATCCTTAGTAGAATCAACACTCAAGGGGGGAGAAATTCGGTATAGCCCCGTTTGGGGCGCAATTATCGGCCGGGCGCAAAGTTTAGCGCCTGGTGCTAATTATCGCCTCCGACTGCAAACTTGACTTTTATCGCCCCTGGAGGTGATTGGAGCGCTATATCAGGCGCTACACACCTCTCTTAAGGCGCAAAGGCCGAGGAGCGAGGCGCTACCTCAGAGCGCTGGCGAAGCTCATGTGATGTCAGTCAGCAATGGAACACAGACACACTGGCGCCGGCCAGTTCTTAAAGGGAAGGGTCAATCTTGCTCTCCATCCACATCCTGCTCATTGCAGCCTTGAATCTTGGCCTGGAGAGACCTGTACATCAAATCTGCTGGAAAGAACAATGGAGAGGCCCAGGGAAAGAGCTCAGAGTGCAGCCCCCACAGTCTGTTCTAAATCGATGCGAGGAAGGTCAAATTAAGTTGAACCTGTGTCCAGTTCTGCTCAGACTGCACCTTGAGCACTCTGTCCAGTTCTGGTCAGACCCACCTTGAACACTGTATCCAGTTCTGGTCAGACCGTACCTTGAGCACTGTGTCCAGTTCTGGTCAGACTGCATCTTGAGCACTGTATCCAGTTCTGGTCGGACTGCACCTTGAGCACTATGTCCAGTTCTGGTCAGACTGCACCTTGAGCACAGTGTCCAGTTCTGCTCAGACCGCACCTTGAGCACTGTGTCCAGTTCTGGTCAGACCCACCTTGAACACTGTGTCCAGTTCTGGTCAGACTGCACCTTGAGCACCGTGTCCAGTTCTGCTCAGACCCACCTTGAGCACTATGTCCAGTTCTGGTCAGACCCACCTTGAACACTGTGTCCAGTTCTGGTCAGACTGCACCTTGAGCACAGTGTCCAGTTCTGCTCAGACCCACCTTGAGCACTGTGTCCAGTTCTGGTCAGACTGCACCTTGAGCATTGTGTCCAGTTCTGGTCAGACCCACCTTGAGCATTGTGTCCAGTTCTGGTCAGACCCACCTTGAGCGCTGTGTCCAGTTCTGGTCAGACCCACCTTGAGCACAGTGTCCAGTTCTGGTCAGACTGCACCTTGAACACTGTGGCCAGTTCTGGTCAGACTGCACCTTGAGCACTGTGTCCAGTTCTGGTCAGACCCATCTTGAGCACTGTGTCCCTTTCTGGTCAGACCCACCTTGAGCACTGTGTCCCTTTCTGGTCAGACCCACCTTGAACTCTGAGTCCAGTTCTGGTCACACCCACTGTCATAAATCGCAAGTAACAACTCAGGAAGTACTACTGGGCGGCCAGCTGGGGCGCCGTCCAGGGAGTATAAATACTCAGGCATGGGCCCACCTTGGGCAGAGACAATCTGGAAACAGGAAGCTAGTGACTGCTAACTAGACCTCCATGTTTTGTTACAAGTTGATTAAAGCCTTGCTTTATGTTCAAGTGCGTAGTGAGTCTTTATTACGTCAATTTAATCAACTTGATATCGTCTCCACGCTTTGGGTGATTCGGAACAACCAGCTGGAACTCGAACCACAGAAGGGAACTGATCCATCATGGAAAAACTCCTTAGACCCGCTCGTCTCGACCTGAACCCGAATGCACCTGCGGCAGCGAAGGTATGGAAGCATTGGTTTCGTACCTTTAGCAACTTTCTTGAAGAATGTGGGGCGGATGTCCCTAATAAGTTACGAATGCTTATCAACTACGTGTCTCCTCATGTGTATGATTATATTGAGGACTGTATAGTCTATGACACTGCTATCGAAATCTTACAGCAGCTATATGTCAAGTCCCCAAATGAAATATTTGCTCGACACCTACTGGCCACAACTCGGCAGCAGCCTGGGGAATCACTCGATGAATTTCTCCAGAAACTTCACAGGCTCAGCAAGGATTGTAACCTTAAAGCAGTTTCAGCTGAACAGTATCAAGAGGAACTAATCCGCGATTCCTTTATCAATGGAATCGCGTCCCCTTTTATACGTCAGCGCCTGCTGGAAAATAAAACCCTCAATTTACGGGCTGCTTATGACCAGGCGTGTCCTTGGACTTGGCCAAGAAAAATGCAGACACTTATCTCCCACTACGTGCACGGGCGGCGGCTATCTCCTTTAATGAGTCTTTCGGTAGGTCTCGGGCGGATGCCCCCACTGATGTCGACTCTACTCTAACAGACGACGACCCTACCCTAGAGGCCTTCGCTGATGACGACCCCGCCCTAGCAGCATCCTGGCAATCAGGAAGAAAGTGTTTCTTTTGTGGAGGGGCGTGCCATCACAGAAAATTTTGCCCGGCTCGTAATGTGACCTGCAATCATTGCAGCAAGAAAGGACACTTTTCCAAGGTATGCCAGTCACGGGCCTTTGCTAACAAGAAAGGCCGCTCCTCTAAAGTATACCGGTCGAGAGCTCCTGTTAGCTTCACAGCTGCTATCTATGGAGCTGCTCCTCCCCCAGGAACCACTGTTAAGGCTACAGTTGCCGAAGGGAAAATTGCCCCTCCTCCCATCACGGCTGTTTTTCCCCAAAGTTTGTCCCATGCAGCCACGAAGGTTTCAGTAAATGGGCACACTCTAAGCGCGCTAATCGACTCCTGCAGCTCTGACAGCTTCATTAGTAAGCGGGCTGTCAACAGGTTAAAACTGCACATTTATCCCTCGGACAGGGAGATTGCAATGGCTCTGACGACTCTGACCACCAATTCTTCTGGCTTCTGTCTGGTCAACCTCATCCTCAACGGCCGCACGTATCTCTCCACCCGGCTCGGAGTACTCAAACTTATGTAGCGATGTGCTTCTGGGACAGGACTTCCAGAAGCAGCACAAGAAGATCACTTTTGAGTTTGGAGGGTCAAGGCCGGAGCTTACCATTTCTAAGGTGCCGTTTTGTGCACTCTCGGCGGCCTTACTCGGTGAACCCTCCCTGTTTGCCAATCTTCCCCCCCGCTGTAAACCCATAGCCACCAAATCGCGGCGCTTTAGCCAAGACGATCGAGCGTTTATTGAGGCGGAAATTTCTCGCCTTTTAGTCGACGGTATTATCGAGCCATGTTCATCTCCCTGGCGGGCTCAGGTCGTCATCGTGAGGAATCCCTTAAAACAACATAAAAAACGTCTGTGTATCGATTATTCGCAGACTATTAATCTATATACCGATCTGGATGCCTACCCGCTGCCACGCATAGATGACATGGTCAACAACCTTGCCAAATACAAGGTATTCTCGACCTTCGATTTAAAAAGCGCGTACCATCAGGTGCCACTGCAAGACTCCGACAAGAAGTATACGGCCTTTGAGGCCAATGGTCGGCTTTTCCAGTTTCGCCGCCTTCCATTCGGGGTCACCAATGGGGTGGCCGTCTTCCAACGGGCCATGGATGGCCTAGTCCGGCAAGAGAACTTGACGGATACCTTTCCGTATTTAGACAATATCACTATTGCCGGCCATGATCAAAAGGAGCATGACGCCAATCTTCAGAGATTTTTTGACGTACTCCGCCGTCGCCACTTAACGTTAAACGAATCCAAATCGGTGAAGTCGGTGCCATCGGTGAACATTCTTGGCTACTGGGTGGGCAACGGTGTTATTAAACCGGACCCAGAGCGACTTCGTCCACTTCAGGAGCTCCCTCCCCCGACGAACCTCGGCTCTCTTCGTCGGGCACTTGGCATGTTTGCTTATTACGCAAAATGGATACCACACTTCTCCGATAAAATACAGCCCCTGCTCCATGCGAAGTCTTTTCCATTGGAAGCTACGGCTATTTCTGCCTTCAACCTCCTCAAACGACAGCTGGAGAAAGCCACGCTTCGCTCCATTGACGAAAATCTTCCTTTTGTGGTCGAATGCGATGCATCGGAGGTGGCGATCTCCGCTACCTTGAATCAAGGTGGCCGACCCGTGGCATTCCTATCCAGAACCTTGCAGGGTAGCGAGCTCCATTACCCCCCCGTCGAGAAGGAGGCTACGGCCATCATCGAGGCTGTACGCCAATGGGGTCATTTTCTTGCTCGGCGTCATTTTACGCTTATAACTGACCAGCGCTCTGTGGCCTTCATGTTGGATAACCGGAGGCGCACGAAAATCAAAAATAATAAAATTCAACTCTGGAGGATGGAGCTGGCTGCCTTTGGATATACTATCTGTTACCGACCCGGCAAACAGAACGTGGCCCCAGATACCTTCACACGGGCATTTTGCTCCTCAATGTCAACGTCGACTCTGGCGGATTTGCATATGGACTTATGCCATCCTGGTGTGACCCGCATGTTGCACTTTGTGCGCTCCAAAAATCTACCATTTTCAACCGAGGACGTAAAGAAAACATGCTCCTCCTGTAGGATTTGTGCAGAATTGAAACCACAATTCTTTCGTCCATCAGATGGCTTACTCATACATGCAATGCAGCCTATGCAGAGGCTCAGCATAGACTTTAAAGGGCCATTGCCTTCGTCGACAAGGAACACCTACCTACTTACGATGGTGGACGAGTATTCACGCTTTCCCTTCGCCTTCCCCTGCCCTAATATGCTTACCTCTACGGTAATTAAATGCCTCGATCAGGTCTTTTCCCTTTGCGGGACGGCCAATTTTATCCACACTGATCGGGGTCCCTCCTTTATGTCGAGTGAACTTAAAAGTTATCTCTCCCAACGGGGAATCGCCTCAAGTAAGACGACACCATATCACCCAATCGGTAACGGACAGGTTGAACGATACAATGCCATCATCTGGAACGCTGTCCGTCTGGCACTAAGGTCACGCAACCTGCCGGACCAGCAGTGGGAAACGGTGCTCCCCGACGCGTTACACTCTATCAGGTCTCTTCTCTCCACATCTACTAATGTCACGCCTCATGAGCGATTCTTCAAATTCCGGCGTCGCTCTACACATGGGACGTCTCTACCATCATGGTTGGTGGCTCCAGGCCCGGTGCTACTCCGGAGGTTCGTCCGGTCTGCCAAAAACGACCCTCTCGTTGACGAGGTGGAGTTAACGGAGGTAAACCCCACGTATGCGCACGTACGGTACCCTGATGGCCGGGAGACCACCGTCTCGCTCCGAGATCTGGCTCCCTGCCCAACCGGTCACACGGGCCCGAATGATGAAGGATCCCCCGACAATGATATCAACACTCCGCACCCCTATGAAAATGACGCCCCGCCTGGGACATCGGGGGATCTGCCGGCAACGCTACCGGATCAACTCAGGGAGCTGGACGCTCCCCGTAGGATGGCCACCCGAAACCAGGACGCCGGACAATCTCCAGCCACGACCCGGGATGAGGCCAGCTCAGCACCTGTGGGGACCCGCACCCGGAGTCATGATATTCCCAGTCCTCCACAGGATGATCAAGATGACGCGGACTCTACTGACTTACCGGTACGGGCCAAGCGACCCAGGGACCAGGACACGGTCCGGGGAGACGTGCCTTCCAGTCACAAGCAGAGAGCTAAACGTCTACGGCTATTTCTGGTCCGCCTAGTCCGTTAAAGGAAGACTGGACTTCCAAACCTTTTAGGGAGGAAGAATGTCATAAATCGCAAGTAACAACTCAGGAAGTACTACTGGGCGGCCAGCTGGGGCGCCGTCCAGGGAGTATAAATACTCAGGCATGGGCCCACCTTGGGCAGAGACAATCTGGAAACAGGAAGCTCGTGACTGCTAACTAGACCTCCATGTTTTGTTACAAGTTGATTAAAGCCTTGCTTTATGTTCAAGTGCGTAGTGAGTCTTTATTACGTCACCCACCTTGAGCACTGTGTCCAGTTCTGGTCAGACCGCACCTTGAGCACTGTGGCCAGTTCTGGTCAGACAGCAGCTTGAACGCTGTGTCCAGTTCTGGTCAGACAGCAGCTTGAACGCTGTGTCCAGTTCTGCTCAGACCGCACTTTGAACACTGAGTCCAGTTCTGGTCAGACTGCACCTTGAACACTGTGTCCAGTTCTGGTCAGACTGCACTTTGAACACTGTGTCCAGTTCTGGTCAGACTGCACCTTGAGCACTGTGTCCAGTTCTGGTCAGACTGCACCTTGAGCACTGTGTCCAGTTCTGGTCAGACTGCACCTTGAGCACTGTGTCCAGTTCTGGTCAGACCGCACCTTGAACACTGTGTCCAGTTCTGGTCAGACCCACCTTGAGCACTATGGCCAGTTCTGGTCAGACCCACCTTGAACACTGTGTCCAGTTCTGGTCAGACCGCACCTTGAACACTGTGTCCAGTTCTGGTCAGACCGCACTTGAACACTGTGTCCAGTTCAGGTCAGACCCACCTTGAACACTGTGTCCAGTCCTGGTCAGACCGCACCTTGAACACTGTGTCCAGTTCTGGTCAGACCGCACCTTGAACACTGTGTCCAGTTCAGGTCAGACCCACCTTGAACACTGTGTCCAGTCCTGGTCAGACCGTACCTTGAGCACTGTGTCCAGTTCTGGTCAGACTGCACTTTGAACATTGTGTCCAGTTCTGGTCAGACTGCACTTTGAACACTGTGTCCAGTTCTGGTCAGACCGCACCTTGAACACTGTGTCCAGTTCTGGTCAGACCGCACCTTGAACACTGTGTCCAGTTCAAGTCAGACCCACCTTGAACACTGTGTCCAGTTCTGCTCAGACCGCACTTTGAACACTGTGTCCAGTTCTGGTCAGACTGCACTTTGAACACTGTGTCCAGTTCTGGTCAGACCGTACCTTGAGCACTGTGTCCAGTCCTGGTCAGACCGTACCTTGAGCACTGTGTCCAGTTCTGGTCAGACTGCACCTTGAGCATTGTGTCCAGTTCTGGTCAGACCCACCTTGAACACTGTGTCCAGTTCTGGTCAGACTGCACCTTGAGCACAGTGTCCAGTTCTGGTCAGACAGCACCTTGAGCACTGTGTCCAGTTCTGGTCAGACTGCACCTTGAGCACTGTGTCCAGTTCTGGTCAGACTGCACCTTGAGCATTGTATCCAGTGCTGCTCAGATCCACCTTGAGCACTGTCTCCAGTTCTGGTCAGACCGCACCTTGAACACTGTGTCCAGTTCTGGTTGCCAAGATACAAGGGAGACTATTCAAGCGCTGGAGGCAGTGCAGAGAAGAGTCACCAAGCTAACCTCCAGTGTCGGGGAAAGACTGGAGAAAGTTTGGCATTTCAGGCTGGGAAGGCGGCGTTTGAGAGGTGATCTCAGATAAAGGTTCCATCTTATCGTTGTTCCTTACCCAACAGCGAAGCCACAAAGAGTGGCTCCTAGTCGGAGTTTGTCACACACAAGGAGAGGACGGGACTGCTGGTGAATGTGCTGGAGACTGTGCGTGAGGGAGATGTTTTGGTGAGGGAGGTGAATTTCTCATTACGCACTCTTTGCTCCCACTCTTTATCAAGAGTGCAACGATTGATGAGCTACAGACATAGTTCACTACCTCACTGCTGCTGTGAGTGTCAATAAATCACTTTGTAGAGATGTATTATTCTGCGTCCTTAGGGGACATATGAAAAGTCTGCATTATTCAATTTTCCACAAAGAACATTATCAATCAATATAGCTATGCGGAGATGTACTTGATTGTGATTGCCCCAGATAAGCCAGAAAGTTGTGTATATCAATATATCTGGACCTTTCCCAGAGGAATGCCATGTTAGTCCAAATTAAATCCGTCTCTGCAGTTTGCAGGTGGTGATAGTGGGATCTTTGTTCTGTCGTTAGTATCTGTGCAAGTCCCAAGATTTGTGTCCCAGCTCTGTGAGAGCCGATTCCAGCTCAGGTACCATTTTGGACTTGACAATTAGCGTGGGCACTCCTGGGCCAGGGAGGGGGAATTTCAGTCAGGGCTCCCATTCTAGACTGCTGTCCAGGATCCCACACTGGAAATTGCATGTGTGTGTGTGTGTGTGTGTGTGTGTGTGTACATGTGTGTGGATAACGGATGAGGATAGGTTTGGACTGGTGTGTGGTGCTCTCCACAGTTGGATAGCCTGCACACATTCACTGCCTAAACTCACATTTGGGTGTGTCGGCCGTGGCTCAGTGGGTAGCACTCTCGCTTCAGGTCAGGAGGTTGTGGGTTCATAGTCCCACTCCAGGGACTTGAGCACAAAATCTAGGCTGACACTCCCAGTGCAGTGCTGAGGGAGTGCTGCACTGTCGGAGGTGCTGTCTTTCGAATGAGACGTTAAACCGAGGCCCCGTCTGCCCTCTCAGGTGGATGTAAAAGATCCCATGGCCACTATTTCGAAGAAGAGCAGGGGGAGTTCTCCCCGGTGTCCTGGCCAATATTTATCCCTCAATCAACATCACTTAAAAAACAGATGATCTGGTTATTGCAATGCTGTTTGTGGGACCTTGCTGCCACATTACAACAGTGACTACACTTCAAAAAATACCGAATTGGCTGTAAAGCGCTTTAGGGCATCCTGTGGTGGTGAAAGGCGCTATGTAAATGTAAGACTTTCTTTGGTTTAATGGGTTGGGACCCAACATGGTGAAAGTGTTTCGGTTTACATTTGGCCATTTCCCATGTGTCAGCTGAGGAAAGGGCAGGGCAATGAGACTAAGTGGATTGCTCTTTCAGGCTGACAGCCGGTGCAGTACTGAGGGAGTGCTGCCCTGTCGGAGGTGCCGTCTTTTGGCTGTAAAGCGCTTTGGGACGTCCTGATGTTGTGAAAGGCGCTGTAGAAATGTAAGTTCTTTCTTTCCACTTAACTTGAAGTAAAGTCCCGCATTTAAGCTGCCCGACAAAGCATTAAAGCTTCCTTTACTTTCTTCCTCTCTTTCTTTTGTGTCTTGGACAATCAGCGTGAACAGGCTATTCGACCATTGAGGGCATCACCGGAGAGGAGAGAAGAGAAGAGAAGAAAGAAAGAAGTCATTTTTAAACCTTGGTATCCTGATTCCTCTCTTCTGACATGAGATATACAAGGGGGGATTGTCCACTTGGGGAGTCCTGGTGCGTGCGGGCGGGGAGGATGCGCACACCCAGCTACGATCGTCCTTTGAATATTACGAGCTGGGATCCGCAATTTCCCAGCACGTGCAATCACCCCCTTCGATGTTGGGCATCGTAAGTAGGCATTTAACAACCATCAGCTCAGTCTGCGTTTTAAGCTGGCCCTCTGTAAATTTCTAAAAATTAAAATTGAACGTCAATGAACAGAAATGAAGAGCTCTGTCTGCCTTAAAACAGAAGCAGAGTTTCCGATTTCCGTGTCCTGCAACGTGGAGCCATTAATTATTGAGGTTTGCAAAGCAGGCGCCAGGAATCAGGCCATGCTCTCATCTCCCTCCTGCTTTTGGAGCTGGTAGTCGATGGTTAGCTTATCGCTGTGTCCATGCCGCACTGTGACAACACTGCAATGTGTTTGCTGTGCTCCTCGCTGTGTCTGTCATTACCTTTACAATGGCTGAAACCTTTCATCGAATCTTACAGCGCAGAAGGAGGCCATTCGGCCCGTCGTGTCTGTGCCGGCTCTTTGAAAGACCTGTCCGATCAGTCCCACTGGCATTCGCTGTTCACACTGCTGTCTGGTTGCTGCAACCTGACCTCTGATAGATATACTCATTAATGTCACAGTCAGAACGTTCCAATAACAGATAAAATGTCAGTGAGGCAGCTGTTTTAGTTACGCTTATAAAAGTCACTGCGTGCAACGGGAGGACGAACCATTACAGAAATATCCCAGTTCTCTGACACAATCAAGGACTGACATCAAATTACTGGCTCTTATTTCAACTTTCTGCAGCTTCAATAAAGGACACACAAGACAAAGCAGAGAATGAGGCCTATCAGACAGTCTTCCCACAGCCCTTGTACACTCTCCCCTATCACAGACTCTACCCACCCATTTAATCTCCTCCCACAGCCCATGTACACTCTCCCAATCACAAACTCTACCCACCCATTTAATCTCCTCCCACAGCCCATGTACACTCTCCCAATCACAAACTCTACCCACCCATTTAATCTCCTCCCACAGCCCATGTACACTCTCCCAATCACAAACTCTACCCACCCATTTAATCTCCTCCCACAGCCCGTGTACACTCTCCTCATCACAGACTCTACCCACCCATTTAATCTCCTCCCACAGCCCGTGTACACTCTCCCCATCACAGACTCTACCCACCCATTTAATCTCCTCCCACAGCCCGTGTACACTCTCCTCATCACAGACTCTACCCACCCATTTAATCTCCTCCCACAGCCCGTGTACACTCTCCCAATCACAGACTCTACCCACCCATTTAATCTCCTCCCACAGCCCGTGTACACTCTCCCAATCACAGACTCTACCCACCCATTTAATCTCCCACAGCCCATGGACACTCTCCCCATCACAGACTCTACCCACCCATTTAATCTCCCACAGCCCGTGTACACTCTCCCCTATCACAGACTCTACCCACCCATTTAATCTCCTCCCACAGCCCGTGTACACTCTCCCAATCACAGACTCTACCCACCCATTTAATCTCCCACAGCCCGTGTACACTCTCCCCATCACAGACTCTACCCATCCATTTAATCTCCTCCCACAGCCCGTGTACACTCTCCCCTATCACAGACTCTACCCACCCATTTAATCTCCTCCCACAGCCCGTGTACACCCTCCCCTATCACAGACTCTACCCACCCATTTAATCTCCTCCCACAGCCCGTGTACACTCTCCCCTATCACAGACTCTACCCACCCATTTAATCTCCTCCCACAGCCCGTGTACACTCTCCCTATCACAGACTCTACCAACCCATTTAATCTCCTCCCACAGCCCGTGTACACTCTCCTCATCACAGACTCTACCCACCCATTTAAACTTCTCCCACAGCCCATGTACACTCTCCCCTATCACAGACTCTACCCACCCATTTAATCTGCTCCCACAGCCCGTGTACACTCTCCCCTATCATGGACTCTACCCACCCATTTAATCTCCTCCCACAGCCCATGGACACTCTCCCCTATCACGGACTCTACCCACCCATTTAATCTCCTCCCACAGCCCGTGTACACTCTCCCCATCACAGACTCTACCCACCCATTTAATCTCCTCCCTCAGCCCGTGTACACTCTCCCCATCACAGACACTACCCACCCATTTAATCTCCCACAGCCCGTGTACACTCTCCCCTATCATGGACTCTACCCACCCATTTAATCTCCTCCCACTGCCCGTGTACACTCTCCCCTATCATGGACTCTACCCACCCATTTAATCTCCTCCCACTGCCCGTGTACACTCTCCCCTATCATGGACTCTACCCACCCATTTATTCTCCTCCCACAGCCCGTGTACACTCTCCCTATCACAGCCTCTACCCACCCATTTAATCTCCTCCCACAGCCCGTGTACACTCTCCCTATCACAGCCTCTACCCACCCATTTAATCTCCTCCCACAGCCCGTGTACACTCTCCCCATCACAGACTCTACCCACCCATTTAATCTCCTCCCACAGCCCGTGTACACTCTCCCCATCACAGACACTACCCACCCATTTAATCTCCTCCCACAGCCCGTGTACACTCTCCCCTATCATGGACTCTACCCACCCATTTAATCTCCTCCCACTGCCCGTGTACACTCTCCCCTATCATGGACTCTACCCACCCATTTAATCTCCTCCCACTGCCCGTGTACACTCTCCCCTATCATGGACTCTACCCACCCATTTATTCTCCTCCCACAGCCCGTGTACACTCTCCCTATCACAGCCTCTACCCACCCATTTAATCTCCTCCCACAGCCCGTGTACACTCTCCCCTATCACAGACTCTACCCACCCATTTAATCTCCTCCCACAGCCCGTGTACACTCTCCCTATCACAGACTCTACCCACCCATTTAATCTCCTCCCACAGCCCATGTACACTCTCCCCTATCACAGACTCTACCCACCCATTTAATCTCCTCCCACAGCCCATGTACACTCTCCCCTATCACAGACTCTACCCACCCATTTAATCTCCTCCCACAGCCCGTGTACACTCTCCCCTATCACAGACTCTACCCACCCATTTAATCTCCTCCCACAGCCCGTGTACACTCTCCCCTATCACAGCCTCTACCCACCCATTTAATCTCCTCCCACAGCCCGTGTACACTCTCCCCTATCACAGACTCTACCCACCCATTTAATCTCCTCCCACAGCCCATGTACACTCTCCCCTATCACGGACTCTACCCACCCATTTAATCTCCTCCCACAGCCCGTGTACACTCTCCCCTATCACAGACTCTACCCACCCATTTAATCTCCTCCCACAGCCCATGTACACTCTCCCCTATCACGGACTCTACCCACCCATTTAATCTCCTCCCACAGCCCATGTACACTCTCCCCTATCATGGACTCTACCCACCCATTTAATCTCCCACAGCCCGTGTACACTCTCCCCTATCACGGACTCTACCCACCCATTTAATCTCCGCCCACAGCTCGTGTACACTCTCCCCTATCACAGACTCTACCCACCCATTCAGCTCGATGTCAGCTTTTGTTTGATTACGCTCCTGTGACGTGCCTTGGGATGTTTTACCAAAGCTGCTGCATAAATGCATGTTGTTGTTGCTGTACATATAAGAACACCCACACGTGACATTGCTGTAAAAGGCCTGTAATACGCAAGGCCCTGTTATGTGAGGGCTGCCTTCAGTATAAAAATAGTGCCCAGTAACAGATAAAAATACACGGTTGTTGATTGGCCAGGGTTCCTGTTCCTGATGATTGCTCAACAAACTCCTCTTGGACTACAACACTGCAGCCCCGATTCTCCCTTTGAACGGGACTCCTCTCTGGGAGCACAAGATTGTGGAATTACCCTTTATATAACTTTCGGCAATGACAAAGAGCTTGGGTCATATTGCCTACTCGGACCTTGTCGCACATTGGCTTGTTACCTTGTGTTGAGCCTCGTGGCCTGTTGATAACAATCAGGAGCAAGGGTGGGGGAGGGATGCACAGGCTAAATTTTAGCCACCCCAGCTTAGAAGCAGCCTTGCGTTGGCTTGGCTGAGCTCAGCCATCTTAGCACAGACCGGCAATCGGACCTGGGATCCTGCTCTGCCATCTTAGCACAGACCGGCAATCGGACCTGGGATCCTGCTCTGCCATCTCAGCACAGACCGGCAATCGGACCTGGGATCCTGCTCTGCCATCTCAGCACAGACCGGCAATCGGACCTGGGATCCTGCTCTGCATTCCACAATGGGCAGTCCATTTCCCAACTGAGCCCCTTGGGGGAAGGGGACGCTCGATTTATAAAAATATCACCAACTCTGATAGAGTATTGGATTTGGGCCAGCCCAGGCAGAGGCACAGGCCGGATGAGTGCAGGTCCAACAACACTCAGGAAGCTTGACACCATCCAGGGCAAAGCAGCCTGCTTGATTGGCACCCCATCCACCACCTTAAACATTCACTCCCTCCACCACCGGCGTACCGTGGCTGCAGAGTGTACCATCTACAAGATGCACTGCAGCAACTCGCCAAGGCTTCTTCAGCAGCACCTCCCAAACCCGCGACCTCTACCACCTAGAAGGACAAGGGCAGCAGGTGCATGGGAACACCACCACCTCCAAGTTCCCCTCCAAGTCACACACCATCCTGACTTGGAAATATATCGGCCGTTCCTTCATCGTCGCTGGGTCAAAATCCTGGAACTCCCTCCCTAACAGCACTGTGGGAGTACCTTCACCACACGGACTGCAGCGGTTCAAGACGACGGCTCATCACCACCTTCTCAAGGACAATTAGGGGATGGGCAATAAATGCTGGCCTTGCCAGTGACGCCCATGAATGAATTTTAAACAGAGGCTCTGGCCCAGGGCCAGTCCCAGTCCCCGGCCTACGCACTGCTCTTGCAAGCAGGATTTACCAGAAACCCGTCAAATTGACCTTCATTTCCTTAAGCACTCTGGGATGTGTCCCATTTGGCCTTTAGATAACCCTTCCAGATAGTTAATTCTCTGAGTTTCGCCATAACTCAGTATCGACCTGCCACACATGCTATACGTACCGAACCAAGGTAAACAGACCCTGAATTTCTCTTGTCTCCATTTCAAAAGAATAATGTAAACAATTTATTTGATGCAGCCCTGCTCCTTGGCAATAGTTATAGCCAATTTATCCCAGGGTGGGCCTCTCCTGATTTCGACCTGCTGTGATTCCGAGCTCAGTTAATTCAATCATTCACTGCAAAAACTAATTTCGACATGTTAATCTGGCCTTGGAGGGAATGAGACTTGCACACTTATTAATAGGCTTTATTGTTCCTCTCTCTCTTGCCCTTGTGCGAGTTTATTTTTTGAAATGTATTTTATTCTATTGCCCCCTTTCGCTGAGTATCCCTGGAGTGCTACTCCCTGACGCAGAGTGCAAACCTTGACCGGCTCTCTCTCGGTACTTTCGCAATTAGGTTTTTTCAGACGGCTTGGAGGCGCATGAGAGAGCAACGTAATGACCTATCAGCTTCAGTGTGAGAACTTGGAGACGGGGCATTAACATCACTAATTGCTGTATCAACGTTATAATTAGGAAACCAGGAGGTTGATCCAGGCGTGAATCAGCCAGTCTGTACGGTGGGGTTTGTAAGCCAGAAGTGAGCGGCTGAATGGGGCGATATCAGTGTTGTCCAATAGAAAGCGCTGACTAGCCACGGGTGTGGCTACGGTGACCCTGTTTTACCACATGCGCTAACTTTAGTAGAAAGCGTCTTACACACAATACAGGTAAATGTACTTCACACGTGTATATATTAACTGAGCAAACATAAGAACATAAGAAATAGGAGCAGGAGTCGGCCAATCGGCCCCTCGCGCCTGCTCCGCCATTCAATAAGATCATGGCTGATCCAATCTTTGCCTCAACACCACTTTCCCGCTCTCTCATACATACATAGATACATAGAAGATAGGAGCAGGAGTAGGCCATCCGGCCCTTCGAGCCTGCTCCGCCATTTAATGAGATCATGGCTGATCCTCCAATTCAGTATCCCGTCCCCGCCTTCTCTCCGTAACCCTTAACCCCTTTTGCCTGTAGAAATATATCTAATTCCCTCTTAAATATATTTAATGAGCTGGCGTACACTGCCCTCTGTGGCAATGAGTTCCATAGGTTCACCACCCTCTGAGTGAAGAAATTCCCCCTCATTTCTGTCCTAAATGGTTTAGCCCTTATCCTTAAATTATGTCCTCTAGTTCTGTTCTCACCCGCCAAGGGAAACATTCCTTCTGCATCTAGTCTGTCTAGACCTGTCAGAATTTTATACACTTCTATGAGGTCCCCTCTCAATCTTCTAAACTCCAGTGTGTACATCCCTAAACTACATAGTCTCTCCTCATAGGTCAATCCCGCCATTCCTGGTATCAGCCTGGTGAATCGCCGCTGCACCCCCTCCATGGCAAGAACATCTTTCCTCAGATGAGGCGACCAAAACTGTACACAGTACTCGAGGTGTGGTCTCACCAGTGCCCTGTACAGCTGCAGCAAGGTATCCCTGTTCCTGTATTCCAACCCTTTTGCTATGAAGGCCAGCATACCGTTTGCCTTCTTGACCGCCTGTTGCACCTGCATGCTCGCCTTCAGTGACTGGTGTACAAGAACACCCAGGTCTCTCTGTACTTCCCCCTCTCCCAATTTATTGCCATTTAAATAATAATTTGCCCTCCCGTTCCTGCACCCAAGGTGGATAACTTCGCACTTGTCCACATTATAGTGCATCTGCCATTTATCCGCCCAATCACCCAGTCTGTCCAAATCGCTCTGGAGCTTCCTGGTCTCCTCCTCTGAGCCCACCCCCCCTCCTAGTTTAGTGTCGTCTGCAAATTTGGAAATGCTGCATCCGACTCCCTGATCCAGGTCATTAATGTAAATTGTGAACAGCTGGGGACCCAGGACAGATCCCTGTGGTACCCCACTTGTTACTGCCTGCCATTCAGAAAATGAGCCCCATACCCCTTGACTCCCTTGTAGTTCAAATGTCTGTCAATCTCAGCCTTGAATATATTCAGTGACTCCGCCTCCACAGCTCTCTGGGGCAGAGAATTCCAAAGATTCACGACCCTCTGAGAGAAGAAATTCCTCCTCATCTCCGTCTTAAATGGGCGACCCCTTATTCTGAAACTGTGTCCCCTAAACATCCGCCACCATTCGGTGACCAAGGAAGTAAAGCAGCCACAACGATCAAGAAACACTCGCACGCTCCGTTTTTCCTCTCACCATTTTACCAACAAACGCACAGAAAGGTTAAAGTTCACACGCGCGCGCCGTGCGAACACGAGCAGTGAGGTCACATGACCCAGCGACGGTGTCTGTCGCCCACTGTTCATTTACAAATCAGAAATGCAATTCGCCACATGGGGAGCCCCAGTTAGCCGCACGTCTGGTATAAAGAGGGCGAGCTTGGCTCAGTCGGTAGCGCCCCGTGGATGGGATGTGGGTGCAATCGAATCCAGTGGCTGAGGGAGCGCTGCATTGTCGCCACCTGTGGGATCTTGCTGTGCACAAAAAATGGCAACCACCGTTTGCTTACCTAGCCACAATAGATGTAGCTCAAAGAGATTTATTGAAGTGCTTTGGATCATTATGATAGATAATGTGATAAGGTGCTATATAAATCAGGTTGGGAGGCGGGGGGATAGAAGGGTAGGGATATGGGGATGAGCCCACCAGGAAGTGGGGCAAGCGTATATGAGCCTGATGACCTTTTCTTGCGGTGCGTGCACAACAACTTAACATAAGATAACAAATTCTTTCTTTCAGTCATCATAAATGGAATCGATTTTCCTTCATCATTCAATATAGAGTCCCTGAAAGAAAGACTGACTTGCATTTCTTCACAGCCAATGAAGTACTGTTTGAAGTGTAGTCACTGTTGTAATGTAGGGAAACGCGGCAGCCAATTTGCGCACAGCAAGCTCCCACAAACAGCAATGTGATAATGACCAGATCATCTGTTTTTTAAGCGATGTTGGTTGAGGGATAAATATTGGCCCCAGGACACCGGGGAGAACTCCCCCCTTGCTCTTCTTCAGAATAGTGGCCGTGGGATCTTTTACATCTACCTGAGAGAGCAGACGGGGATTCGGTTCAACGCATTATCCGAAAGACGGCACCTCCCACAGTGCGGCACTCCCTCAGCACTGCACTGTGGTTTACAGCCTGGGATTAAGTTCTACACGTCTCTGGAGTGGGACTTGAACCCACGACCTTCTAACTCAGAGAGTGCTACCCACTGAGTCACGGCTGACACACCTAAATTAGCTGGGTAACATTTAACGAGGTTTTCTAGCAGGTACAGGAATCCCGCCCCAACTGCGGTTTTGCCATACACGGATTTCAAGTATACACGGTTTCCTCTCTGCGACAACTTTTGCCACCCGCGGCAGTGAATTTTGCGTATACGCGGTTTTAAATTTAGGATTAAGGTAAATAACATGATTTTATTGCTTTTATATTCTTTTTTTATTGTGTTATTTGAACATTTATACTGTATTTGCCAACCGCGGTTTTACTAACCACGGGGGTTTTCAGGGACGTCTCCCCCGCGGTTGGGGAGGGATTACAGTACATGGTAAATATTACTGACTTTCCACCAAATCCCTCTTAGATGTTTCATTCCAGTTCGAGAGTTACACTAGATTCAAAGCAATTTAAATCTAAATCTATGCAAGACAATCACATGGGGGGACAATAAATGGTTCTGAGTGAGTTACAGGCTGGGATCTAATCGAGAAGTTCAGACCATTTATATATAGAATAACAGATACCTGGGAATGGGTTTTAGCCTGAGGCCCAATTGAGGAGTTTTGATTTTTTTATGCAGAATAATGGGTACCCAGGAGAGAGCTACAGGCTGAAGCTAATTGAAAGGTTTGGCTGCTTTATATATAGAATAATGAATACCATGGAAGCGAGTCGCAGGCTATAATTTAATTGATGAGTTCAGATATTCTCGATATTAAATAATAGTTACCTAGGAGTGATTACAGGCTTTGATTTGACAGGATATGACAACATCCAAAGTGCTCAGTGTTTAAAGGAGAGACAGAACAAGGCCAAGACCACACTGGCTGATCAATGAGGTGGAAAGCACTGCAAAGGCCAAGCAAAAATATTTTAAGGTAGAAGAAAAATAGAGAGGACTGAGTTGGTTGAAGATAAGTAAAAGGAGAATTAGGAGTGTTCAGAATGATACCGGGGCTCAGAGGGTTTAATTATGAGGGCAGGTTGCATAAACTTGGCTTATATTCCCTTGAGTATAGAAGATTGAGGGGTGATCTGATCAAGGTGCGTAAAACGTTAAAAGGATTCGCTTGGGTAGATAGAGTGAAGCTATCTCCTTTGGTGGGGGAAGCAAGAACAAAGGGACATAATAACATTAGAGCCAAGCTGTTCAGGAGCGAAATCAGGAACACTTCTGCACACAAAGGGTAGCTGAAATCTGGAACTCTCTCCCCAAAAGGCATGTGGATGCCGGGGGACAATTAGAACTTTCAAGACTGAGGTCGATAGATTTTTGTTGGGTAAGGGTATCAAGGGATATGGAGCAAAGGCAAATGGGGTCGAGGTACAGATCAACCATCATCTAATTGAATGGCGGAACAGGCTCGAAAGGCTGAATGGCCTCCTCCTGTTCCTATGTTACTAAGAGGCAAGATGGTAATTCATGGAAGGCAGTTGTAAGAGGGATTCCAAAGGTTGTTTTAAGCTATGGAAACAGTATTTAGGTCTATTATGGGATAGGTTGGATAGATAGATTATTGAAGATATATCATAAATGTAAGATAGTCCCTAATAAATCCAATGAGGAATTCAGGAGAAACTTCTTTACCTAGAAAGTGGTGAGAATGTGGAACTCACTACCACAGGGAGTTAGTTGAGGCGAATAGCATAGATGCGTTTAAGGGGAAGCTAGATAAACACATGAAGGAGAAAGGAATATAAGGATATGTTGATGGGGTTATGAAGAGGGGTGGGAGGAGGCTCGTGTGGAGCATAAACACCAGCACGGACCAGTTGTGCCTCACCCCTCCCAATCTCTGTAACCTCCTCCTCCAGCCCTACAACCCTCCGAGATATCTGCTCTCCTCCAATTCTGGCCTCTTGCATATCTCTGATTTTAATCGCTCCACCATTGGCGACCATGCCCTAAGCTCTGGAATTCCCTCCCTAAACCTCTTCGTCTCTCTACCTCTCTCTCCTCCTTTGAGACGCTCCCTAAAACCTACCTCTATCCGACCACGATTCTGTCCTAATATCTCCTTCTGTGGCTCGGTGTCAAATTGTGTTTGAATATACTACGTTAATGGCGCGATATAAATGCAAGTTGTTGTTGAATGGCCTGTTTCCGTGCTGTAAATTCTGGGTAAGATCGAGGAACGGAAGAGTTAAACAAATCTTTCACACGGTCTTCACAAACTAAGGTGAGGACATTTTTGAGATCCAGGCAATCTGGCTCAGGAATGTGTAACGTGTGTGGAGCTCAGTGAAAATCCTGCTCCAAGAAACACAAAAATTAAATCTCTAAATACCTGACCAGATGGAAAGCTCAAGGAAATTGGAGAGAAAATTGGCAAGGCCCTCTCTGGTAAATATATTTTTAGGTGCTGTTCCAGTAGAAGCCAGAGGTTGTCATACTGAAACTGTACAGCACTTAATGGAATCCTAGAATAGTGCAGCACAGAAGGAGGCCATTCGGCCCATCCAGTCTGCGCCGGCTCTTTCGAAGAGCAATCCCGTTAGTCCCACTCCCCCGCTCTTTCCTCATATCTCTGCAATTTTTTCTCCTTCAAGTATTTATCCAATTCCCTTTTGAAGGCTACTATTGAATCTCTATCCACCGCCCTATCAGGCAGCGCATTCCAAATCCTAACCACTCCTTGTGTGAAAAAGTTTTCCTCATGCCGCCAGCTGAAGGCACGGCCACCAATGGTGGAGCGATGAAATGGGGGATGCGAAGGAGGCCAGAATCGGAGGAGCGCAGAGATCTCGGAGGGTTGTTGGGCAGGAGGAGGTGACAGAGATAGGGAGGGGCGAGGCCATGGAGGGATATCTCCTTATGTGGCTCGGTGTCAACATTTTGTTTGATAATCGCTGCTGTGAAACGTCTTGCGATGTTTTACAAGGATGAGAATTTTAAAATCCAGGCGTTGACGGACCGGGAGTCAGCGAACATAGGGGCAATGGGTGAACGGGATTTGGTGCGCGTTAGAATATGGGCAGCAGAGTTTTGGATGAGATGAAGTTGATGGAGGGTGGAAGTTGTGAGGCCGGTCAGGAACTCATTACCATACTTTAAGGGTCTCCAAACTAACTTCCAGTTTGGGAAGAGATGCACACTCTCTTCCTATAGGGATGCGCCCCAAATACCTAAATCCAGAGAATGTAGGTACAAGAGATAAGGCTTAGGGTTCCCCCAAGTATGCATAGGTGTATTATCAGGTGGAACGATGCAGCATTCGTAAGCTTGCAGCTGCTTGCCCACTCGCTAGGGCATCGCCTTGAAAGAAAGACTTGCATTTCTATAACGCCCGTCACAACCACCCAAAGCATTTTACAGCCAATGAAGTACTTTTTGAAGTGTGGTCACTGTTGTAATGTAGGAAACGCAGCAGCCAATTTGCGCACAGCAAGCTCCCACAAACAGCAATGTGATCATGACCGGATCATCTGTTTTTAGTGATGTTGGTCGAGGGATAAATATTGTCCAGGACACCAAGGAGAACTCTCCTGCTCTTCTTCAAATAGCGCTGTGGGACCTTTTACATCTACCTGAGAGAGCAGACGGGGCCTCGGTTTAACGTCTCATCTGAAAGGTAGCACCTCCGGCAGTGCAGCACTCCCTCAGTACCACATGGAGAGTGTCAGCTTAGATCTTGTGCTCAAGTCTCTGGAGTGGGTCGATGAACCCATGACCTTCTGACTCAGAAGCGAGAGTGCTGCCCACTTGAGCCATGGCTGACACCTTTGGCAGGGTTATCTGGAACTGGATGGGAAGAAGCAAGCCCCATTGATAGGACTAACCCATCAGATCCTTCTTAATGAGCCAGACCAAGCTGGTCAATGATGAACAGTACCCTGGGGTACCGAGGACGGTTGACTCTTCTACTGCCAACCAACTCCAACTGGAGACACCGCTTACCTCCTCCACCAAGGCGGAAAGTCCTCAGTCAGCTGACAAGCACAGCTTGGAGTCCTTCTCGGCAGACAGCAAGATTGTCTCCCCAAGTCTCTGGAGTGGCACTTGAACCCACGACCTTCCGACTCAGAAGCAAGGGGGGAGCGGGACTAATTGGACAGCTCTTTCAAAGAGCCGGCACTGGCACGATGGGCCAAAAGGCCTCTTTCCGTGCTGCAAGATTCTAATGACTTGTAAGCCACAAATGACATTCTATGTGACTGTGACCATGGTGACCACTGGGCCACGGCAAACACCAGCACTTGGTATAACCGTGGCAGCACTTCTCTGGGTCTTATATTCTATAACATTTTGATAAACCCGAGCATCCCAGTAGCCTTTTTGCACCTGCGACCCAATTTCTAATGACTGAAGTCCCTGGGATCCGAAATTTGATTTCTTTAACATTATGGAATTAAACCGTCTGGACTTTATTCAGCAGATGTGTTAAGGAATGGCAGTCGGCAGATGGAGTGTAATGTGGATAAATGTAAGTTAATCGGCAGAGGAGGTACGTGCATACAATGAGGTCCTTGGATTTAGGCCCGCAGCCCACAAACCTGCCTTTAATTTAGCAATCTTACTCACAGGGCGCCACAGCACCAGACAAGGCTGCAGCACAGAAGGAGCAATCCACAACTAACTCCACTGCCCTGTTCTCTCCCCATATCTTCCTCTGCCAAATGCTTCATTCATTCTTCCTTTAAAAGGCGCCGTGGTCTCGGCCTCAACCACACACTGCGGCCAAGCATCCCCGTGCTCCAACAACCCTCTGCATAAAAAAGGTTCCTTTTAACCTTTATGCTCAGCCAGTGGCTCGGTGGGCCGCACCCTCACCTCGGAGTCAGAAGGTCGTGGGTTCAAGTCCCACTCCAGAGACTTTAGCATAAAAATCCAGGGCAGTGCTGAGGGAGTGCTGCACTGTCGGAGGTGCCGTCTTTCAGATGAGTCGTTAAACCGAGGCCCCGTCTGCTCTCTCAGGTGGATGTAAAAGATCCCACGGCCACTATTTCGAAGAAGAGCAGGGGAGTTCTCCCTGGTGCCCTCGACAATGTTTATCCCTCAAGCAACATCACTAAAAAACAGATTATCTGGTCATTATCTCATTGCTGTTTGTGGGATCTTGCTGTGTACAAATTGGCTGCCATGTTTCCTACATTACAACAGTGACTACACTGCAAAAGTACTTTTTTCTCTCTCCCACATGGCAGCTGTCTTTCATTCTGCCAGTGCCATTTACACTTTATCGAGAACCATCTTTTGTTTCTTAACTTGTTCCATTACCGTCTCCTTTTGCCTTGCACCATCTCTTAATCTCTCTTAATCTCTCCTGCCTTCCATCCTATCACAGACCTTCCCTTTTGTTCTTTCCTCCCCTCCCCCCTCTCCCAGCCCCTGCACTTGCTTAAAAACCTGTTCGTTCTCCAGCTTTTTCCAGTTCTGACGAAGGGTCATCGATCGACCTGAAACGTTAACCCTGTTTCTCTCTCCACAGATGCTGCCTGACCTGCTGAGTGTTTCCAGCATTTTCTGTTTTTACTCCAAAAGTACTTCATTGGCTGTGAAGCGCTTTGGGACGTCCTGTGGGCGTGAAAGGCGCTGGAGAAATGCAAATCTTTCTTTCTTTTTTTTTCTTTCTAACCTCTCTCCATGCTCTCTTACTGATGGTGTTAAATTGTGGCCAATTGCCCAGTCAGAGGAAACAGTCTTTCCATATTCGCCCCAATCAAAACCCTGCGGAATTTTAAAAAAATCTCCATTTACTCTCCTCTTCGCCTTCTCTGCACAGTGGAAATAGTCCCAGAGTTACAGGGAACAAAGATTTCTTATTCAAAAAGTGGAAAAAGTTAGGTGGAAGCAGATTCAATAGTAACTTTCAAAATGGAATTGGATAAATACTATAAATAAATTTGCAGGGCTACGGGGAAAGAGCAGGGACTAATTGGATAGCTCTTTCAAAGACGTGTGCTGAATAGCCTCTTTCCGTGCTGTAAGATTCTCAGTGATGCACACGTTGGCCTTGATTTTTAAAGAGGGCCTGGGACGGGTGTCCTTGCCGCCTAGATCGGGACAGGAAAGGTTCCCCCCCTCCCCGCCAGCTCTCGCCTGGTCCCAACCAGACAGGGGAGAGTTAAAATGGAGGCCGCGCTTCCTGATTTCATTTGCAGTGGTCACCACTAGGGTCGCCAACTCTGGTTGGACGTATTCCTGGAGGTTTCATCCCGCGACCTCCCGCCTCTAAACCGCCTCCGCGCTCCCGCCACTGGTCGCCCGACACGCCCATCCCCGCGGCGCCCCGCCTTCCCACGGCCAATCGGAACGCGGACAGGCTCTTTGTTATCCGACTGGAATGATTCTGGACTGTCAGTCCAACGGCCTTTTTTCCTTCCATCTCCAATCTTTTCGTAACCAGTAAACAAAAGTCTGCAAAGAACATTTTTTTAAAGCACAATTTTGTTTATCGCCCCCCCCTACGATTTACATCCCGGGTGTTGCTGGCAGCAACGTCCGGGAGATTAATCTTCAATTCCTGGAGACTCCAGGGCAGTCCTGGAGGAGTTGGCAACCCAAGTCTCGACTTATTCAGCAGGTAGTGCTCCACTGTTGTGGCAGAGTGAGTTGTGCTTTAGTCTGCAGCTAACATCACGCTGTATTGGAGCTGGAACAGCTTGATGCAAGTACTGGGTGTTAGAAATAAGGTTCATTTCTTCGTGCTAGTATCCTCACAAAATACCACCAAAAACTGTATATATTAATATAAAATCTCTTGTGAAGGTTTACACTGTGCTGAAGATTTGCCCTCATCCATGGGTTAGGGAGAATATTTATATAGACATAAAATATATATATATTCTATCTTTTTTTTTAAAATAAAGGTTTCAGCTATATAAGATTGACGTCTTTCTAATATTCCGGTCACATACAAGGTACAGAAGAGTAGTTCAAGGAGAGAGCTCCCACTAACATTTCTCATCACAGAGCCAAGCAGGGGTCGCTTTCAACGCGAGGTTCCTCGGCTTGCAATTCATTGGCAACTTCTAATTAGATGCAGATTAAGAGAGAAGTGTTACAAACCTGGCAGAGTAACAGAGCGAAGGGCAGACCAAAGTCAGGAGTGCACAACAAGGGTATTTATGGGAACTGCCTCTCATTTTGAAGGGATTACTGCGTTCAAAAAGGAGATTAAACCAACAAAAACTACTCCAGCATCGGAAAGCTCATATGTTTTGATCAAGGGTGTTGGATGAAGAAAGAATCTTAACAAATGCTGTCGCCGAACGTTAATTTTTAAATTCCCTTTCTCTCTCGTTCTGTCTCTAGATACTATTCTCCTTACCCATCTAGTGCCATGCATCATTCTCTTAATCTGCATCCCCCTTTCAACAACTTGGATTTATATAATGCCTTTAACGTAGTAAAACACCACAAGCTGCGTAATCGGACAAGAATTGACACGGAGGCAAAGGAGACATTAGGACAGGAGACATTAGGGCAGGTTAAAGAGGTAGGTTTTAAAGAGCATCTTAAAGGAGGAGAGAGAGGTTAATTAATTGCCACAAGCTCAGAGAATCCCCTTGATTCTATCCAAATGAGCCTGCTGCTTCTGAATAAGGTGTGTGGAAAGATCTTCCAACGGTCGCTACCCGGGCCTAATTCTCTGCTCCCCAGCTCTCAGCGGGGAAGAAGTGCGCCACACGGGAGCATGAGGTGGAGGAAAGATTGTAACTGACGCTCCGACCTATGCTTTCTGCTGGAAAGGCGGAGTTGTGGAATTAGTTCTTCCCATCCTAGGTCACCTTGACTCTCTCAAGGAACTACAATGCGCTCTGAAATCTGAGTATGTTAAAAACGGAGTGAGTATTGACACCATTTTGCCAGCCAAAGTATTGGAGGTGGGGCGGGACTTACAGCAAACAGAGTCTATTTAAACAGAATCTCCACAAACTACAGCAAACAGAGTCTATTTACTCAAACAGCAAACAGAGTCTATTTACTCAAACAGCAAACAGAGTCTATTTAAACAGAATCGCTACGAACTACAGCAAACCGAACTCATGTCCGAAACTACAGCAAAGTCTCCCGATAAAAGCAAGTTTAATTCTCCAGCAAAATGCAGTGAGTGGAGGATAGTTACACAAGACAAATTCTGTGCGTAAAATCAATCCCAGTCACTGACAGCAGCAGTGCGGTCTCCAGACGTGATTGACGGGACTTGTGGTATCATTATATGCAGCCTCGGAACAATTCTCGGAAGGGGGTGGCTCTGCTGGGTTTGACTGCGATTTACCTGCTCAATTTCCATCTTCTGAGGTTCTAGTAGGCCCAGAATCCTAGAGGTAAATAATGGTAATCTCCGGCAGATTAATTATTCCTCCCTGGCCATTTTTTAATCTTATCATCCACTGTTTGTCCAGCACCTCTCCTTCCAGACAGCCTTCTGTCTTTCAACTCTGCAAACCTGCCTTTATTTGTGCCAACAATGCCCTGCTTCACCTCATCCACTCTTCAATCAATGCTGTTTTTGATGTTTGCGAGCTCTCTCAGGACCACCGGTATGTTTTGTACTTGCATATTCCATTCTCCAGAGAGATAAATTCTCTCTCGCTCTCACTCTCTCTCTCTCCCTCCACTCTCTCTCCCCCCACTCTTTATCCCCTCTGCCTATCTCTCTCTTCCTGCCCTTCTGTCTATCTCTCTACCTCCCTCTCTGTCTCTCTCTCCTTCCCTCTCTCTGTCACCCTCCCTCCATGTCTGTCGCTCTCCTTTCTCTATCCCCTCTGCCTTGCTATCTCCTCTCTCTGTCTCTACCTCTGTCGCTCTCTAGCTCCCTTTCCTTGCTGTCTCTGTCTATCTCACTCTCTCAATCTCACTTTCTCTCTATCTCTTCTGTTCCCTCGGTTTATCTATCTCTGTCTACCTCCCCTTCTCTATCTCTATCTCCCCCTCCCTCTCTCTGTCTCTATCTATTTACCTCTCTCCTCTTGCTCTGGCTCTCCTCTGTTTCTCTCTCTCCCTCCCTCTTGTCTCTTGATCTCTCTCAGTCTCTCTCTCTCTGTTGCACCATTTTCCTCACACCTTTTATTTAGTTTACCTTTTTCTTCTTCTCTTCCCCTTTCCTTTGGGCCGAGGTCCCCTCCCTCCATTGAGGCCTGAGAACATTGGACGTCGGGGCCCAACTGGCGGTCCCTTTGGAAGAGCACCAGTGGCAGGAAACACGACGTGTCCCTCATCAGCCAGTGATTTCCGTGCGCTTCCCACGTATGGACCGACAGTTTACTGCTCCCGGGATCTCCCCTTCGAAATATGTGGGAAGGGGAGGTGGGAATGGTGCAGAGCACACCCCCAAGCTCCTGTCCACTCCAAACCAGCTGGGAAACCAGCAAGACTGGACCAGAAAGTCCTAGAATCATACAACACAGGAGGAGGCCATTCAGCCCATCGTGCCTGTGCCGGCTCTTTGAAAGAGTATCCAATTAGTCCCACTCCCCCTTGCTCTTTCCCCACAGCCCTGCAAATGTTTCCTTTTCAAGTATTTATCCAATTCCCTGTTGAAAGTTACTATTGAATCTGTCAGGCAGCGCATTCCAGATCACAACAACTCACTGCGTAATAAAAATTCTCCTCATCTTCCCCTCTGGTTCTTTTGCCAATTATCTTAAATCTGTGTCCTCTGGTTACCGACCCTCCTGCCAGTGGAAGCAGATTCTCCCGATCTACTCTATTAAATCCCTCCATAATTTTGAACACCTCTATTAAATTCCCCCTTAACCTTCTATGTTCGAAGGAGAACAACCCCAGCTTCAGATAACTAGAAGTCCCTCATCCCTGGTGCCATTCTAGTAAATCTTCACTGCACCCTCTCCAAGGCCTTGACATCCTTCCTAAAGTGTGATGTCCAGAATTGGCCACAATACTCCAGCTGGGGCCTATAAAGGTTCAGCATAACTTCCTTGCTTTTGTACTCTATGCCTCTATTTATAAAGGCAAGGATCCCACATGGCTTTTTTAACAGCCTTCTCAACTTACACAGGATTACACAGAATATACGGCACAGAAACAGGCCATTCGGCCCAGACTGGCAGCTATGTCCTTCAGGACTCGGCCAGCTCGGTCAGTAGTGGTGCTACCGAGCCACTCTTGGTGATGGACATTGAAGTCCCCCGCCCAGAGTACATTCTGTGCCCTTGCTACTCTCAGTGCTTCTTCCAAGTGGTGTTCCACATGGAGGAGTACTGATTCATCAGCTGAGGGAGGGCGGTAGGTGGTAATCAGCAGGAGGTTTCCTTGCCCATGCTTGACCTGGAGCCATGAGACTTCATGGGGTCCGGAGTCAATGTTGAGGACTCCCAGGGCCACTCCTTCCCGACTGTATACCACTGTGCCGGTGGGACAGGACATATCCAGGGATGGTGATGGAGGAGTTTGGGACATTGGCTGAAAGGTATGATTCTGTGAGTATGACTATGTCAGGCTGTTGCTTGACTAGTCTGTGGGACAGCTCTCCCAATTTTGGCACAAGTCCCCAGATGTTGGTGAGGAGGACTTTGCAGGGTTGACTGGGCTGGGTGTGCCGTTGCCGTGTCCGTAGCCGGTGCCGAGGTCGATGTCGGGTGGTCCGTCCGGTTTCATTCTTATTATTGTGTTTCGTAGCGGTTTGTTACAACTGAGTGGCTTGCTGGGCCATTTCAGAGGGCAGTTAAGAGTCGACCACATTGCTGTGGGTCTGGAGTCACACATAGGCCAGACCGGGTAAGGACGGCAGATTGCCTTCCCTAAAGGACATTAGTGAACCAGATGTATTTTTACGACAATCCGGTAGTTTCATGGTCACCAGCTTTTTATTCCAGATAACTTAAGCACTATGCTACCGTTCCTTTAAAAAGTCCAAGGCATTAATCTTCCAATTGTGGCTGTGCAGGCAATGGCAGCACCAGATGTCAAAAGGAGTTGCCAGGATAACTGGTAATCACGAACACCTTGGGGAGATTTCTGTGAGAGTCTTCCCTTCAATTACAGTCCCCACCTCTGACGCCATCCCTGCGTATCCCGGACAGTCGCGTATATCGGGAAAATGGCGCTGAACATTTTCCATCGCCCGAGGCGTCAATTGAACCGTATTAAGCGCGCCGGCTATTTCGGGCAGTTCGGAACTCCGCGTGTTAAAAATTAACATGACACTTAAAGAAAGAAAAGAAAGCAAGGTGTCGAGAGCGGGGGTTGGGGGGAGGGGGAAAGAGAGAGAAAGAGAGAGAGAGTAAAGAAGGAGCGCTCTTGTAGGTTAGTTAGGCTTCTGCCTTTACTGAACACTGAACTCCTGGCAAGGATCCCGTCTCGAAATCCATCTATATTCAACGCTCGAGAAGCGAATCCCGCAAATCCCAGTTGACTCCTCTCTGTGCAGCGTTGTTCCATCATTAAACCCATTTCACAGTCCTGCGTGCCGCACTTGAGCCTCCAGGAAGGATCCATTAAGCAGCGCTGCTAAACCTGACAACCTCACAACTCCCCGCTCTACACACACTAATGCAATCATTGCAGCCGAGTCAATATGTACCAGCGCACAATAATCATCATCATCTCATGAAAACGATCTGGTGTGGGCTGATACAGGGAGGTTTAATGCTTCTTCCGGCAGCTTAAATGTGGGATTTTACTTCAGCTAAGCATAAAGAAAGAACTGGGATTTATAGAACGCCTTTCACGACCACCGGACATCTTAAAGCGCTTTACAGCCAATGAAGTACTTTTGAAGTGCAGTCATTGTTGTAATGTGGGAAACACGATATTACAATGCAGCAAGCTCCCACAAACAGCAATGCAATAATGACCAGATAATCTGTTTTAGTGATGCTGATTGAGGGATACATATTGGCCCCAGGACACCGGGGAGAACTCCCTCTTCTTAATGGTGCCGTGGGATCTTTTACGTTCGCCTGAGAGAGCAGACGGGGCCTCGGTTTACCGTCTCATCCGAAAGACGGCACCTCTGACAGTGCAGCACCCCCTCAGCACTGCACTGGGAGTGTCAACCTGGATTCTGGAGTGGGCCGATGAACCCACGACCTATCTGATTCAGAGGCAAGGGTGCTGCCCACTGAGCCACGGCTGACACACAAAAATTAAATGAGGTCATGAGAATTGACTTGCCCAGTCAGAAAGAAAAATGGCGACAATCTTCTTTGAATAATCATTTCGCTCTGCTTGTGGTTTTCACGAGGAGTGAGGTGAGCTGCAGAGAAAAGATTTGCAGGAAGGTATCGAAGAGACTGTTTGGGAGGAGAGTAAGAATTAGATGACATTTATGAAACCCTCTGTGGCAGAGAAGGAGCCTTTTATCTGGGCTTGTATCATTTGGCAAGTGCAAGGGACAAGAGAGAGAGAGACAGAGAGAGAGAGCGAGAGACAGAGAGACAGAGACAGAGAGAGAGACACACAGAGAGAGAGAGAGCGAGAGACAGAGAGACAGAGAGAGAGACAGAGAGAGAGACAGAGAGACAGAGAGAGAGAGGGAGACAGAGAGAGAGAGACAGAGAGAGATAGAGAGAGAGAGACAGAGATAAAGAGAGAGCGAGAGAGAGAGACAGAGAGAGGGAGAGAGAGACAGAGAGAGAGAGAGAGCGAGAGACAGAGAGACAGAGAGAGAGACAGAGAGAGAGACAGAGAGACAGAGAGAGAGAGGGAGACAGAGAGAGAGAGACAGAGAGAGATAGAGAGAGAGAGACAGAGATAAAGAGAGAGCGAGAGAGAGAGACAGAGAGAGGGAGAGAGAGATAGAGAGAGTGAGAGGGACAGGGAGAGAGGGAGAGTCAGAGAGAGAGAGAGTCAGTGAGAGAGAGAGAGGGGGAGATACAGGGAGAGAGAAAGCGACAGAGAGAGAGAAAGAGAGAGAGGGAGAGAGAGGGAGAGGAGAAAAAGAGATAGGTAGACAGAGAGATAGATAGATAGATACAGAGATAGAGAGCGATAGAGAGAGGGAGAGAGAAAGAGAGAGAGAAAGAGAGATGAATAGAGAGGGAGATGGAGAGAGAGAGAGAGGGAAAGAGAGAGATCGAGAGAGAAGGAGAGATGAGATAGATAGAGAGATAGAGAGAGAGCCATAGAGAGAGGAGGGAGATATAGAGAGAGAGGATGAGAGAGGGTGAGAGAGGGATAGAGAGAGAAAGAGAGAGGGAGATAGAGCGAGAGAGAGAGCGGTTGATGGCGAGTGAGCGAGATGTAGAGAGAGTAAAAGATAGATTGAGATAGATAGAGAGAGAGAGAGTGAAGAGCAGCCACATCAGAGGCTCTGCTCAGTGACAACACTCACATGATGCCGAGACGCACAGCAATCAAATGACAGCGTGCCATCCTACATCGAGATGTTAATCACAGCCACAGGGAGAACTCTTCAGATCTTTTACCAGCTTTTCCCTCTGAGTTCAAACCTTTGATCACAGCTTAAGCTAACATTTACAAACATACGAGAAATGGCAGACATAAGGACCTACTGGTCCTTCCAGCGTGTCCCACACAGCGGCGATACCCTGTGCCTCGCAATACAAACGCTCTCCACCCCACCCGGAAGCTACATAATCTCCTGGGAGAGGGGACAAAACCAGTTAAAACTCTGGGGCAAACAAAATATGGGAAATTCCTCCCCGACCCCACTGAGGCAATCAAAACTAGTCCAGGCGATCACTCTGGCGCTGATTAATGTTACAAATTATATATCTCTTGTATGAGGGGATCTCCACCCCAGACAGAAACAGGTTCAGCTCTCGATTAACGGAGTTCAGCGAATCAGGATCACTCTGTAAGATCCTGAGATCTCGGATCACTGGGAGATGGTTCTTTGGAGCGTTGGAAAGCGAAGGACCAGGGATTCGGGGGCAATTGTCTATTTCTCCATCTAACCCGTGCTGTACCTGCCCTGGGAGAGTTTGATGGGACAGTGTAGAGGGAGCTTTACTCTGTATCTAACCCGTGCTGTACCTGCCCTGGGAGTGTTTGATGGGACAGTGTAGAGGGAGCTTTACTCTGTATCTGACCCGTGCTGTACCTGCCCTGGGGGTGTTTGATGGGACAGTGTAGAGGGAGCTTTACTCTGTATCTAACCCGTGCTCTACCTGCCCTGGGAGTGTTTGATGGGAACAGTGTAGAGGGAGCTTTACTCTGTATCTAACCCGTGCTGTACCTGCCCTGGGAGTGTTTGATGGGGCAGTGTAGAGGGAGCTTTACTCTGTATCTAACCCGTGCTGTACCTGCCCTGGGGGTGTTTGATGGGACAGTGTAGAGGGAGCTTTACTCTGTATCTAACCCGTGCTGTACCTGCCCTGGGAGTGTTTGATGGGACAGTGTCGAGGGAGCTTTACTCTGTATCTAACCCGTGCTGTACCTGCCCTGGGAGTGTTTGATGGGACAGTGTAGAGGGAGCTTTACTCTGTATCTAACCTGTGCTGTACCTGCCCTGGGAGTGTTTGATGGGACAGTGTGGAGGGAGCTTTACTCTGTATCTAACCCGTGCTGTACCTGCCCTGGGAGTGTTTGACGGGACAGTGTAGAGGGAGCTTTACTCTGTATCTAACCTGTGCTGTACCTGCCCTGGGAGTGTTTGATGGGACAGTGTAGAGGGAGCTTTACTCTGTATCTAACCTGTGCTGTACCTGCCCTGGGAGTGTTTGACGGGACAGTGTAGAGGGAGCTTTACTCTGTATCTAACCTGTGCTGTACCTGCCCTGGGAGTGTTTGACGGGACAGTGTAGAGGGAGCTCCGGGGTGATGGGGTACACCCACCAAGGAGCAGCACTCAAAGAGTGAGCAGTGTTGGGAAATCGTAAGCATAAAGCTCGTGGCCTCTGGCCTGCGTTCCCTTCGAGCACCATTCCCTGCTGGGGATACTCCACCACAGAATCACATCTCGTGTCTTGTATCAAACCCATGCCGTGCCCGATCCTGGCATCCCTGATGCTGTCACACCCGGTGATAAAATCTGGAAATTTGTCCCAGTCCCAGCTTTGACACACCCTCACTTTGATTAGAATTGTATGTGGAAGTCCTCTCTGATTGAAGGTGACAATAAGGTTTTTTTTTGAGGGGATGGGACCACTGTTAATCCAACCCAGTGCCTATTCAGTGCGAAGTCTGCTCATTGTCTCAAACTGAGATATATTAATGAGCCTTGCGCTGCATTCTTAATCGTGTAGCCAGTGTAGCGGTTACATTTTTAATGCTCCCGTCTCATTTTGAGAAGGGAATCAATTTCAGTGCAAAGGCACAGTGTTTAAAGCATGGTGTTTGTGTTGGTAGTTTATTATTCATAAAAACTGGATACCGAATGACATTTTCCAAGCTAGGTCTAGACCCAACAAGAGATATCAAATTTGGGAACAATTAGCAGAGGTTTGTTGGCTCTCAGTCGGTGTGACATTGCCTTGCCCGTCTGCCAGATTGTAATTAAAGCTCCCCGAGATGCAGTTGCTGCTTTCTTCTTGACATCTACACGACCCTGTCACTGGCACAGATTAATGCGTGACTGCAGCCCCGTACTTTGGCAAATCAATGGCTGAGAATAGAAAAAAAACTGACAGAGAGACGAGGACGTCAGCACGCACTGAGCAATACATATTTTAAATCTGATTTATTCCCATCCCTCGGTCGCTCTTGAAAGGTTTTCTTCACGCTCCCGGGACCATTCGCTGACCAACTATCAGGGAAGATCGGATAGCCTGGGGCAACCTCAGAGGTGACCTGATAGGTGTCAGCCGTGGCTTAGATGGTCACACTCTCACCTCTGAGCCACAAGGCCGTGGATGCTCCAAATCTTGAGCCCACAATCAGGGCTGACACTCCCAGGGCAGTGCTGAGGGAGTGCTGCACTGTCAGAGGTGCCGTCTTTCGGATGAGATGTCTTTCGGATGAGACGTTTAACTGAGGCCCCGTCTGCCCTCTCACGTGGACAACATTTTTTTCGAAGAAGAGCAGGGGGAGTTCTCCCCCGGTGTCCTGGGGCCAATATTAATCCCTCAATCAACATCACTAAAAAACAGATTATCTGGTCATGATCACAATGGCTGTTTGTGGGATCTTGCTGTCCACAAATTGGCTGCTGTGTTTCCTACATTACAACAGTGACTACACTTCAAAAAGTACTTCATTGGCTGTGAAGTGCTTTGGGATGTCCTGAGGTTGTGAAAAGTGGAATATAAATTTATGTTCCCTGATGAACTTATCTAGTTTTCTTCCTTTAAATTTATGAAGGGTCTGACGGGGGAGACGAAGAGAAGATATTTCCACTTAGAGTCGTAGAGTCAGACGGCACAGGAGGCCGTTCGGCCCATCGAGTCCGTGCCGGCTCTCTGTAGAGCAATCCAGTCAGTCCCATTCCCCCGCTCTATCCCCGTAGCCCTGCAAGTTTATTTCCCTCCAGTATCTATCCAGTCTCCCCTTGAAAACATTGAGTGTCTCCGCTTCCATCACTTCCGTCAGCAGCGAATTCCAGGTCCTCACCACTCGCTGCGTAAAAAAGTTTTTCCTCACATTCCCCCCCCTGTATCTCTTGCCCAAAACCTTAAATCTGTGTCCCCTAGTCTTTGTACCATGAACTAGTGGGAACAGACTTTCCCCGTCTAGCCTATCCAAACCAGTCACAATCTTGTACACCTCGATCAAATCACCCCTCAACCTCCTTTGCTCTAATGAAAACAAATCCAGCTTCTCCAACCTGTCCTTGTAGCTAAGATCCCCCATCCCCTGAACTTGTGGGGGAGACCAGAACTAGAGACCAGAAATATAAGACAGTCACTAATAAATCCAATCGGGAATTCAGGAGAAACTTCTTTACCCAGAGAGTGGTGAGAATGTGGAACTCGCGACCACAGGGAGTGGTTATGGTGAATTGCACTTTGGGACGTCCTGAGGTTGTGAAAGGCGCTATATAAATGCAAGTCTTCCTTTTTTTCCTTTTGCACAGGGCTCTCTGTGCGAAGACCGCATCCACCACAAGGCGAGGCTGTGAAATTTACATTCTAACGATCCCGTGCATATTCCCAACTGCATTCGATTTTCATGAATTCAGCCCTTGGCGGTCACGAAAGGTAGACAGAAGAAAAATCTTTAAAACTACAAAAAGAGACTCAATTTAGAAAGAAATAGGAAGCAAAATAATAATAGACTGGAGCTACAGTTATTGATTTTGCAATAGTTCTCCTTCCGGCCAAAACAACACTTTCTGAAGAAATGGAGGGGGGGCATTCAAGATTCAAGGAAGGGCAGCGTTGGCATGATAACCTGCACAAGACAGGTTATGCTTGTGGGGCACGGGGCACAAATCAAAGTGGTAGACGAGATCAAAGTACGAGAGTTGCTTTCATGGGAATTACTAGGGCAGGAACCGTGAGGAACACAGAGGTGGTAACTGCAGCAAGTGAGGATTGTGTGTTTGTCAATTATAAATATTTAGAAAGAATGTTTCTCTGGAACAGTCATTCCTGGAACTTAGAGCACTCGTGAGTAACCTGCTCATGGGACTGAAAGAAAGAAATAAAGAAAAGAAAGAACTTACATTTCGACAGCGCCTTTCACGACCTCAGCACATCCCAAAGCGCTTTACAGTAACTGAAGTACTTTTGAAATGTAATCACTGTTGTAATGTAGGAAACGAGGCTGCCAATTTGCGCACAGCAAGCTCCCACAAACAGCAATAATGACCAGATAATCTGGGGGGTTTTTTTTTAGGTGTTGGTTGAGGGATAAATAGTGGCCCAGGACACTGGGGAAAAATCCCCTGCTCTTCTTTGAAATAGTGGCCGTGGGATCTTTTACATCCACCTGAGGGCAGCTGGGGCCTCGGTTTAACGTCTCATCCGAAAGGCGGCACCTCCCACAGTGCAGCGCTGCAGTGGAATGTCCAGTGCCAAAAGATTACAAAAGAAAAGGTACGGTACAAATAGGGTTGTCAGCTCTGGTTGGATGCATGCCTGGAGGTTTCATCACGTGACCTACGGCCTCCAACTGCCTCGCCCAGTCAAACAGACATTTAAAAAAAAATCCTTCTACAATATTTTTATAACCAGGAAATGAAAATGAAATATAGACACAAGTTTTTTTAGTGCCCCGATGATTTTAGTTCTACATGTAGCTGGCAGCAGTGTTCTGGAGATCAACCTTCAATTCCGAGAGACTCCAGGGCAATCAAAACATAAGAACATAAGAGGTAGGAGCAGGAGTCGGCCATTCAGCCCCTCGAGCTTGGCCTCAACTCCACTTCCCTGCCCGCTCCCCACTGTGCCTGCCCTGGGAGTGTTTGATGGGACAGTGTAGAGGGAGCTTTACTCTGTATCTAACCCTTGCTGTACCTGCCCTGGGAGTGTTTGATGGGACAGTGTAGAGGGAGCTTTACTCTGTATCTAACCCGTGCTGTGCCTGCCCTGGGAGTGTTTGATGGGACAGTGTAGAGGGAGCTTTACTCTGTATCTAACCCTTGCTGTACCTGCCCTGGGAGTGTTTGATGGGACAGTGTAGAGGGAGCTTTACTCTGTATCTAATCCGTGCTGTACCTGCCCTGGGAGTGTTTGATGGGACAGTGTAGAGGGAGCTTTACTCTGTATCTAACCCGTGCTGTACCTGCCCTGGGAGTGTTTGATGGGACAGTGTAGAGGGAGCTTTACTCTGTATCTAACCCGTGCTGTACCTGCCCTGGGAGTGTTTGATGGGACAGTGCAGAGGGAGCTTTACTCTGTATCTAACCCGTGCTGTACCTGCCCTGGGAGTGTTTGATGGGACAGTGTAGAGGGAGCTTTACTCTGTATCTAACCCGTGCTGTACCTGCCCTGGGAGTGTTTGATGGGACAGTGTAGAGGGAGCTTTACTCTGTATCTAACCCTTGCTGTACCTGCCCTGGGAGTGTTTGATGGGACAGTGTAGAGGGAGCTTTACTCTGTATCTAACCCTTGCTGTACCTGCCCTGGGAGTGTTTGATGGGACAGCGTAGAGGGAGCTTTACTCTGTAGCTAACCCTTGCTGTACCTGCCCTGGGAGTGTTTGATGGGACAGTGTAGAGGGAGCTTTACTCTGTATCTAACCCGTGCTGTACCTGCCCTGGGAGTGTTTGATGGGACAGTGTAGAGGGAGCTTTACTCTGTATCTAACCCGTGCTGTACCTGCCCTGGGAGTGTTTGATGGGACAGTGTAGAGGGAGCTTTACTCTGTATCTAACCCGTGCTGTACCTGCCCTGGGAGTGTTTGATGGGACAGTGTAGAGGGAGCTTTACTCTGTATCTAACCCGTGCTGTACCTGCCCTGGGAGTGTTTGATGGGACAGTGCAGAGGGAGCTTTACTCTGTATCTAACCCATGCTGTACCTGCCCTGGGAGTGTTTGATGGGACAGTGCAGAGGGAGCTTTACTCTGCTCCTGGCTGTGTGGTACTTGACATGAGAGTGTTTCACGCTGAGTTTGGTTATCTCTCATCATGATCAGTACAAATAAAAAACTACCTTAAACTAAAAGTAGAATGTTTATAAGCTGTGCTGTGGAGCGTAAATAGAAACTGGAAGCACGCTGGAGTAAATATATATCAGATCATTCATACAATAAAAACAGCAACAACTTGTATTTATACGGCGCCTTTAACACAGTAATCCATCCCAAGGCGCTTCACAGGAGCGCTATCGAACAAAATTTGACACTGAGCCACATAAGGAGATATTAGGAGAGCTGACCTAAAGTAAGAGGTAAGCTTTAAGGAGCTTCTTAAAGGAGGAGAGAGAGGCAGAGAGGTTTAGGGAGGGAATTCCAGAGCTTGGGGCCCAGGCAGGTGAAGGCACGACCACCAATAGTGGATCAATCAAAATTGGGGATGCGCAAGAGGCCAGAATTAGAGGAGCGCAGAGATCTCGTGTGGGGTGGGGGATGGGGGTGAGGGGTGGTGGCGCTGGAGGAGGTTACAGAGGTAGGGAGGTGGGGGGGCGAGGCCATGGAGGGATTTGAAAGCGAGGATGAGAATTTTAAAATAGCAACCAAGTGAGTGGAGCTCCCCTTTAAGACAAAGCTCTTGCGAGAGATGCGGAAACATGACATTTCTAGGTTGGTGAGGCTCCAATGTTTAGTGAACAATGAGGTGGTTAAAATGTCACATTCAAATGAGCAGCAGAAAATGGTTTAGCATTTGGAAAGGTGAGAATCGGGGTCTTCAACATTGTCACTCACTGCACACGCTACGTGCATGGATTCACAAGTAGGCACCCTGAGACCAAAGTAACCTAACCCCTGGGTTATTAGCGGCGCCGTGTACATATCGAAAGATAAGAAAGAACTTGCATCTATATAGATAACGCTTTTCATGACCTCAGGACGTCCCAAAGCGCTTCACAGCCAATGAAGAACTTTTTGAAAGTGTAGTCACCGTTGTAATCTGGGAAATGCAGTAGCCAATTTGCGCACAGCGAGATCCCACAGGCAACAATCAGTTATATGACCAGATCATCTGTTTTTTTTTTTAACTATGTTGGTTTGAGGGATTAATATTGGTCCCCAGGACACCGTGGACAACAGCCCTGCTCTTCTTCGAAATAGTGGCCGCGGGATCTTTTACGTCTCCCTGAAAGGGCAGACAGGGCCTCGGGTTTAACGTCTCATGCAGAAGAGGGCACCTCCGACAGTGCAGCTCTCCCTCAGCACTGCACTGAGCTCTGACGTCCTCCGTTGCCCCCCCGCACCCTGCGTCCCCCCCAATTATGCCCAAAGATGGGCGTGCCTGAATTCCTCAGCCTGTGACTTCAAGATCTTAATCCTCAAGTTGCTCCAGCTTCCCTACTTCTCCAACCTTCTCCGGCCCTATTTCCTATATCGCACACTCCACTCTTCCCACTGGGCATCCCCCACTCCGTCTGTCCTACCATCAGTGGCAGGGCCTTCAGTCAACGCTCCTTCGCTCTCTCCAGCACCCTTCGGCCTTGTTACATCCCTTTCGATTTTAATCGCTCCACCATTGGCGGCCGTACTTATTACAGCTGCTGAGGCCCCAAGCTCTGGAATTCTCTCCCTAAACCTCTCGGCCTCACTACCCCTCCCTCCTCCTTCAAACCTACCTCTGTCAGTCACCTGCCCATACACATCTCCTTATGTTTCTCGGTGTCAAATTTTGTTTGATAATCGCTCCTGTGAAGCGCCTTGGGACGTCTTACTGCGTTAAAGTTGCTGTATAAATACAAAAATGAGAAGTCGCACAACACCAGGTTATAGTCCAACAGATTTATTTAAAATTACAAGCTTTCGGAGCTATCGTCCCTTCTTCAGGTAAAGTTACAATGAGTGAATCTACAAAAGTTCACAGAATATAAACACAGAATATAAACGTAGATTCACTCATTGTAACTTTACCTGAAGAAGGGGCGATAGCTCCGAAAGCTTGTAATTTTAACTAAATCTGTTGGACTATAACCTGGTGTTGTGTGACTTCTCATTTTTGTCCACCCCAGTCCAACACCGGCATCTCCGTATAAATACAAGTTGTTGTTGTTCCCACTTTCAAAAGCCTCCTTGTTGAGCGTTCCTTCGGGCACCTCCCCTAGTTCCACTTCCTACACCTTCTTGGATCTGGCCCCCAGCAGTGAAGCACCTTGGGACCAATGTTCCCGCTAAGGAGCGCGCACATGCGCGCAGTGGTCTGAGAGGTCCCGCGCAGGCCGCTCACCGCCTTGTCCATTGTAGATACCATGCATGTGCAGAAATTTGAATGGGCTGCGCAGTGGGGGAGGGGGGCCGCGCAGTGGGGGTTGGGGGGCCGCTCAGTGGGGGAGGGGGGCCGCGCAGTGGGGGAGGGGGCCCGCGCAGTGGGGGAGGCGGGTTGCGCTGTGGGGGAGGGGGGCTGCGCAGTGGGGGAGGGGGGCACACAGTGGGGGAGGGGGCCCGCGCAGTGGGGGAGGGGGGCTGCGCAGTGGGGGAGGGGCACCTCGCAGTGGGGGAGGGGGGCCGCGCAGTGGGGGAGGCGGGCCGCGCAGTGGGGGAGGCGGGCCGCGCGGGAGGCAGTGCAGTTTACGGGGGACGTTGCTTGGGACACTTTGCTATTTTAAAGGTGCAGTCTCATTGATTTGTATGACGTTATTACAAAGCCTGGCCTTTTACATTCAGCAACAAAGAGACCACAACCTCCTGAGCAGGATTGGAAAACCCAACATTACGTAGAATCACATGGAACTTCCAGCACAGAAACAGGCCATTCGACCCAACAAGTCCGTGCCGGTGTTTAAGCTCCACACGAGCCTCCTCCCACCCTTCTTCATCTCACCCCATCAGCATAACCTTCTATTCCTTTCTCCCTCGTGTGTTTATCTAGCTTCCCCTTAAAGGGTGAGGTTGAGGAGGTTGCCGTGCAGATTTGTCTGGGAGAGTTTATGCGACGTTTATGTCAGATTGAATGAGGGTGAGAGGGGGCTCGGGGGTGGGGGGTGGGGGGGGGGGGCGGGGTTTAGGCATAGATTGAAACCGCCATTGAATGCAGAGGCGAAGGGAGGAGAGAGCCAACGGTCATGGCACTGCATCTCAGCTGTCCAACTTTTCCATGAACTGACAGCTCACAGCACAGTAAGAGCTTGAGGCAGGGGAAGACCTTTGCTCCGTCTAGCCCACCTAACCACACTATGCCCTCGGCGCCTCTCCAGTATAGACACACCAGGGTCCCATTAAAGATACGCAATCAGATTGCCGGAAAGAGTTTGTTTTTAGTACTTCGCCATTGGGCGTTTTCTATTTCTGTTGACATTCTGAAACACTTTACGCCTGCACAGCAAGTAGTGTCAATGTCAACATCCTGGGCACAGGGGAACTCTTCATTTACATCCAGCGTAATCGGATTACCCTCAGGCTCCTTCAGCTACCTCCCTCTGGGCATGTTCCCCTGCTGCTGTCATTAGGAGAGCTTGTTTTTTACTTTATTCCACTTCAATTTCTCTCCTCTTCCTTCCTGAAGGAATGATGCGGAGATGCCGGTGTTGGACTGGGGTGGACAAAAGTGAGAAGTCGCACAACACCAGGTTATAGTCCAACAGTTTTATTTGAGATCACGAGCTTTCGGAGCGGCTGCTCCTTCGTCAGGTGAAGTGAAGGAATCCTGAAGGAAGAAAATGACAAAAGTCCAGCGTGTGAAAAGACCCAATTTCATCCATCCAGCCCGCATCCTTCCAGAGCCCAGGGCTGATTACTTTATCATGAACTATCCCCCTCCGCAACACCCCCCCCCCACCCCCCCCCCGCCCCCTCACATAACTTGCTGATCTTTCAGTTCCAGGAACACTAAGCCGTGGCTCAGTGGGCAGCACTTTCGTCTCGGAGTCAGAAGGTCGGGGGTTCAAAGCCCCACTCCAGAGACTTGAGCACAAAATCCAGGCTGACACTCCCAGTGCCAGTGCTGAGGGAGTGCTGCGCTGTCGGAGGTGCCATCTTTCAGATGAGACGTTAAACCGAGGCCCTGTTTGCCCCTTCAGGTGGATGTAAAAGATCCCACGGCCACTATTAGATAGAAGAGCAGGGGAGTTATCCCCAGTGTCCTGAGGCCAATATTTATCCCTCAACCAACATCACTAAAACAGATGATCTGGTCATTATCAAATTGCTGTTTGTGGGAGCTTGCTGTGTGCAAATTGGCTGCTGCGTTTCCTACATTACAACAGTGACAGTACTTCATTGGCTGTAAAGGATGTCATGGCAGGTGCCATAGAAATGCAAGTCTTTCTTTTTAAGAGTGAGAAATTCAAACCTCGTTTTGCCCCATTTTTTTGAGAGGTGAAAGAATGAAAGTTGGGGAGACCAATATTGTTCTTATATTCTTATAACAGGCAGTGTCACCTTAGCCGAGTTCTTATAAAAATTCATTCTCGGGACATGGGCGTCGCTGGCAAGGCCGGCATTTATTGTCCATCCCTAGTTGCCCCTTGAGAAGGTGGTGGTGAGCCGCCTTCTTGAACCGCTGCAGTCCGTGTGGTGAAGGTGCTCCCACAGTGCTGTTAGGGAGGGAGTTCCAGGATTTTGACCCAGCGACGATGAAGGATCGGCCAATATATTTCCAAGTCAGGATGGTGTGTGACTTGGAGGGGAACTTGGAGGTGATGGTGTTCCCATGAGCCTGCTGCCCTTGTCCTTCTAGGTGGAAGAGGTCGGGGGTTTGGGAGGTGCTGCCGAAGAAGCCTTGGCGAGTTGCTGCAGTGCATCTTGTAGATGGTACACACTGCAGCCACGGTACGCCGGTGGTGGAGGGAGCGGATGGATGGGCTACCGATCAAACTTTGGTAGCACTTTGACCTCTGGGTTCAAGCCCCACTTCCAAAATTTGAGCACACTGCCAAGGGAGAGAGGAGCCGTCCCTGAGATAAGACGTTGACCTGAGGTTCTGTTCAGTTGGAGGTCATAGATCCAAGCGCAGTGCTCGAGAAAAAGCGGGCAGATGTCCCAAAGTCCTGGCCTCGCATCCATCTCAATCAAAAAACCAATAAGACAGATTCACTGGCCACTGACTTCATTGCTGTTTGTACAATTGTGCTGGTGCGAATGTTTGCATTACAAGGTCGTTGCATTTCAAAGTAGGTCCTTTTGTGTGAAACATTTTATAATGTTTCTGACAGATGCAATGAAGCAGTCTATATAAGTTACATGGCCCAGAAATACAATAGTTATTTGGCTAAGGCTGGTTAGTCATTAACCTGCGAGTGCCTCTTCTGAGGTGGGCCCTGCGTAGTGTAAATTGCCGGTTTGATGTTGCCTAGCTACATCTCCATGGAGCCTGCACATACCCAGCATACTCTGCTTCACACTCCCTGTAATGTCCAAGTTATGAAATGACTGTAAACTGTAAATGTGCGACAAGGACTGTGTGTGTCTCTCTCTATCGCGCTCATTCGTGCTCTGTCTCATACGCTCTCTGTCTCTCCATCTCATTCTCTCTCACTCTCTGTCTCTGTCTCTCTTGCTCGCTGTCTCTTTCTCTCTGTCTCTCTCTCTCTCTGTCTCTCTTGCTCGCTGTCTCTTTCTCTCTGTCTCTCTCGCTCTCTGTCTCTCTCGCTCTCTGTCTCTCTCGATCACTGTCTCTCACTCTGTCTCTATCGCTCGCTCTCTGTCTCTCTCACTCACTCTATCGCTCGCTCTCTGTCTCTTTCACTCACTCTATCGCTCGCTCACTGTCTCTCTCTCTTTCTGTCTCTCTCACTCACTGTCTCTCTCGCTCACTGTCTCTCTCACTCTCTGTCTCTCTCGCTCACTCTCTGTCTCTCTCTCTCGCTCTATCGCTCGCTCTCTGTCTCTCTCTCTCCGTCTCTCTCGCTCGCTCTCTGTCTCTTTCTCTCGCTCTATCGCTCGCTCTCTGTCTCTCTCGCTCTCTCTATCGTTCACTCTCTCTATCGTTCGCTCTCTCTATTGTTCACTCTCTGTCTCTCTCGCTCACTCTCTGTCTCCATTGTTGTCTCTCTGTCTCTCTGTGACTCTCTCCCACTCTCTCTCTCTCTCTCGCTCTCTGTCTCTCTCACTCACTCTATCGCTCGCTCTCTGTCTCTCTCTCTCTCTCTCTGTCTCTCTCGCTCTCTCTCACTGTTTCTCTCACTCTCTGTCTCTCTCGCTCGCTCTCTGTCTCTCTCTCTCGCTCTATCGCTCGCTCTCTGTCTCTCTCGCTCTCTCTATCGTTCGCTCTCTATCTCTCTCGCTCTCTCTATTGTTCACTCTCTGTCTCTCTCGCTCGCTCTCTGTCTCTCTCTCTCGCTCTATCGCTCGCTCTCTGTCTCTCTCGTTCGCTCTCTATCTCTCTCGCTCTCTCTATTGTTCACTCTCTGTCTCTCTCGCTCGCTCTCTGTCTCCATTGTTGTCTCTCTGTCTCTCTCACTGACTCTCTCCCACTCTCTCTCTCTCTCTCTCGCTCTCTGTCTCTCTCACTCACTCTATCGCTCACTCTCTGTCTCTCTCTCTCTCTCTCTCTGTCTCTCTCTCTCTCTCTGTCTCTCTTGCTCGCTCTCTGTCTCTGTCTCTCTCGTCTCTCTCGCTCGCTCTCTGTCTCTCTCGCTCTCTGTCTCTCTCTCTCTCGCTCTCTGTCTCTCTCGCTCACTGTTTCTCTCACTCTCTGTCTCTCTCGCTCGCTCTCTGTCTCTCTCACTCGCTGTATTGCTCGCCCTCTGTCTCGCTCGCTCTCTGTCTCTCTCGCTCGCTCTCTGTCTCGCTCGCTCTCTGTCTCTCACTCGCTGTATTGCTCGCCCTCTGTCTCTCTCTCTCCCTGTCTCTCTCGCTCGCTCTCTGTCTCTCTCTCTCCCTGTCTCTCTCGCTCGCTCTCTGTCTCTCTCTCTCGTCTCTCTCGCTCGCTCTCTGTCTCTCTCTCTCCCTGTCTCTCTCGCTCGCTCTCTGTCTCTCTCTCTCCTTGTCTCTATCGCTCGCTCTCTGTCTCTCTTGCTCTCTCTATCGTTCGCTCTCTATCTCTCTTGCTCTCTCTATTGTTCACTCTCTGTCTCTCTTGCTCGCTCTCTGTCTCCATTGTTGTCTCTCTGTCTCTCTCTCTGTCTCTCTCTCTCTCTCTCCCGTTTGCGCTCTTCTCTCTCTGTCTCTCTCACTCTCTCTTGCTCGTTATCTCTCCCTCTCGTGCCCTCTGTCTCTCTCTTTCGTTTGCTCTCTCTCTCTTTCGCGCTATGTCTTTCTTACTCTCGCTCTCTATCTCTCTCTCACTTGCTTTCACTCTCTCTCACTCCCTCACTGGCTCTCTATCTTGCACTCTATCTCAAACCTAACGTGTTGGGGTCATCATCATCACCAAGACCACCTACTTCTACCTCCATAACATCGCCCGTCTCTGCCCCTGCTCCAACCCATCTGCTGCTGAAACCCTCATCCTTTGTTACTTCCGGACTCCACTATTCCAATGCTCTCTAAACCAGCCTCCCATCTTCCACCCAAACCTGACCTTATCCAAAGCTCTGCTGCCCGTATCTTAAATCGCACCAAGTCCCGTTCACCCATCACCCCCTGTGCTCGCTGACCTACATTGTCTCCTGGTCCAGCAACACCTTGAATTTAAAATTCTCATCCTTGTTTTCAAATCCCTCCATGGCCTCGTCCCCTCCCTATCTCTGTAACCTCCTCCAGCCCTACAACCCTCCGAGATCTCTGCGCTCCTCCAATTCTGGCCTCTTGTGCATCTCCGATTTTCATCGCTCCACCATTGGTGGCCGTGCCTTCAGCTGCCGAGGCCCCATGTGCTGGAATTCCCCCCATAAACTTCTCTGTCTCTCTCTCTCATCCTTTAAGACGCTCCTTAAACCCTACCTCTTTAACCGAGCTATTGGTCACCTGCCCGAATATCTCCTCATGTGGCTCGGTGTCAAATTTCGCTTGATTTACGCTCTTGTGAAGCTCCTCGGGACGTTTTACTACGTTAAAGGCGCTAGTTATGAACGCAGGTTGTTGTTGTCAGTACATTGACCTCTCCGAGCTGTACCTGAGGCACCGATTTCAGCTTTGCCACATCAGATCAAGGAGGGGAAGGCACTCGACCAGCGAGTGTTCAGCCCAGATAACCAGGATGAACAAGGCAAGCCATGAGCTGAGAGATTAGGTCAATTCCAAGCGTAGAGGCAACCACTCAGTTGGAGCAAATCTGTGTTTAGAAATTAAAGCACGCGAGGCAGATAACCAAGAGCCTGCAAAAACTGCAAATGATTCTCTCAACTGCCACATCGTTTAGACCGTAGCTTAACCCTCTCTTACTCAGAGACACCCGCTGACGTAACAAAACTACTAGGCACTTGGTCGAAGCGTTAAACAAAGCTTTAATCAACTGTTTTACAACATGGAGATCTAGTTGTGTCCTTCACTAGTTCCTGTTAAAGAATGTCCTGAGCAAGCTGGGCCCATGCCCGAGTATTTATACTCTCCCTGGACAGCGCCACCAGCAGGCCGCCCAGTATTATGTCATAAGTCATTTCCCATGAATGACAAGATTCATGTCACCCTCCTCCCAGTCTTAAACCTCTGTCTGCTTCCTCCTCTGCTCATAGAATCATAAAGCATCCTGTGCCTGTGCCGGCTCTTGGAAAGAGCTGTTTAATCAGTCCCACTCCGCCCCACCCCACCCCAGCTCTTTCCCCATAGCCCTGCAAATTTTTCCTTTTCAGTTATTGGATAAATACTTGAAGAGGAAAAAAGATTGCAGGGCTATGGGGAAACAGCAAGAAAAGAAGGAAAGTCTTGCATTTCTCCAGCGCCCTTCACGGCCACCGGACGTCCCAAAGCGCTTTACAGCCAATGAAGTACTTTTCAAAATGTAGTCACTGTTGTAATGTAGGGAAACGCGGCAGCCAATTTGCGCACAGCAAGCTCCCACAAACGGCAATGTGATAATGACCAGATCATCTGTTTTTTTAGGTGATGTTGGTTGAGGGATAAATATTGGCCCCAGGACACCGGGGAGAACTCCGCCCTGCTCTTCTACTTTAGATAGATCCGCTTATCGGAAGTTCAATTTTTTCTGGGATTGATATATATATATATATATATATTCGAGAGAAAGAAAAGTAAACCGCAGATATTTACTGGCTGTCTAATGAGCTGCTGGATTTGGCTGGTGCACAGACAGCACTATGAGGGCCTCCAGCACGATGAGGAGAGGTCTTTAAAATCCCCAATTAGTGCTGGCACTGCGTCAGTTGTCGTTTTGGTAATAAATTCTAAAAATGGGACGCAGAGGCTGAATAGATCGGCTTGTAGCAGGTAAGAAGAATGTGCGCTGGGAGATATTTGCATCAGGGCATTAATCAGCTCTCTGAAAACCCAGTGTGCGGAGCATGCTTTTATTTAACTTTGAAATATTGTGGTTGGAAAACGTAAAAGTCCAATTTATATTCTAAACAGGAACTCTAATGGATGTTTATTCTCCTAATGTTCTCCTCTCCTGCCCTGGAGGTGCCGACTCTCTCCGTTGCTACCCTCCACCTTGTGTGGTGATTTGTCTTGGGTGAACCTTGACAGGGAGCATGAGCAGGCCAATTGGTCATGGGAAGCTTCACAACTCCGCCCGCTCCTGGCCTCATCCAGTGTCCATACATGTCTGCTGCCAGTCGTGGCTCAGTGGGCAGCACTCTCTCGCCTCTGAGTCAGAAGGTTGTGGGTTCAAGTCCCACTCCAGAGACTTGAGCACAAAATCCAGGCCGACACTCCCAGTGCAGTGCTGAGGGAGTGCTGCACTGTCGGAGGTACCGTCTTTCAGATGAGACGCTAAACCGAGGCCCCGTCTGCTCTCTCAGATAGTCGGAAAAGATCCCACAGCCACTATTTTGAAGAAGAGCAGGGGAGTTCTCCCCGGTGTCCTGGGGCCAATATTTATCCTTCAACCAACATTACTAAAAAAAAAACAGATTATCTGGCCAGTATCACATTGATGTTTGTGGGATCTTGCTGTGTGCAAAATGGCTGCCGAGGCTGAGAGGCAAGTCCAGGTGTTGGGGGTTGGTGCCGGGGGGGGGGGGGGGAGTGGGTTGGGGGACACAGACAGGTGATCGGGAAGGGAAGCGAGGGAAGGCTGCAATCAGCCCCTGGATTGTTTTTGTGGAGCCAGGAGGAGCACTTTCTCCGCTGGTTCGGCTTGCTCAAGACCCGGAGAGGTCGGTCGGAGCTGGCGCATCGCAGTCCCCCGACCGGGGCAAACCAATGCGCCAATCCGGGTCTGAAGTGCGCGCAGGAGCCGCATCTCAATATATAGGAACGAGGCCTGCACTCATTTCTTATTTCAGGCGATCACGAGGCCACCTAAAAACAAAGGGCCCCGACCAGTCTAGCGTGAAGACCGGGCACCGGCCTCTGCCCTGCTAAACTGGTTATGCTTGCACCCGGTTTGGGACCACAAAAACTGGTGCAACCACTTTAAATTTAGAGCCCCTCATTTAAGGTCAACATCTGAGCTGGAAAATCTTTCGGATGGAACGGGGGGTGAAATGAAGTGGAACCAAAATCCAAACCATCTTTGCTCTGAGTCACAAGCTGGTCCACTCAGCCCTCCGTAGGGCTGCCCAGCTCAGGTTGGATGAGTTCCTGGAGGTTTCATTAATGACGTCCCGCCTCTCACTGCCCCGCCCCCACCCTCCCGCCATTGGTCGCCCCACACGTCAGCCCTTGCGACGCCCCGCCATGCCACGGCCAATCAGAAAGCGAACAGATTCTTCATCACTCAACTGGATGACTCTAGACTGTCAATCAGCCCTTCCCCCACCCGGCCCCACCCCCAACTCCAATATTTCTATAACTAATAAACAAAAGTTGTTGAAAGAAAATGAAAAAAAAAACACACACACAATTCTTTCAACGCCCCTATGATTTTTGCTCCCAGCAGTGTCGACTAGGCCTGTATTCACTCGAGTTTAGAAGAATGAGAGGGGATCTCATTGAAACGTATAAAATTCTGACAGGGCTAGACAGACTGGATGCAGGGAGGATGTTTCCCCTGGCTGGGGGGTCTAGAACGAGGGATCACAGTCTCAGGATACGGGGTAGGGCATTTAGGACTGAGATGAGGAGAAATTTCTTCACTCAGAGGGTGGTGAACCTGTGGAATTCTCTACCACAGAAGGCTGTGGAGGTCAAGTTACTGAATATACTTAAGAAGGAGATAGATAGATTTCTAGACACAAAAGGCATCAAGGGGTATGGGGAGAGAGCGGGAATATGGTATTGAGATGGAGGATCAGCCATGATCATATTGAATGGCGGAGCAGGCTCGAAGGGCCGAACGGCCTACTCCTGCTCCTATTTTTCTGTGTTTCTATGTTTCTATGTCCTGGAGATTAATCGTCAATTCCTGGAGACTCCAGGTCAATCCCGGAGGGTTGGCGACCCTCAGAGCCCCGGTGAGGACTTTTTCTCTCTCCGCGTGATTCAGCGTAGAAATGGCACAAGCTGGGATAGTCTACTCTTAAAATGCTGTCTGAAAATCTCTGCCTCCAGTCAAATCAGCCCAAATGAATCGCCAAAGTCCCAGTAATTACAAACACACGCGTCAGTCATAAACCTTCCCAGCTCTGGGAACGCGGGGAGATCACTGACCAAGACCTCTAACTTGAGATGATCTGCTTGGCGTAGCGTAAGTGGGTGATTATTGAGGTATTGATTCTGTGAAGCACAAACACACACACAGGATGAGATTGTCTCAATTTACCTTCTACTTGTCTGCATCAATTTCAATTTTCCTTTTTCTCTTAAAACTAATTTCGGTGTAATTTTCTCAACCGCCTCTTGCCGAGCTAATCTTGCATCCAAAGCCGCTTGTCCCCCCGTCCCTTCCTTTTTATGAGGTCTTCGCTTGTTAACTGCCTTTAGCGGATTCTGACGGGAAGCATCGTTAAAAGTGAGAGCGTGGGCCTAAATTTAAGAGCCACAAATCGGACCTTGTTGCACCCTTTGTACGCCCGCGAAACGGAGGACGGCTTTGATGGAATCAACGGCCCAAAGGACGCCCGAAAGACGAAGGACCCGATACTGGGTCGGGCGATTTTTCACGGCCTCCTAAAACAGCCGTTAGGCCCCTAACAAATGTCAATGAAGGGCCTAAAGCCTGTTTTAGGCCCACTCTGGGAAACTGGGGGGGGGAGAAGAATCCGGAATCTTCAATGACCTCTGCGGCCGACAAAAGTTTTCTTTAAAAACAAAATGCAAAAATGGTTCCTGTGTGGAGCCAAGAGGAGCAGGAAGTGCTTCCCCGCCCCCTGACTCCACAGTATCCCGATCGCCTGGGGTTTTTCTCCTGGGCTTTGCTCGCAAGCGGTGTCCTGGAGAGTGGCCTTTCATTCTTGGAGACTCCAGGCCAATCCTGGAGATTGTCAACCCTACCCGCCCCGCCCCATTGGAAGCCGGAGAGTCCCATTTCTAAAAGAGAGGGAATCCAACTCTACCTTTTACTTTTAAACGGCCGCTTGCGAAGGTGTCTGCTACCATTAGATTAACTGAGGTCAAGTAGTGTACATTTACTGATAACCACTGGCAGGGAAGGCGCCCGCTCGCTGTTGGCTGTGCTTCCCTCAAACAAAACCCGGCACAGGCCTTGCAATTGAATCCGTTCCCATTCCGAGGCTTAGAAGGGTTCAATTACTGAGGACTGGGTTGTATAGACGAGGCTTGTATTCCCTTGAGTATAGATGTGATGCGGAGATGCCGGTGTTGGACTGGGGTGGACAAAAGTGAGAAGTCGCACAACACCAGGTTATAGTCCAACAGCTTTATTTGAATTTCAATTTATTGTGATTTCAAATAAAGCTGTTGGACTATAACCTGGTGTTGTGCGACTTCTCACTCTCGAGTATAGAAGATTAAGGGGTGATCTAATCGAGATGTTTAAGATGATTAAAGGAGTTGATCGGGTTGATAGAGAGAAACCATTTCCTCTGGTGAGGGGGAGTCCAGAACAAGGGGGGCATCACCTTAAAATTAGAGCCAGGCCGTTCAGGGGTGATGTCAAGAAGGACTTTTTCACACAAAGGGTAGTGGAAATCTGGAACTCTCGCCCCCAAAAAGCTGTTGAGGCTGGGGGTCAATTGAAAATTTCAAAAGTGAGAACGATAGATTTTTGTTAGGCGAGGGTATTGAGGGTTAAGGAACCAAGGCTGGTAAATGGAGTTAAGATACAGATCAGCCATGATTTTATTGAATGGCGGAACAGGCTGGAGGGGCTGAATGGCCTCCTCCTGTTCCTATGTTCCTGGCCTGTACCTCCCATTTACTGAGGACCTTTAGGTCAGCCCGTCCTCAGTTCCCCCCTGAACAGCAGGGCCACGCTTGCATTGTCAGCTTAGGTTGCCTTCAGCCAATGACTTTGCCACAGGGAAGCATGCAACCAGCTCGTGCGAGAAGCTCGAGCAGGCTGTGACCAGTGGCGTTTCCATGGCAGCCTGCTGGTTGACTTGTCAACATGCTGAACTCGGAAAGCAGAAGAGCCGAGAGTGCAAAACAACTGAGCCAAACTGACAACTCAATGTGCCACTGTAGGGAAATAGTGAGCTGAGGTGTCTCACAGAGAGAGCGCGAGGGAGAGAGAGAGATAGAGATATATAGAGAGCGGTATATATATAGAGAGATATATAGCAAGAGATAGTTATATATATATATATAGAGAGAGAGAGGTATATATATATATAGAGATATATAGCAAGATATATATATATATATACATATAGAGATAGATATATATAGAGAGCGATATATTGAGAGAGAGAGATAGGGAGATAGAGAGACTTGCATTTCTATAGCGCCTTTCACAACCACCGGAATCCCAAAGCACTTTACAACCAATGAAGTACTTTTGAAGTGTAGTCACTGTTGTAATGTAGGAAACACGGCAGCCAATTTGCGCACAGCAAGCTCCCACAAACAGCAATGTGATAACGACCAGATCATCTGTTTCAGTGATGTTGATTGAGGGATAATAAATATTGGCCCCAGGACACCGGGGAGAACCCCCCTGCTCTTCTTCCAAATTGTGCCATGGGATTTTTTATGTCCACCTGAGAGAGCAGACGGGGCCTTGGTTCAACGTCTCATCCAAAAGTCGGCACCTCCGACAGTGCGGCACTCCCTCAGTACTGCACTGGGAGTGTCAGCCTGGATTTTGTGCTCAAGTCTCTGAAGTGGGACTTGAACCTTCTGACGTCAGAGGCGAGGGTGCTCCCCACTGAGCCACAGCTGAGACAGTGAGAGAGCTCTAGATAGAGAAGTAGATGATTAGAGGAAGAACTAGTTCTATTTGGGGCGGGTGGTGGGGGGGGGTGGGGATGGGGAGATGCTTCCATTTTAAAAGCATCTTCTGACTGATTTCAGCTTTCTGACTAGTTCATCTTCCTGCTCTCCCTGCTGGGGGTGGTTGGGGATGCGAGTAAGCCAGAAACAGGGGGGGCAAAAATAACTCAAAACAAGGGTTAAATTGTCGTCCACGCTGTTTGACAGTCAAGAAACATCCAATCGAGTCATGAAGGATCTGTTCGCTTTCCAATTGGCCGTGGAAGGCGGTGCGCCAGGAGGATGGGCGTGTCGGGCGAACAATGGCGGGTGCGCGGGGGCGGGGAAGTGAGAGACGGGGGCCTCATGTGGTGAAATCTCCAGCAATATATACGACCAGAGTTAGCAACCCTGCTCTGAATCCTCTCCAAACACCTGCCGTTTCTCTACCGTCTAGAAATCTGTTGACAGCGAAAGGTATCCTTTAACCCAGACAGTACTTTCCATCAACACTTCCATTACAAAAATACTCCAGCTGTCGCTGCGGAATCGATTTCTGATGCAACGGGCCTCTAATTTGCAACTGGCACAGTTCAGATGATTTGCTCGACCTGCTCAACATTAATTATTGATCTGCCATCAAGCGCTGGTCAGCTATTTGACAAAAGGCTTGGGAGCCACTCAACTATTCCAATCAGGCAGCAGTCAGATGTTCTCTCTGGGCCCACAGATACATTTGGTTCTGCGATCTAATCGTTATCTCCTTTTGATTTGGGGCAATCAGACACTTGGCCTGAATTAGATGGACCTTTTTCAACAATTTGCACTATTTTATTGACGAGTAAATACATCTCTCTCCCTTCACGAGCCCGCGCCGATAGAGTTAGGATCCAGACAGCAGCTCAAGCTTTGGACGAACTCAAGTTTGTGTGCAACTGCTCACCGTGCAAGTGACCCGATGAGTTTTTGGTCGTGACAATGGTTCCACTGCCCTTTCTCCGCCAGAGAACACCCCCAACTCCGCAAAAAATTCCAGGCGCTTGGCATCTTGGGCTACCTAGTTGCGTATCAGCCATGATCTTATTGAATGGCGGAGCAGGCTAGAGGGGCCGTATGGCCTACTCCTGCTCCTTGTATCACGGAGCCCCATTGTGGGAATCACAATCCAAAAACACTTCCGAACTCCTCACGCTAAATTATAAAGTAATTATAAAATTATTCTAAAAATCACACAAGCATTTCTTCCATTTGTGAATCAATTACGAAGGAATCTGGCTAGCTTTGAGAAAGCGGTGAGTGAAGATGGCATCGTGTGGGACCCTGGGCAAGCCCTACCTGGACATCTTGCTAATCCACTGCACTGGCAATTTAATCTGTTCTCAGTGGTAGCCTCAAGTCGGCAGGATTATCGCAAAATCGACTACTTTATTTTTGAGGGTGTTTTTGGAGGAGACTGGACATTGGAGTAGTTGGGAACATTGCCCTTCCATTTCAAAAAAAGGGAAGAAAGACTTTCATTTATATAATGCATTTCATGACCTCAGGATGTCCCAAAGCGCTTCACAGCCAATGAAGTACTTTTTGAAGTGGAATCACTATTGTGATGTAGGAAACGTGGCAGCCAATTTGCGCACAGCAAGCTCCCACAAACAGCAATGTGATAATGACCAGATGATCTGCTTTTAGTTACTTTGGTTGAGGGATAAATATTGGCCCCAGGACACCGGGGAGAACTCCCCTGCTCTTCTTCAAACTAATGCACAGTGGGATCTTTTAAGTCCACCTGAGAGAGCAGACGGGGCCTCGGTTTAACATCTCATGCCGAAAGTCGGCACCTCCCACAGTGCAGCACTCCCTCAGCACTGCACTGGAGTGTCAGCCTGGATTTTGTGCTCAAGTCTCTGGAGTGGGACTTGAACCCACAACCTCCTGACTCAGAGGCGAGAGCTCTACACACTGAGCCATGGCTGACAATTCAGGCCCAGACTGATGGATGAAAATGTTCTCCCTCTTCACGGGATGTAAATGTCCGCCAAAAGGTGAGTTTGGTGAACTCCCATTCTAGAGTGGAGTCCACCGCATAGAATTAACAGCCAGAAGAATGGCTGGTGTAGTAAATGGAAATGTCACATTGGTATCATAGGGCAGGGAGAACTTTCTGAGGGAGGAGGGTTAAGGCACATTACTGTAGAGGGAGCTTGATTCCGCATTAGACCATAACTGATATGGGAGTACTTGATGGGACACTGCATAAAGGGTTTTAGTCCAGTTTAGACCCATTCTGTGCCTAACCTGTGAGTGCTTGGTTGGTGGTGTATGACAAAAATGCAACCATAGATGTTTACAGCACAGAAGGAAGCCATTCGGCCCATTGGGTCTGTGCTGGATCTTTGCTCGAGCAATCCAAAAATAATCCCGCTGCCCTGCTCTCTCCCCATTGCCCTGTATCTTCCTCTCCTTCTAAACATTCATCCAAATTTCCCTTCAAGGGTGCAATGATCTCTGCTTCAATCATTCCCTGTGCAAAAGAGCATTCACATACTCCAACAACCCTCTGCCTAATTTCTCCTGACCTCTTCAGAACTGCTGCATTTACCAACATGGACATTAATGTAAGAACATAAGAATTAGGAGCAAGAGTCGGCCAGACGGCCCCTCGAGTCTGCTCCGCCATTCAATAAGATCATGGCTGATCATCGATCTCAACTCCACCTTCCTGCACTATCCCCATATCCCTTGATTCCCCTCGAGTCCAAAAACCTAACAATCTCAGCCTTGAATATACTCAACGACTGAGCATCCACAGCCCTCTGGGGTAGAGAATTCCAAAGATTCACAACCCTCTGAGTGAAGAAATTCCTCCTCATCTCAGTCTTAAATGGCCGCCCCTTATCCTGAGACTGTGCCCCCTAGTTCTAGACTCTCCAGCCAGGGGAAACAAACTCTCAGCATCTACCCTGTCAATCCCCTTCAGAATCTTGTATGTTTCAATGAGATCACCTCTCATTCTTTTAAACTCCAGAGAGTATAGGACATTTTTCACCTTCCAAAGCACAAAAAAATTCAATCAAAAATAAATTGAAGAGCAACTCTTTTTCTCCCTTAGGAAACAAAATGTGAGGGTTGGGAGGAGACCTCTTTAATTCAGACAAAGTTATGATGCAAAGTACATCACCGATTATTACGGGCTATTAAGACCAGAGGTCCAAGGAGATACAATGCTCCCTGAAGAACAGAGCTGTCCACTCAACAGAACTCCTCTTGACATAATTGCCCTTATTAAAGATGACAAGCTGATCTTGGCGGTGATGAACAGCTTCTGGCGATATACTGTCAATCTCAACTCACCATCCAGGAAATTATATTTTTCTTTGATTGATGAATGGATGGAATGAATGGAACTCAAATGAAATTTCACATATTGGCTGACATATTGAGCAGTGGTTGCCAAAAATGTTGCAGAAGTTCACCAAATGCTTGGTTCTTCAATGACTAGGAAGTACAAAATCGATCGTTACTGAGCCACAAGCAAGTCACATATTGCCCCATCATTTCCCGCCCATATATGGTCCTCCCCATCCCTCGGGTGTGTCCCACCACAAGCAGGTGCTGAAATTAAATCAAGGTGGCTGCTGTGTCAATCCAGGCCCAAACTTGGAAGCCTGCTCCCTACTGCAGTGATTTGAACGCTGTCTTCCCATTTCCTTTTTCCACATCAGTTGTCTTTGTACTCTATCACAGTGTCAGAAGGTTGTGGGTTCAAGTCCCACTCCAGAGACTTGAGCACATAAAGCTAGGCTGACACTCCCAGTGCAGTGCTGAGGGAGTGCGGCACTGTCAGAGGTGTCGTCTTTCAGATAAGACATTAAACCGAGGCCCCGTCTGCCCTCTCGGGTGGACGTAAAATATCCCACGGCCACTATTTTGAAGAAGAGCAGGGGAGTTCTCTCCGGTGTCCTGGGGCCAATATTTATCCTTCAATCAACATCACTAAAACAGATTATCTGGTCATTATCACATTGCTGTTTGTGGGAGCTTGCTGTGTGCAAATTGGCTGCCGCGTTTCCTACATTACAGCAGTGACTACACTTCAAAAAGTACTTAATTGGCTGTAAAGCGCTTTGGGACGTCCGGTGGTCGTGAAAAGTGCTTTAGAAACGCAAGTCTTTCTTTTTCTTTTTCTGTTTGAGTAAGTTTACCAGTTTGTAATCACACAAGAAAGTATGACTAGAACAAGGCCTTGAACCCATCATGCCCAATTCCTACCACATGACTATTACAGTCTACTCAATCACCCAAACGATTTAAATACCTGAGGGAAAATAAAATTCTGGGCACCGCACTTTAGGAAGGATGTGGAGGCTTTGGAGAGGGTACAGAAGAGATTTACTAGAATAGTTCCAGGGATGAGGAATTACAGTTACTTGGATAGACTGGAGAAGCTGGGGTTTGTTCTCCTTGGAGCAGAGAAGGCTAAGAGGAGATTTGATAGAGTTGTTCAAAATCATGACTGGTTTAGAGAGAGTGAATAAAGAGAAACTGTTTCCGGTGGCTGGAGGGTTGATAACCAGAGGGCGCAGGTTTAAGGTGATTGGCAAAAGATCCAGAGGCGACATGAGGAGAATCATTTTCATGCAATGCGTGGTTAGCTTTTGGAATGCACTGCCTGATAGGGAGGTGGAAACAGATTCAATAGTAGCCTTCAAAAGGGAATTGGATAAACACTTGAAGGAGAAAAAATTTCAGGAATATGGGGAAAGAGCGGGGGAGTGGGACTGACTGGATTGCTCTTCGAAAGAGCCGGCATAGACTTGATGGGCTGAATGGCCTCCTCTGTGCTGTACTATTCTAGGATTCTATGCCATTGGAAACAGTTTCTCCCTATCTACTGTGTAAAAACCCAAATTATTGGCAATCTGTTGTGCCATTGACCCTCACTCATGAGACCATCCAATCTTGTTTTCATGTATGACTCTTACAGGCAGCACAGTAAAGAAACTTTCATTTCAATCAGTCCAAGCTGAGGTCCCAAAGGTCCACACCCAAACACACAGGGCCATCCACTCTACCCTAGCTTCAGTTACAGTTCTGGATATGTTAAGAACGGAGAGCTGAGCCCTCGTGGTGTCAGCTGGGCTCAGTTGGCGGCGCCCTTGTGTCTGAAATAGTTAAGGCTGTGGGTTCGAGTCCCACTCCCAGACGTAGATTGAGATGCTCCTGGGGAATGCTGCATTGTCGGAGGTGCTGTAATTTTGGATGAGATGTTAAACTGAGGCCCCCTTTGCCTGGTTAAGTACAATGAAGAGCAGCAGCGAGTTCCCCTGGTGTCAACATTTTACTCTCAACCAAACACATTAACTGTTTATTCGTCGCGATGCTGTTTGTGGGATCTTGCTGTGTGTACCGTTTACATAACAAATGCCCACACTGTAATTCATTGCACGAGGTCAGAGGTGCTACATAAATGCAAGGCTTTCTCATCTTTAAGAGGTGGGGTATACATGCTGCTTCTGATACTGGTGGGGATTGCACAGGACATTCTCCGTCTGACAGAAACAGTCTGTGGCCCTCAAAGTCTGCTCGCTGATCCATATTCCTGTCCTACCTTCAGAGATGTGTGCTACATTGCAAGTAATATAAATACATGAATGAGGAGAAAAGACCAATTTTCAGAGCACAAGATTGATGTTGCCCTGTCAAAGTAACGCTGGAATCTATCCAATCAACCTGCACTGTACCTGACCTAGAAGTCTTCAGTACAGTGCCTAAATAAAGACATGGAAATACAATTTCCATTGTGGGAACTATCTGTTCTCAAAATGAAAGGCAGAGTATTAGACAGAGATAAATGCACAGCAATAAACACAACCTCTCCAAGCTGCTGGTCTCCACCCTCGAGTTGCAGTACATAACAGGGAACACCGATTCTCTTTTCTATTTCCTTAGTTTTTAACATTACATTCCAGGCATGTTCGGTTCTTATCCCAGGTTACCATAAATGAATACTTGCATTTATCACGCAGAAATGTCTTCAAGTACATTGCACAATGAAGCACAATGATGGTCAGTTTGTTGCCATCCATTCTGTGTCAGCGACATACAGTAATGAGATGACTGACTGACTGAACAGAAGAATTAGGAGCAGGAGTCGGCCATTCAGTCCCTCGAGCCTGCTCCACCATTTAATGAGATCATGGCTGATCTTCGACCTCAACTCCACTTTCCCGCCCTATTCCTTGATTCCCTTAGTGCCCAAAAATCTATCGATCTCTGTCTTGAATATATTCATCGACTGAGCCTCCACAGCCCTCTGGGGTAGAGAATTCCAAAGATTCACAACCTTCTGAGTGAAGAAATTTCTCCTCATCTCAGTCCTAAATGGCCGACACCTTATCCTGAGACTATGACCTTCCCCCCCTATTTCTCATCTACATGTTGCCCCTTGGCGACATCATCTGAAAACACAGCATCAGTTTCCACATGTACGCTGACGACACCCAGCTCTACTTCACCACCACTTCTCTCGACCCCTCCATGGTCTCTAAATTATCTAACTGCTTGTGCAACGTCCAGTACTGGATGAGCGGAAATTTCCTCCAACTAAATATTTGGAAGACCGAAGCCATTGTCTTTGGTCCCCGCCACAACCTCCGTTCCCTAGCCACTGACTCCATCCATCTCCCTGGCAACTGTCTGAGGCTGAACCAGACTGTTCGCAACCTTGGTGTTGTATTTGACCTCAAGTTGAGCTTCTGACCACATATCTGCACCATCACTAAGACCGCCTACTTCTGCCTCCGGAACATCGCCTGACTCCGACCCTGCCTCAGCTCATCCGTTGCTGAAACCCTCATCCATGCCTTTGTTACCTCTAGACTTGACTATTCCAACGCACCCCTGGCTGGCCTCCCACGTTCTACCTGTGTCAGTGTCAGCCGTGGCTCAGTTGGTAGCACACTTGTCTTTGATGTCAGACGGTTGTGGGTTCAAAGTCCCACTCCAGGGACTTGAGCACATAAAAAAAGCTAGGCTGACACTCCCAGTGCAGTGCTGAGGGAGTGCTGCACTGTCGGTTCTTTTGGATGAGACGTCAAAGTGAGATCCCATCTGCCCTCGCATGGTGGACGTAAAAGATCCCACGGCACCATTTTGAAGAAGAGCAGGGGAGTTCTCCCCGGTGTCCTGACCAATTTTGATCCCTCAACCAACATAACAAAAACAGATGATCTGGTCATTATCACATTGCTGTTTGTGGGAGCTTGCTGTGCGCAAATTGGCTGCCGTATTTCCCACATTACAACAGTGACGACACTTCAAAAAGTACTTCATTGGCTGTAAAGTTTTGAGACGTCCGGTGGTCGTGAAAGGCGCTGTAGAAATGCAAGTCTTTCTTTCGTTACCCTATGTAAACTTGAGGTCATCCAAAACTCTGCGCCTTCTCCAAGTGACCCTTACAGGCAATAGAAAAATACTTTAAAAGTGGCTAATTTTAACCAAAGTCGCCCAGTGGGAAACTCAGGCAATCAGATCGTGTACCCGTCGACTTGAATGGAAAGAAAGACTGGGCAGTGGGTAAAACAGGCAGCTGATCTGTTTGCACCAGTTTCCCACCAGGCGAGTTTGATTAAACTGCCTTTCATTCCATCAGTCTGGGCTGGAATTGTGATCCCAGATGGAATTGTCCACATCTCCTCCATTGCTAAAACTGTCCCCAAGGACCTTGGTTTACTCTTGTGTGCCAAATGCCTCTTTTCCCCGTAACAGCCTTTAGCTGTCATACAGCTCGAGGCACTCTAAGTCTCAAACACTGCTCCCCTATCAGGGGAGATGCCACCAACATCTCACCCACCCCTGGTTACGGTAGAAGAAAAAGTTTGTTGTTAAACAGACGTGGTTAAACAAACCATGCGGACCTGCTATCTCTCTCTCTCTCTCTTACGCATATTGCGTATCTTTCTCTGTTTTATCAAGGCAAGGATGATTGGTTCTCTGCGTTTCCCTCTCTTGTTCATAGCAAATACACCGTTCTACATGCTGCCCCTCCGTTGTGCATCATAGATTCATACCGCACAGAAGGAGGCCATTCGGCCCATTGTGCCTGTGCCGGCTCTTTGAAAGAGCTGTCCAATTAACCCCACTCCCTCCCCTGCTCTTTCCCCAGAGCCCTGCAAAATTTTCCCCTTCAAGAATTTTTCCAATTGCCTTTTGAAAGTTATTAGTGAATCTGCTTCCACCGCCCTTTCAGGCAGCGCATTCCAGATCACAACAACTCGCTGGGTAAATTTTTTTTCCCTCGTGTTGCCTCTGGTTCTTTTGCCAATCACCTTAAAATCGAGACTCATTGGGGTAGGAATTCAACTTGAGTGATAGCACAAAACGGGCGGTATTGAATCGGCCGCCCGTCAAACGGCCCACCCGCTGACTTCACTAGAACTGTCTGTCAAGCGGGGCGTATAGCAGGCGGTCCATGAAATACCGCCCGTTTAGCCTCCCCCCCCCCCCCCGCAGTCGAATTTCACCCCCACTATTACTTATTCTTTCCCAGTCCCTCAAAACTGTAGAGCGCACTCTTTCAAACTCCTACAATCTACAGGCTTGGAGTACCCAAGGTTGTCATGACCTGACCATTACTTCTCTCCTACTCTCTCTGACTACAGTGGCTTCCTGCAGTACAGACCCTCGCCCTTCCCCTAGCTCTCGGAAGCAGAAAACAAGAACGCTGACAAGTGATATCCCTAGTGCCCTCCTCTTGGCTCAACGCTACAAACTTCTCTCAACTTCACCTCACAAAATTCCTTTCATGGTCTTAAAGACCTGAGTCAAGTCTTTCCCCCCCCCCTTCTCTTTCTAATGGGAATATTTGATTTTGATGTTGTTTCTCCAACTGAGCCCAAGGGGCAGTCTCCACCTCATTTCCCACGCAGCCAGGAAAACAAATCTGTAAACTTCAAAGATGTGAAGTTGAAAGATTGCTGCGGGATTGGTTATGAAAATTGGAAAGTGCAATGACTGTAACCAGCAGGAACCCACAGCACCTCAACTTGCTTTGAGGGATTCCGTGAGGGCCATGTGAGCCGCTGGAATGTTAACGAAAGAAAAAAACATTATATGATACTTTTTTGACATGTAATTTATTAAAGTTTGTTCTGCCTCTTAAAGTCTTACCAAAGTTAATAACTATGGATGGAAAAAGACATCGCTCTCCACAACCACAAAATTAACTAAGGTGTTACCAAAAGTTATTTAAAGGGGGTGTGTATTAGATGGGATTCCTACAGAGCGTCAGCATGGCTCAGTCGGAAGCACTTGCCTTTAAGTCAGAAGGTTGAGGATTCAAGGCCCAATGTAGGACTTAAGCACATCTAATCTAAATTTGTAATTCAGTGCAGGAAGGTGGTGCAATATCAGAGGTGGTGTCTCTCAGACAGATGGATAGATAGAAAGAAGGAACTTGCGTTTATACAGCGCCTTTAATGTACTCAGGACGTCCCAAAGCGCTTTACAGCCAATGAAATATTTTTGAAGTGTAGTCACTGTTGGAATGTAGGAAACGCGGCAGCCAATTTGCACACAGCAAGATCCCACAATCAGCAATTTGATAATGACCAGATCATCTGTTTTAGTGATATTGGTTGAGGGATAAATATTGGCCTTAAATGTTCTTTTTTGAAATAGTGCCATGGAATCGTTCACGTCCAACTCAGAGGGCAGACGGGGCCTCAGTTTAACGTCTCATTCAAAAGATGGTACCTCCGACAGTGCAGCACTCCCTCAGTACTGCACTGGGAGTATCAGCCTAGATTATGCCATGAAACAGGGCTTGAACCCACAACTCCATCTTGTTGTTCTGTTTATGATACCTGGACTTCAAGGGTTGAATTACGAGGAGAGATTACACAAATTAGGGGTTGTATTCCCTGGAATTTAGAAGATTAAGGGGTGATTTGATCGAAGTTTTCAAGATATTAAGGGGAACAGATAGGGGAGATAGAGAGAAATTATTTCCACTGATTGGGGATTCTAGGACTAGGGGGCATAGTCTAAAAATTAGAGCCAGGCCTTTCAGGAGTGAAGTTAGGAGACTTGAGCACAAAATCCAGGCTGACATTCCAGTGCAGTGCTGAGGGAGTGCTGCACTGTCGGAGTTACCGTCTTTCGGATGAGATGTTAAGCCAAGTCTGCCCTCTCAAGTAAACTTTCCTTATTACTCCTGACTTCCCTTATTACCCCCCACAGCATTATTTGAAGCAGAGCAGGGGAGTTCTCCCTGGTGTCCTGTCCAATGTTTATCCCTCAGCCAACATCGCTTAAACAGATGATCTGGTCATTATCACATTGCTGTTTGTGGGAGCTTGCTGTGCGCAAAATTGGCTGCCGCGTTTCCTACATTACAACAGTGACTGCACTTCAAAAAGTACTTCACTGGCTGTGAAGCGCTTTGGGATGTCCTGAGGTGGTGAAAGGCGCTGCAGAAATGCAAGTTATTTCTTTCTTTGTAAGCTGGTGAAAAATTGGTTTGCCTTCCACCATTTGGTGAGGCCTTTGTTAAGCATTCCCTGCACCTTCAGTCGCTTGCTCGGTGTGCTAAGCCCAAGCAAATTCTTTGCTCTTTAAGCTATTTGTTCCGCGATTCATTTGAGCATTCTCATGTTTCTTTGATCCCTCGAACTCTCGAACCTCATTCTACGCGAGGTGGCTTGTTAGAATTCTGCGTTGCGCTTGGCTGACCCTGGGCACTAATTCCAGGGTAAATTCTTCCATTGCAGAACCTATTATAAGAGTATAGCTGTGATAGTGCTGTCAGTGAAGATCAGCACTGTCAGCGTTCAAAAGACACCCGGCCACTGAAGGAGGCGATATCTCAATGTGCAGGCTCGATTCGGGAACAGACAATTTCAAGCTGCAGCCTGGTGCCAATTCCGCTCAATCCCCCTACGCAGAGGCTGCTCAACGGGTGATAGTGTCAGCCGTGGCTCAGTGGTATCAGTCTCGGTCAGAAGGTCGTGGGCTCGAGCCCCACTCCAGAGACTTGAGCCCGAAATCCAGGCTGATACTCCTAGTGCAGTACTGAGGGAGTGCCGCACTGTCGGAGGTGCCGTCTTTAGGATGAGACGTTAAACCGAGGACCCCGTCTGCCCTCTCAGGTCCCTGACTTCCCTTATTACCCCCCACTTTGTTTATTACCCCTAGCTTCCCTGTTACTCCTAACTACTCTTATTATCACAGACTTCCTTTATTAACCCTTGACGTCCCAAACTTTAACCTCTGACCCTCTAGTATCTGGAACCCTTTGCCATAATGGAAGACTCAATTTTGCCAATTAAATTCACAATTGTGAAAACTTCAACCAGGCCACTTCGAAGACGCCTCTTTTCTCAAAGAAAGCGAGACTCAACAAGCACTTGAGTCGAACGTCATTTTTGCCACAAGGGTTTTAACCCGCAGGTGACACGATGATGCCTTTGAATGGGATTTACACCATTATCTTGCGACTCTGCGGACACGCGATTTAAAGATTTGCCATTCTTCTTTTATTATAAAGACACTGCCCCTTTAAAATAAAAAAAAAACAGTCAAGGTAGAATAAAAAAAGTTTATATTTGTTGAAGAGGTGACTTGCCGCTGAGTCCCGACTGAAATAAGGTTTTCTTTAACTGCAGGACTCAAATGTAATTTCATTTGTTTGCTCTGATTTTTTTAATTTAATGCAACGATTATGTGATTATGTTTGTTTTAAGGGCCACTTATCAAAATTACAAACTGGGAAAGAAAGGTCAGACTGTCTGGCCTCATGATGTACGACAGAGATTACAAAGACCGTTGGCAACAATACTTAATGATATTTTAATAAAAGAAGACTTGCAGTTATAGAGGGGGTCGGTGTTGACTGGCGTTAACAGTGGGGGGCGGGGGGGGGGTGGGGGCGGTGCGATAACAGCCTCAGAATGGGGTCGGCCGCCTTGCCACCCCGTTACCATGGCGACATGGCAGGCAGCATATTGAAAGGGGGCCAACTCCGGGTGTCCAAATCGCTCGCTTGTTTCAGGCGATGGGCCCCTTTTACTATGGAAATCGGGGTGCTATGATGTCAATAGGACCCCGGTTGCCACTTTAGAAAGATAGGGGGAAGAAATTCATTATCGCCCCGTTTGGGGGCAGTAACTTTTGAAAGCTGCGAAACTTAGTGCCAGGCGCTAATGGCTCCCAGCTTTCACGAAATTGGCTGCTAGCGCTCCAGGAAGAAGAAAGAAAGACTTGCATTTATATAGCACCTTTCATGACCACCGGACGTCTCAAAGTGCTTTACAGCCAATGAGTGAAGTACTTTTGAAGTGTAGTCGCTGTTGTAATGTAGGAAACGCAGCAGCCAATTTACGCCCAGCAAGGTCCCACAAATAGCAATGTGATAATGACCAGAGAATCTGTTTTTGTGATGTTGGTTGAGGGATAAATATTGGCCAGGGCACCGGGGAGAACTCCCCTGCTCTTCTTCGAAATAGTGCCATGGGATCTTTAATGTCCACCTGAGAGGGCAGACGGGGCCTCGGTTTAACGTCTTATCCGTAAGACGGCACCTCCGACAGTGCAGCACTCCCTCAGCACTGCACTGGGAGTGTCAGCTTAGCTTTATCTACTCAAGTCCCTGGAGTGGGACTTGAACCCACAACCTTCTGACTCAGAGGCGAGCGTGCTACCCACTGAGCCAAGGCTGACAGTGCTGCACTTCCCTCCTGGAGCGCTAAAGGACGCAGGCGGGGCGGTCATGGTGCCGCGCTGCCGAGATCCGAGGCTCCTTCCCAACCTTAAAGGGAAGGGCCCTCGCTGCAGGCTCTGCATTGGGACCAGTTAGTTGGTTCCCGACGGCGGCCGCGATCCGGCCCGATCAGCCCCACGCACCCCAGCGGAGCGCCGGGCTGATCGATCGCGGCCCAGGAGAAGCGAAAAAAATTGCAAAGAAAAATTTCAGAAATTTTGCTACTTACTTCGGCAACTTCCACCTCCGAAGGTCCCGGCCTCCCGAACAACGCCTCCCGCAGCTGTCGGTGTTGTCGCCCGGCGATGCTGCAGGGGGCGGAACCGAAGTTCGGGTCCGGGGCACTACCGGGGCGATGCGCACGTCACGATCTCCGGGCGCAGGAGACCGTGGCGCAAAGTTTTACCGCCGCCACAAACCTCCCGGCCAAGTTAGTGGGAGTCGTTCATCTCGCCGCGCTTGGGCGGTAAGTCGTTAGCGCCCCGTTATCGCCCCCTGGGGGCGCTAACTCACCGGCTTTCTCCCCCAAAGACTTGCATTTCTGCAGCGCCTATCAGAACCTTCGGACGTCACAATTCGCTTCATAGCCAATTAAGTACTTTTGAAGCGTAGTAATGTCGATAATGTGACAGCTAATTTGCACACAGCAAGCTCCCAAAAACAGTAATGATATAATGACCAGATAATCTGTTTTAGTGATGTTGGTCGATGGACAAATATCGGTCAGGACACCGGGGGGAGCTCCCCTGCTCTTCTTCAAAATAGTGCTGCGTGATCTTTTACCTCCACCTGAGAGAGCAGACGGGGCCTCGGTTTAAAGTCTCATCCGAAAGACGGCACCTCCGACAGTGCAGCACTCCCTCAGGAGCATCAACCTAGATTTTGTGCTCAAGTCTCTGGAGTGGGAAGCGACCTCCTGACTTCGAGGCGCGAGTGCTGCCCACTGCGTCACGGCTGGCTGGTTGGAGCCTGCTCCCCGCTCACTCTGACCAGTTCCACTGGTGATGGAGGAGAAGAGGCCCAGGTAAGGTAAGTGTCGAATTAGTTTTGTAGGCCCTGGGGGGAGGGCAGCAGGAGTGAACCTCCGGGACCCAGAAAAATAACCTGGGCAGCTATCACCCCGGGAGTCCACCTTCAGCGATCGTGATTCCCCCCCAACCCTCCGGGCGCGATCGGATTTCTAGACCTCCGTATTTAATGGCATAGATTTGCAGTGCCCCATTTATCAGCTCTCCATGCCCCTTTTGATATTTCCAAGGGAGACAAAAATGAATTGCTTCGCTCAGTATAAAGGAAAACCCACTTGATCATTTCCAAACGATCGTCTTGGTTAGTTTGAAGTTTCTAAATGAATATGATTAATGCCACACAATGATCTAACTTCCTAATGTAGGTCATTCTACGGTAGTGGAAAATGAATAAACAAATGTCTTTCTCTCTGTCGCAGGAATGTCCTATCTCTTTCCCAGTCACCAGAATTAATGTGCACGAACAAAACTGAAAGGTTTTTTGCTTCGAGGTATTTTTATAAGTCTCTCGTGCATTCAGGGACCACTCTCCATTTTTCTTTCAATGTACTGGTTTCCACTGGCAACCAACTTGTGTTTGAGACTGGGCCAACCAGCAGGCCAAGCTTGAGAGATAATTCCAGTCGGCAAGCTGGGTTTCTAACCTGGTCTTTAACCCTTTGTTTTTCAGGGAAGTGCATGTTTGACTCAGTTATAACACCACCCCTTCAGATCTTTTCTTTATTCAATCTCGGGATGTGGGCGTCACTGGCAAGACCGGCATTTATTGCCCCTAACACAGAGAGTTAGCATGCAGGTACAGCAAGCAATTAGGAAGGCAATTGGCATGTTGGCCTTTATTATATAGGGGTTGGAGTATAAGAGTAAGGAAGTCTTGCTACAATTTAACAGGGCTTTGGTGAGACCACACCTGGAGTACTGTGCACAATTTTGGTCTCCTTATCTGAGGAAGGATATACTTGCCTTAGAGGGGGTGCAACGAAGGTTCACTAGATTGATTCCTGGGATGAGAGGGTTGTCCTATGAGGAGAGATTGAGTAGATTGGGCCTATACTCTCTGGAGTTTAGAAGAATGAGAGGTGATCTGAAACATATAAGATACTGAGGGGGATTGACAGGGTAGATGCTGAGAGGTTGTTTCTCCTGGCTATAGAATCTAGAACTAGGGGACGCAGTCTCAGGATAAGGGGTCGGCCATTTAAGACTGGGATGAGGAGGAATTTCTTCACTCAGAGGGTTGTGAATCTTTGGAATTCTCTACCCCAGAGGGCTGTGGATGCTCAGTCGTTGAGTATATTCAAGGCTCAGATCGCTAGATTTTTGGACTCTAGGAGAATCAAGGGATATGGGAATCGGGTGGGAAAAAGGAGTTGAGGTCGAAGATCAGCCATGATCTTATTGAATGGCGGAGCAGGCCCGAGGGGCCGTATGGCCTACTCCTACTCCTAATTCTTATGTCCATCCCTAATTGACCTGAGAAGGAGGTGGTGGGGTTAGGGTTAGGCTTCTCGAACCCCTGCAGTAGCGCTTTGATAGTGGGTTGCTGGGCCATTTCAGAGATCCAGTTAAGAGTCAATCGTGGTGGTGTGGGACTGGAGTCACATATAGGCCAGACCGGGTAAGGACGGCAGGTTTCCCTCCCTGAAGGACGTCAGTGAATTGGCTGTTTTTTTTTTAGGACAATCCCACTGCTTTCATGGTCACTTTTACTGATGCTAGCTTTTTATTTCCAATTTTTAAAAAACTGAACTCAAATTTTCAAACTACCATGGTGGGATTTGAACTCATTTTCTCTGGATTATTAGCCCATCTTTTTTTTTGTTTTATTGAGTTTTTAAAGTTAATTCGAATTCTCAAACTGCCATGGTGGGATTTGAACTCATGTTCTGTTGGTCTGATTCCAGGTTTCATGTGTAAGATTGCAGGTTTCTGGGTTACTAGTCCAGTAGCATACACTACCGTACCTGTGTATCTGCAACTTGGATTTCAATCCAACCAAATTTGATGGGCTTAAGGTCTCATTTCAGTTTAGGGTAATGGATCAGCAAGTCGTGCTCATCCTGAGAGGAGACCACGACACCATCATACTTGGCTGGGACGGGCTTGAAGGACCGGTTGAAATCTCCTTGCTCTGACTTTCTTCATTCATCGTGTTCTTTCAAAGGGAACCTGCAATAGACTGAAATATGACAAGCCAAAATGGATGAAACAAGAGACCTCATTGAAGAGGAGACAAGTATCATTGGCATGGGTCATTATTGTCAGTGTCAGCGGTGGCTCAGTGGGCAGCACTCTCTCTCTCTCTCGCCTCTAAGTCAGAAGGTCGTGGGTTCCAATCCCACTCCAGAGACTTGAGCACAAAAATCTAGGCTGACACTCCCAGTACGGTGCTGAGTGGAGCGCTGCACTGTCAGAGGTGCCGTCCTTCAGATGAGATGATAAACCGAGGCCCCGTCTGCTCTTTCAGGCGGATGTAAAAGATCCCACGGCCACTGATTTTGAAGAAGAGCAGGGGAGTTCTCCCCGGTGTCCTGAGGCCAGTATTTATCCCTCCACCAACATCACTAAAACAGATTGTCTGGTCATTATCACATTGCTGTTTGTGGGAGCTTGCTGTGCGCAAATTCACTGCCGCGTTTCCTACGTTACAACAGTGACTACACTTCTAAAAGTACTTCATTGTGGTTGACTCTTAACTGCCCTGTGAAAGCAAGCCACTCAGTTGTACCAAACTGCTACAAAGAAGTATCATGGGCAGCGGTTCAAGAAGGCAGCTCACCACCAGCAGGCTGGGAACGTCACACACCATCCCGACTTAAAAATATATCGGCCGTTCCTTCATCGTCGCTGGGTCAAAATTCTGGAACTCCCTCCCTAACAGCACTGTGAGAGCACCTTCACCACACTGACTGCAGCGGTTCAAGAAGGCGGCTCACCACCACCTTCTCAAGGGCAACTAGGGATGGGCAATAAATGCCGGCCTCGCCAGCGACGCCCACATTCCATGAACGAATTTAAAAAAAATCTCCAATACTTTTATAGCCGATGCAGTTGTAAAACAGAAGTATAAAAGGACTTTTAACAATGAAGTAAAAGGAATAACGATTAAAGCCGAATTAAACTGCCTGTACAGCAATGTTCACAGCATCCAGAATAAAACAGGGGAACTGGAGGCAATAATCTATAGCGAGGAACCAGGTGTGGTAGGAATAACTGAAACATGGCTACATAAAGAGCAGGACTGGCAACTAAATATTGTGGGTTATAACATAATCAGAAAGGATAGGGAAGGAAGAAAGGGGTGGGGTGGAAATAGCTGTACTGATTAGAGATAACATAATGGAAGTAGAAAAAAGGGGACATAACTAACAGATGGTTAGAAACAGAATCCATATGGATTGAAATAAAAGACAAGAAGGGATCGATCGCGCTAATAGGGGTATACTACAGACCACCTAATAGTGGAAAGGAGGTGGAGGAAGAAATATCTAAGCCAATATGTGAAGTGAGTACAGGACGTGGAATAATAATCACGGGAGATGTTAACTAGCCCCAAATAAACTGTCAAGAAGAGGTAGCGAAAGGGGTACAGGTAATGGAGTTTTTACAACGTGTGTAGGACTCCTTTCTTACCCAGTATGTAACAAGCCCAATAAGTGAGGGAGCACTGCTGGATCTAGTGATGAGAAATGAACTGGAACAGGTAAGAGAAGTAAGTGTAGCGGAACATCTAGGCAATAGCGATCACAACATAATAAGGTTTAAGATAAAGATTAAGAAGGACATAAGTAAGACAAAGACCAACACAATAAATTGGAAAAAGCTGATTTTAAGGGTGGTGGGGGAGAACGGAACTAGGGAAAACAAACTGGAAACATTTACTGACAAACAAAGAAATAGAACAGCAACAAGGGAATATGAAAAGGTTAGGAAAGAAGTCAAAACACAATTAGGAAGTCAAAGAGAAACTACAAAATTTAATTATCAAGGAATATAAAAAGAAATAGTAAATTATTCTATAGACACATTAATAACAAAAGAAAGATCAGGATAGGGATCAGGCCACTAAGGGATACACACGATAAACTCACCGGTAATGATAGCAAAATGGCAGAAATATTAAATCACTTTGCTTTGGTATTTACCAGGGAGACTAACATGGTTGACATGACATGAGAAGAAAAGATTAAAAAGGATATGAAGACATTTAAGATAGAAAGGGGGAGATAATTGACAATCTAAATCAAACTTAGAGAAGATAAAACCCCTGGTCCAGATGGATTGCATCCGCGCATATTAAAAGAAGTTAGGGATGAGATAGCAGAGGCATTATTACATATATATAAAAATCCATTAGAAAAGGGAATAATGCCAGAGGACTGGTAAAACGCTAATGTGATTTCTATATATATAAAAAAGGAGATAAAACAAGCCTAGGGAACTAGAGACCAATTAGCTTAACATTGGTGGTAGGAAAGATAATGGAATCCTTAATCAAAGATGTAATAGAAAAAGTTTAGAAACTGAAAATATAACGAGTAGTCAGCACGGATTCCAAAAGGGAAGGTCATGCTTGACCAACCTTATTGAATTCTTTGAAGAACTAACAGAAAAGGTAGATAAGGGTAATGTAGTAGACGTAATATATTTGGATTTCCAAAAAGCCTTCGATAAGGTTAGTCATAGTAGACTCATGACTAAGGTCAGAACACATGGAGTCAGGGGATAAGTAGCAGAATGGAGAGCAAGCTGGCTACAAAACAGAAAACAGAGAGTTGGGGTAAAAGGTAGTTACTTGGGTTGGCAAATGGTGGGACCACTGTTGTTTACTATTTACATAAACAATGCATGCGTGGAATTTTGAATGGGCTGTGCAGCCCATTAAAGGGGCCACGTGGTCCAAAATCAATTAGAGGGAACATTGCCCCCCCAGGCGATTGAAACCAGTCTAGTAGATCACATGGACGTTTTACTACATTAAAGGCTCCTCGCCCCTTCCTATCTCTGTAACCTCCTCCAGCACGACATCCCTCCAAGATCTCTGCACACCTCCAATTCTGGCCTCTTGCGCATCCCTGATTTTAATCGCTTCACCATTGGTGGCCATGCCTTCAGCTGCCTGGGCCCTAAGCTCTGGAATTCCCTCCCAAAACCTCTCGACTTCTCTCTCTACCTTTAAGACGCTCCTTAAAACCTACCTCTTTGACCAAGCATTAGGTCACCCTGACCTAATAGCTCCTTATGTGGCTCGGTGTCAAATTTTTCACTGATAACGTTCTTATGAAGCGCCTTGGGATGTTTTACTACGTTAAAGGTGCTATATAAATGCAAACTGTTGTTGTAAGAACATAAGAAATAGGAGCAGGAGTCGGCCATTTGGCCCCTCGAGTCTGCTCCGCCATTCAATAAGATCATGGCTGATCTTTTACCTCATCTCCACTTTCCTGCACTATCCTCATATCCCTTGATTCCCTTAATATTCAAAAATCTGTCGATCTCTGTCTTGAATATACTCAACGGCTGAGCTTCGACAGCCCTCTGGGGTGGAGAATTCCAGAGATTCACCACCCTCTGAGTGAAGAAAGTTCTCCTCATCTCAGTCCTAAATGGCCGACCCCTTATTCTGAGACTGTGACCCCTGGTTCTAGACTCCCCAGCCAGGGGAAACATCCTCCCTGTATCTACCCTGTCAAGCCCTGTAAGAATTTTGTACGTTTCAATGAGATCACCTCTCATTCTTCTAAACTCTAGAGAATATAGGCCTAGTCTACTCAATCTCTCCTCATAAGACAATCCCCCCATCCCAGGAATAAGTCTGATGAACCTTCATTGCACTCCCTCTATGGCAAGTATATGCTTCCTTAGGTAAGGAGACCAAAACTGTACACAATACTCCAGGTGTGGTCTCACCAGGGCCCTATATAATTGCAGTAAGACGTCTTTACTCTTATACTCAAATCCTCTTGTAATAAAGGCCAACAAACCATTTGCTTTCCTAATTACTTGCTGTACCTGCTTGTTAACTTTCAGTGATTCGTGTACAAGGACACCCAGGTCCCTCTGAACACCAACATTTCCCAATCTCTCACCATTTAAAAAATACTCTGTTTGTCTATTTTTCCTACCAAAGTGGATAACTTCACATTTCTCCACATTATATTCCATTTGTCATGTTCTTGCCCACTCACTTAGCCTGTCTATATCCCCTTGAAGCCTCCTTGCATCCTCCTCACAACTTACATTCCCACCCAGCTTTGTATCATCAGCAAACTTGGATATATTACATTTGGTCCCCTCATCCAAATAATTGATGCAGATTGTGATCCTTGCGGTACCCCACTAGTTACATCCTGCCAACCCGAAAATGACCCGTTTATTCCTACTCTCTGTTTTCTGTCCATTAACCAATCCTCAATCCATGCTAATATATTACCCCCAATCCCATGAGCCCTATTTTTTGTTTAATAACCTCTTGTGTGGCACCTTATCGAATGCCTTCTGAAAATCCAAATACACCACATCCACTGGTTCCCCCTTATCTATTCTGCTAGTTACAACCTCAAAAAACTCTTAACAGATTTGTCAAACATGATTTCCCTTTCATAAATCCGTGTTGACTCTGTCCAATCTATTATTATTTTCAAAGTACCCTGTTACCATGTCCTTAATAATAGATTCTAGTATTTTCCCTACTACTGATGTCAGGTTAACTGGTCTGTAGTTCCCCGTTTTCTCTCTCCCTCCTTTCTTAAATAGTGGGGTTACTTTTGCTACTTTCCAATCCATGGGAACCGTCCTAGAATCTATGGAATTTTAGAAAATGACAACCAATGCATCCACTATCTCTATAGCCACCTCTTTCAAAACCCTCAGGTCCAAGGGATTTATCGGCTTACAGTCCCATTAATTTCTCCAGTAATTTTTTTTTACTAATATTAATTTCTTTCATTTCCTCATTCTTGCTAGACCCTTGGTTCGTCACTATTTCTGGAAAGTTTTTTGCGTCTTCTTCCGTGAAGACAGACACAAAGTATTTGTTTAATTTCTCTGCTATTTCCTTATTCTCCATTATAATTTCTCCTGTCTCAGCCTGTAAGGGACCCACGTTTACTTTCACTAATCTTTTCCTTTTTACACACCTATAGAAGCTTTTACAGTCTGTTTTTATGTCCCTCGCTAGTTTACTCTTATATTCTATTTTCCCTTTCATTATCTATTTCTTGGTCCTCCTTTGCTGAATTCTAAAATCCTCCCAATCCTCAGGCTTACTACTCTTTTTGGCAACATTATAAGCCTCTTCCTTTGATCTAATACTATCTTTAACTTCTCTTGTTAGCCACAGTTGGACCACTTTTCCTGTGGGGTTTTTGTGCCTTAAAGGAATGTATATTTGTTGTAAATTATGTATTAATTCTTTAAAAGCTAGCCATTGCTTGTCTATCATCATACCTTTTAATGTAGTTTCCCAATCTACCTTAGCCAACTCACCCCTCATAACTACGTAGTTTGCTTTGTTTAGATTTAAGACCCTAGTTTCGGATTTAACTAAATCACTTTCAAACTCAATATAAAATTCTATCATATTATGGTCACTCTTCCCTAAAGGCCCCTTTACTACAAGGTTATTAATTAACCCTTTCTTATTGCACAATACTAGATCTAAAATAGCCTGCTCCCTAGTTAGTTCCTCAACATACTGATCTAGAAAACTATCTTGTATACATTCCATGAATTTGTCCTCCACACTATGACTGCAAATTTGATTTGCCCAGTCTACATGTAGATTAAAGTCCCCCATGATTACTGTATTACCCTTGTTACATGCACCTCTAATTTCCTGATTTATACTCTGCCCTACATTACGACTACTGTTTGGTGGCCTATAAACAACTCCCACCAATGTTTTCTGCCCCTTGCTGTTTCTTAGCTCCACGCAAACTGATTCTACTTCTTGATTTTCCGAGCTAAGATCCTTTCTCTCTACTGTCTTTATCCCATCCTTTATTATCAGGGCTACCCCTCCTCCTTTTCCATTTTGCCCATCTCTTCTAAAAGTTAAGTATCCTGGAATAGTTAGTTCCCAACTTTGGCCACGTTGCAACCACGTCTCCGTAATGGCTATTAGATCAAACCTATTAATTTCTATATGCGCTATTAATTCACCTATTTTGTTGTGAATGCTTCGCGCATTCTGATATAGTGCTTTTAGCTTTGACTTATTTCTATTTTTCCCTGATGTCACGTTAGTCACTGATGCCTTATTACCTTTGTTACTCTCTCTGTCCCTTCCTGACCCACTCTGCTTATTTTTACCCAAAACTCTACTCTGCTCTAGAGCCTTGACATTTCTCTCGCTGCTTTTATATTTACTCTTTCCTGAAGCCTCCTGCCACCCCCCTTCATTAGTTTAAATCCCTGTCTACTGCCCTAATTATTCGATTGGCCAGGACACTGGTCCCAGCCCAGTTTAAGTGAAGCCCGTCCCAATGAAGCAGCTCCCTCTTTCCCCAGTACTGGTGCCAGTGCCCCATGAACCAAAATCCTTTCCTCCCACACCACTCTTTGAGCCATGCATTTAAACCTCTAATCTGTTTGTCCCTGTGTCAATTTGCACGTGGCTCAGGTAACAATCCAGAGATTATTACCTTTGAGGTTCTGCTTTTTAATTTGGATCCTAGCTCCTCAAACTCCCTCAGCAGAACCTCATTCCTAGTTCTACCTATGTCGTTGGTGCCTACATGGACCACGACAACTGGATCCTCCCCCTCCCACTCCAAGTTCTTCTGCAGCCGCGAGGAGATGTCTTTAACCCTGGCACCGGGCAGGCAACATAACCTTCGGAACTCTCGGTCGCGGCTGCAGAGAACAGTATCTATCCCCCTGACTATACTGTCCCCTACCACAACTACATTCCCTTTCACTCCCCCCCACTTGAATGGCCTCCTGCACCATGGTGCCATGGTCAGCTCACTCATCCATCCTGCAGGCTTTTCCCTCATCCAGACAGGCAGCAAGAACCTCATACCTGTTGGACAAGGGCAAAAGCTGAGGCTCCTCCAGCACTGCACCTTGGGTCCCCTAACCTGCCTGAGTTGCAGTCACACCCTCCTGTCCCTGACCACTAACCAGACCTGTACCACTACCTAACCTAAGGGGTGTGACTGCCTCCTGCATCAAAGTGTCCAGTTAACTCTCTCCATCCCTGATGCCCCGCAATGTCTGCACCTCAGACTCCAGCTCAAAAACTCTGAGCTGAAGTTCCTCAAGATGCAGGCACTTACTGCAAACATGGTTGTTCTGGATCACAATGCCCTCCACAAACTCCCACTGGCTGCAGTTGCGGCACACCACCTGCACTGCCATCCCGATATGACCTTGTTTTATTTAATTAAATTTAATTAAATTTGTAATTAGGTAACTTAGTTTACAGTGTAGTTTCTTGACTACTTATTTGATCTAGCTTAAGTTAAGAGTATTGAAATTAAATATCTACCTATAATACAAAGCACTACAAGTCGTGTCGGCAAAAAGCAACAACTCCTTCCCCCTCTTCTCCGAATTCCCACTCTTTCCAAATTCCCAAATAAAACACTCTGTTCAAGTCCACTCCGTTTAATCCCGCTCTCTGCAGAAATGTTTACATAGAAACATAGAAACATAGAAGATAGGAGCAGGAGTAGGCCATTTGGCCCCTCGAGCCTGCTCCGCCATTCGATGAGATCATGGCTGATCATCCAAACTCAGTACCCTGTACCTGCCTTCTCCCCATATCCCTTGATACCTTTAGCTTTAAGAAATATATCTAACTCATTCTTGAATATATTTAATGACTTGGCCTCAACTACCTTCTGTGGTAGAGAATTCCACAGGTTCACCACTCTCTGGGTGAAGAAATTCTTCCTCATTTCTGTCCTAAATGGCTTACCCCTTATCCTTAGATTATGACCCCTGGTTCTGGACTCTCCGACCATCGGGAACATTCTTCCTGCATCTAGTTTGTCCAGACCTGTCAGAATTTTATATGTTTCGATGAGATCCCCTCTCATTCTTCTATACTCCAGCGAGTATAAGCCCAATCGACCCAATCTGTCCTCATATGTCATTCCTGCCATCCCAGGTATCAGTCTGGTGAATCTTCGCTGAACTCCCTCCATGGCAAGAACATCCTTCCTCAGATAAGGCGACCAAAACTGCACACAGTACTCAAGGTGTGGTCTCACCAAGGCCCTGTACAACTGCAGCAGGACATCCCTGTTCCTATACTCAAACCCTTTCGCTATGAAGGCCAACATACCATTTGCCTTCTTCACCGCCTGCTGCACCTGTATGTTTACCTTCAGCGACTTTTGTACACTAGGAGCCTCACCCAATTTACGAGTGTTGACTCAGCTCCCCTGCTCCTGGTGATTAGCGCCTATTCAAGACAAACACTTACAGCTGACTGACAGTTAACTGCCACTGGCAGGCAGCTTCTGTTCACTACAGTTTTTAAAGTTCGAGGTTAAAATCAAAATCTTCAACTAAATTTCACTTTTTGCAACTTCCACTTACCCCAATACTTACCAGAAATTCCCACTCATTCCAAATTTCCAAATAAAACACTCTGTTCAAGTCCACTCTGTTTAATCTCACTCAGTGCTCTGCAGAAATGTTTACTGAAGACTGCGGGTGCCTTGGCAGGATGTGCCGACTGATGACCTATCACGATGGCGCATGGGCAGTGCCCAATGCAGGGTGGCACCTTATCCACCATGTCACTCGATGTGCCTGCTTATTTCAAAGGCTTTGATTTACGATGTGCGCTGCACTTGGGGGAGGAGAGGGCTCAGTGAACCTTGGCTTCTAACCGTGACGTGACATCTTTCACCGCGGCTGAGCTACAGACGCATTTAGGAAATTGATTTATGTTGGAAACAACACTCCTTGCAAGAGCTTTTTATGATCGATTTCCAGCTCTGGGATTTATTACGCGCTCAGTGTATGATTCCACATTTTATAGACTGTGACACCAGCAGAACTTCAAGCTGAGCCTGTCGCCATGGAATGAGATTAAGGGGAATGACGGACAGGTATGGGAATAAAACCCAAAACCGCCGTTAAAACACGACAACAAAAAGAGCACGGGTAGCACAGTGGGGTGTGCGGGTGTTGTCCTAACCTTTCACCTCTGTGCCAGCTGTGGCTCAGTGGGCAACACCCTCACTTCTGCGTCAGAAGGTTGTGGGTTCAAGTCTCACTCTATGACACTTGAGCACAAAAATCTAAGGCTGACACTCCAGCGCAGTGCTGAGGGAGTGCTGCACTGTCAGAGGTGCCGTCTTTCGGATGAGATGTTAAACCGAGGTCCCGTCTGCCCTCTCAGCTGGATGTAAAAGATCCCATGGCACTATTTCGAAGAAGAGCAGGGGAGTTCTCCCCAGTGTCCTAAGCAATATTTATCCCTCAATCAACATCACTAAAACAGATGATCTGGTCATTATCACGCTGCTGTTTGTGGGAGCTTGCTCTGCGCAAATTATAACAGTGACTACACTTCATTGGCGCTTTGGGACGTCCGGTGGTCGTGAAAGGCGCTATAGAAATTAAAGTCTTTCCTTTTCCTCTGGGGCCCGAGGTTGTAGCTACAGTCAGTGATGAGGTAAGGCCATTCAACCTATCGCTCTCGTACCCCAATTCCCCCTCACAACATCCAGCCGCACTTTGAACGCACCCTAACATTATTTGGGCAGGGGGGAGAATTTTCTCCGAAGCTGCGGCAGCTCAGCGGGAGAATCCGTGAAGAGAATTCACCCCCTTTGTGTCCATTACCCAGCCTGGCCGATCACTCCTCACAATCCTCGCTCTCTGGGGGGCCGGTTTTTGAGCCAGGCCGCCCATACCCACGGCAACCTGGGCGGCCGCCATTTTGAAACTCATTTGGTTGCCGTGTTAGTTGGAAACACTGGAAATTTGCGTGGGGCCGGCGAGTTGCCCCTGCAGCTCGCCAGATTAAGGCCTCCTTTCCCGTCACTGAGGTGAGTGTGGAGGGGGAGGGTGGGAGGGTTTCTGTGCCCCTGGTTCTGGGAGGTCATGGGTTGAGATGAAATGAATAGGGTTCCTGCTCCTCATTGCTAGCTAATGCCCCCACGCTGGATGTGCCAGGTGCTGCCAGGATCAGGCTGGACTGCGATGCCCAACATTCTGAAGGACCCTCACCATCAAGGGTCCCACATGAATAATGCGTGAGGGACAGCAGAGAATCTTGGACACGCCAGAAAAAGTGGCATAGAAAACGCATCGGAAATAAAGGACCTTCACATCTACACTGTCTGAACCCCTCGATCAGATTCCAGCCTGTAATTCACTCCCGGGTATCCATTATTCCATATATAAACCCCCCGAACCTCTCGATTAGATTCCAGCCTGTAACTCACTCCCGGGTATCTGTTATTCTATATATAAACCCCCGAACCCCTCGATCAGATTCCAGCCTGTAATTCACTCCCGGGTATCCATTATTCCATATATAAACCCACGAACCCCTCGATTAGATTCCAGCCTGTAACTCACTCCCGGGTATCTGTTATTCTATATATAAACCCCCGAACCCCTCGATTAGATTCCAGCCTGTAACTCACTCCCGGGTATCTGTTATTCTATATATAAACCCCCGAACCCCTCGATTAGATTCCAGCCTGTAACTCACTCCCGGGTATCCGTTATTCTATATATAAACCCCCCGAACCCCTCGATTAGATTCCAGCCTGTAACTCACTCCCAGGTATCTGTTATTCTATATATAAACCCCCAAACCCCTCGATTAGATTCCAGCCTGTAACACACTCCCGGGTATCTGTTATTCTATATATAAACACCCCTGAACCCCTCGATTAGATTCCAGCCTGTAACTCACTCCCTGGTATCCGTTGTTACTTATTCACTTTACCAAACCCATAATTTAGGAATAATTATTTCTCCAATCCCTTCGATATAATGCAATGGCTGGGACCTGATTAAAGTGTATGAGCAAGAAATGCCACACAAAGAGCTCTCGGCCTTGCTGCTGCAATGGTTGACTTGGCAACTTAAAGTGAAGGCATATAATTTATATATAAAAAAACAAATGTAGTAATTGTGACGCTGTTGAATTATTCTAAAGGCTCGCCTCCAGATTGCGGCGGCAATAATTTCAGTGATCCGGACCTCAGTTATGAAGGAATGGGTTTGGTTCGTCCTTGTCTATTAGCACAAGAGGGGAGCTGAGCCAGAACTGATGGTACTTTAATGTACATCCTGGCTGAAGTCCAGATAGAGAAAGAACTTGCGTTTCTACAGTGCCTTTCCCGACCTCGGGCCATCCCAAAGTGCTTCACAGCCAACGAGCTGCAGTCACTGCCCTTGTTCGTATATTGATATGGCTCATTATAAACTGCGCGAGTACATCTGACCTGCACAGAGAAAAAAGAGAAAGATTTGCATTTCGATAGCGCTTTTCACGACTGCAGGGCGTCCCAAAGAGCTTTACAGCCAATGAAGTACTTTTTGAAGTGTAGTCGCTGTTGTAATGTAGGAAACGCAGCAGCCAATTTGCGCACAGCAAGCTCCCACAAACAACAACGTGATAATGACCAGATAATCTGTTTTAGTGATGTTGGTTGAGGGTTGCGAATTCCGCCCCACCCCCCCCGCTCTCCGCTCTCCTTCAAAATAGTGGCCGCGGGATCTTCTACGTCCACCCGAGAAGGCAGACGGAACCTCGGTTTAACGTCTCACCTGAACGACGGCACCTCCGACAGTGCAGCACTCCCTCAGCACTGCACCGGGAGTGTCAGCCTGGATTTTGTGCTCAAGTCCCTGGAGTGGGAATTGAACCCACAACCTTCTGACTCAGAGGCGAGACCACTGAGCCAGGGCTGACAGAGGGCACAAGGTTGGCACCTAACAGCTGAAATAAATACTTACCCTGTGTGAGTCCCTGACTTGATTGTTCTGCAATAGGTATTATTTTCCCTACTTTACTGGTATCAATTCACCAAATCCAAGATTGTGACTTATTGCACTTCATAGGTGTGTACCAGTGAGCCTCAGAGAGCCCATGTATAAAGCTTAAACCGTGTCCCCATGAGATCGATAGATTTTTGTCAGGTAAGGTATGAAGGGTTATGGGTCAAAGGCAGGTAAATGGAGTTGAGGTACAGATCAGCCATGATCTCATTGAATGGTGGAACAGGCTGAATGGCCTCCTCCTGTTCCTATGTTCCTAATGTGAATTTGTCTCAAATTGCTGATTTATCTATAGATTAGGTAACAGCATCAACAGCAGCCCTTTCCAAACCTCTAGGAAAACCAGCAAGTATGAAATATAAGTTCAGGTGGGACAAAGGTGCATTGGGGTTTGAGGAATGGATTGCCAAGGCTTGGGCACTGCATGTGGCCCTAGGACCACAAGTTGGACACCTTACCCACTAGATACCAAACATAATAACTCTTCTTACACCTCTCACCTTCTTAAAGGACGAACCTTGAAATAACGTCTTCAACGTAAGGCTGTCTTCTGGGAACCAATTCTAAACCCCCTAATGTATTCCCTACCTCTCCTGAAGATCGGGGCTTGTTCCGGGGTATGGTTTCATAGGCACTGGAGGTCCTCTGATAGCTCACCCAAGTGGCCATTCTTCAAGCACAAGTCTAGACAGTGTATGTTGGCAGGCTATTCAGCCGTGGAGAGCCTCACAGTCAAGCCAGATCCTTGCTCAACATCCAGGCTCATGAATTCTCCAGTCAAGGCCATTGAATAGTGATCAGGAGCACCAAGCCCACTTATTACTTCCCCCCCCTTCCTTAATATAAGGGTACTGAGGCCAATCATACCGCCTTCACACCAACTACCTCAGATTTGGGACTAAACCTCGGGATCTCCCTGATATCTACAGCTCAGCGCCGTAACCGCGGAGGAGCTCTGAGACCCTTTGAACCCGTTGAAATTTGGAGCCTTATCTTTAGGCATTGAGATTGCGCAGGAGAGTATTTACTCACTGATGGTGTCACCGATTGCTGACAGATTATTTGGAGCGTAAGCCGAGAACGTGTAACCTTGCTCGGTTTTGAGCTTGGAGCAGAAGCCCTACCATGAGCCTCAAAGGAAGGAAAGCAAGGGAGTGAGATCAAAGAGCGACCGTATTAATATTTGACGAAGTGAGAGGGAGCGAGCGAGAGAGAGAGAGAGAGAGAGAGAAAGACAAGTGCTGCCTCGTAAAATATTGAAGTTGCTTCAGAGAATCTGGGAGCCGTGCCAAAAAGAAACTCTTAAAAGAGGAGCCCGCCACGCGTACCTCTGAGGGCTTCTGAATCCAGCGTCTCGCCTAACTGTTCCAGGAGCTTGGCTCGGGCTGCGTTCTTCTTGTGCTTCTTGCCTTCGTAGTGCTGCTGGGCCATCATCGGGTTGTTGAACCAGGCGCTGCAGAGCCGGCAGAACTTGCCCGAGTCTCCGTTGTCCGCGATGGGACCCAGGCCGGAGAAGATGGGAGTTGCAGGTCGCAGCACATCAGGAGGAGACTCTGGGATATAAAATAATAATTACAGGGTAAAAATCATATCTACGAAAGAAAGAAAGAATTACACTGAGTCTACAGCACAGAAACAGGCCATTCGGCCCAACTAGTCTGTGCTGGTGTTTATACTCCGCACCAGTCTCCGCCCATTCCATCTATCCCATCTCAGCCTCTCAGCCTAGCTTTCTATTCCCGTTTCTCTCAATTGCAAAAGAACTTGCATTTCTATAGCGCCTTTCACAACCTCAGGACGTCTCAAAGCGCTTCCCAGCCAATGAAGTACTTTTTGAAGTGTAATCACTGTTGTAATGTGGGAAACGTGGCAGCCAATTTGTGCACAGCAAGCTCCCACAAACAGCAATGTGATAAATGACCAGAAAATCTGTTTTAGTGATGTTGGTTAAGGGATTAAATATTGGCCCCAGGACACCGGGGATGACTCCCCCTTTGCTCTTCTTTGAAATAGTGGCCATGGGATTTTTTACATCCACCTGAGAGAGCAGACGGGGCCTCGGTTTAACGTCTCATCCGAAAGACGGCACCTCGGACAGTGCAGCACTCCCTCAGTTTATTTAGAAAATAAACTGGGAAGGGATTAGGAATCACTGCCCCCTCCCTTTCATTCCGTTTAAAGTCGACATGGGGGCTGGGGAATTGGGCGGCAGCGGGCAACAGGCGGTATCACATTGGGCCTCCTGCTCTAGGCCCCGGCCCAAGTCAATGGAGCTGAATGTTGGGCGGCGTGTATCATGGGTGACCCACCGCGATACCGCCCGTTCTGCGACACATCCCCGCCCCCCCCCCCCCCACTGGTGTTCTGAGGATCACCTTCGCAACTCAACGGTCTGGAAATTCCTCGGTCCCGCTCCGCCGGCGTCACTGCTCCAGGAGTGCGGCAGAAATCCCGGTCACCCACGCAGACGTGGTTTCCCGCCGGGAGCTTCAGCCGGGAGCAGCTCCCAGGATTTGTTGCCGTCAATCTTTTCATCACTGAAAACGAAAAGCCAGCGGCCTTACCCATAATATACCGGGGGGGGAGGGTGTGTTGGTTGGGGTGGGCGGGGCAGGCGTCGCTTCTCTCTGAAATCAGGACCCCTGTTTTACCAGGGAATGCCTTCAGTAAGGAATCAAGAACAGGACACATCCAGGAATACGTGAGGAAAGTAGGCCGACGGGAATTTGCAAGTCTTCACAGCTGATTGAACACAGGGGCAAGGGGGAGGGAAGGGGAAAAAATTTGCAGGGCTATGGGGAAAGAGCTGGGGGGAGTGGGACTAATCGGATCGCTCTTTCAAAGAGCCGGCACAGGCACGATGGGCCGAATGACCTCCTTCCGAGCTGCATCATTCTATGATTCCATGAGACTGCGATAACATTTTCTGACCTTTTGTTAAAAACCAGAAATGAAGTCCTGGGAATTCTACCCCACTGGACTGAAAGTTAGAGATGGAAAAATATTGGTGTTTGTTATAAGAGAAGGAATTGCAGCAAGTATAACAGGGTAGAGGAAATAATTCCAAGCCAATACAGGTTTATCAAAGGGAATGTGGTGAACAGCCTATCTTGACTTTTAAAAAGCATTCAGTCAGGTCCCTCACACCAGCATTATAGCTTAAATGAAAGGTCATGTGATAAAGAATGCTATTGTAAATCAGACAATGAGCTGATTCAATAAGAGGAGGTAAATAGAGATTATAAAATGGCACTTTCTCGAATCTGACAAACGCAATAGTCAGTCTTGAGGTCGTTACCATTGGTGACATTTACAAATAACAATGAGGACCGCGTGAAATGGATACCATGGCCCAGAGATTCTGCAAAGGTCTCTTGCGCACCCCAACGAGATCTCTGCGCACTTCTGGCCTCTTCTGCATCCCTGATTTTAATCGTTCCACTATTGGCAGGCCGTGCCTTCAGCTCTGGGCTTCCCTCCCTCAACCTCTCCAGCCTCTTCACCTCTCTCTCTCCTCCATGAAGACGCTCCTTAAAACCTACCTCACTGACCAAGCTTTTGGTCACCTGTCCTCATATCTCCTTATATGGCTTGGTTATGCTTCTGTGAAGCGCCTTGGGACGTTTTACCAAGTTAAATGCGCTACATAAATACAAGTTGTTGTCGATTATCTCCCACGGTAACCCCAATAGACCAAGCAGGTTCCTCAGAGGGCTGCACTAACGGACCATTTTCAGCCCTTCACGCTCTTTCTCTGGTGGTTTTTGCTGACCTTCCTCCAATGCCGGGGCGGGAGAATGGGAGGAGTCCCGCGGAATCTCAGGGCCGGTAGTGCGGTCAGAAAAAACAAGAGATAAAATTCAGAAAGATCTACTGAGGCTAAATGCAGGAGGATAGAGAGATGCTTTGTTTTGTACAAAGGGGACATAAGCATAGCCAAGGAAACCAAATACCGAACACAACTGAAGGAATGACATTGCGAATGCTGCCTTCCTGAGTGAAGTCCGTTCCCTAGTCATGTTACTGGTGGAGCAGGAATTAATGTAGAAGGACCTCTCCGTACGGTGTCTCTGGTCAGCAGCAACACCATGAACGTAGGTTGCAACTTGGCAGAAACAGCGGAGCAGCTCCTTCCCGAAGAGGCCGGAATGCAGCGCTGCCCGCTTGTGATGTCACTGAAGCATCACGTTAGGATGTCATCCGGTGGCCTGGGGCAGGAGTGGGGGAGAGGGATTCAACGCAAATAGCCTGCTCCCGCGTTGTCTTTTAATAGTTCAACATCCAAACTTTGGGCAACAGTAAAAAAGCAAGTGTACAGATACCTCCCTTCAAAACAACAGGGGTGAATTCCTATGGGGACTCTCCTGCTCTTGCGGAAAAGTCGCCTAAAACCCTAGAACTACGACAGAAACGGATTTTATGCAGTTTTCCCGGGGATTCCCATCTTCCACCCTCCGTAAACTTCAGCTCATCCAAAGCTCAGCTGCCCCCGTGTCCTAACTCGCACCGAGTCCCGTTTCCCCTCTCTGCTCGCTGAGCTACAACTGGCTCTCGGTCCAGCGACACCTCAAATTTAAAAATATCACCATTGTTGTCAAATCCCTCCATGGCCTCGCCCCTCCCTATCTCTGTAACCTCCTCCAGCCCCACAAGGCTCCGAGATCTCTATGTTGCTCCCAATTCTGGCCTTTTGCGCATTCCCGATTTCCATCGCTCCACCATTGGTGGCCGTGCCTTCAGCTGTCTGGGCCCCAAGCTCTGGAATTCCCTCCCTAAACCTCTCCACCTCGCTCTCCTCCTTCAAGACGCTCCTTAAAACCTACCTCTTTGACCAAGCTTTTCGTCACCTGGCCTGATATCTCCTTATGTGGCTCGGTGTCAAATCTTGTTTGATAATCGCTCCTGTGAAACACCGTGGGATGTTTTTACTACGTTAAAGGCGCTATATTGTTGCTGTATTCCTGACAGACGAGTGGGAGAAATGCCCACCACCCACCCCCCGCCCCCCAACCGCCCGTGAAATTCACCCCCAACGAATTAACAATTTGGCTAAATATTCTTCCCCTTTAAAGAACAGGGGTCCTAGTGATGAGACTTCCCCTTTAAAAAGGTGTCCTGATCGCAAGATTCAAGATTTCACAACTGCTACGAGAGTCTTAACAACGACTACCTATTTGGGCAAAGAAAAATTCAATAATGAATTTTTTAAGAGTAAGGATTTTTTTTCCTTTTTTTTAAATATTAATACAGTAGCATGATTTATGTGCCCAGTACAGCGTCATAACTAAGAATTCCAGCTCTGTTCGAATGAAAGATTGATCGGGGAAAACTGCCGACAGCCTTACTTGTCAATCAGTTGCTAGTAAGGAAAGGTCACTCCACGCACTGCACGTGGTCCTCTGGTCCTGTGTCTGTGCGCCCAGATGCGATATGCATTAGATTAGGAATTCCAGATGGACCTTTATTCATTTCTTGAGACAGCGGAGGGATAATGCTGCAAATGCATCCGTCAAACAGATCGTTCACCTCTATCAGCCCACTTCCAGAAATGTCAAGCAGGATATCTTACTGCGGGGCGGCTGTTTCAGTAGACTAAAGACTATTCAAAGAAAGGAGAAACGAAAGGACTTGCATTTCAGTAGCGCCTTTCACTACCACACAACGTCCCAAAGCGCTTCACAGCCAATGCAGTACTTTTGAAGTGTAGTCACTGTTGCAATGTAGGAAGGGGAACGAGTGTGATGCATCCAAGGAGGGAGAGAGAAAACAGGGAACTACAGACCAGTTAGCCTGACATCAGTCGTCGGGAAAATGCTGGAATCCATTATGAAGGAAGTGGTAACAGGGCACTTAGAAAATCACAATATGATTAGGCAGAGTCAACATGGTTCAATGAAAGGGAAATTGTGTTTGACAAATTTATTAGAGTTTTTTGAAGATGTAACTAGTAGGGTAGATAAAGGGGAACCAGTGGATGTAGTATATTTGGATTTTCAAAAGGCATTCAATAAGGTGTCACATAAAAAGTTGATACACAAGATAAGGGCTCATGGGGTTGGGGGTAATATATTAGCATGGTTAAAGGATTGGTTAATGGACAGAAAACAGAGAGTAGGGATAAACAGGTAATTTTCAGGTTGGCAGGCAGTAACTAGTGGGGTGCCACAAGGATCGGTGCTGGGGCCTCAGCTCTTTACAATCTATATTAATGACTTAGATGAAGGGACCGAGTTTAATGTTTGCTGACAATACAAAGCTAGGTGGGAAAGTAAGCTTAAAGGAGGACACAAAGAGTCTGCAAGTTTACATAGGGTAACGAAAGAAAGACTTGCATTTCTACAGCGCCTTTCACGACCACCGGACGTCTCAAAACTTTACAGCCAATGAAGTACTTTTTGAAGTGTAGTCACTGTTGTAATGTGGGAAATACGGCAGCCAATTTGCGCACAGCAAGCTCCCACAAACAGCAATGTGATAATGACCAGATCATCTGTTTTTGTTATGTTGGTTGAGGGATAAATATTGTCCAGGTCACCGGGGTGAACTCCCCTGCTCTTCTTCGAAATAGTGCCATGGGATCTTTTACGTCCACCTGAGAGGGCAGACGGGGCCTCGGTTTAACGCATCCTCCGAAAGACGGCACCTCTGACAGTGCAGCACTCCCTCAGCACTGCACTGGGAGCGTCAACCTAGCTTTATGCTCAAGTCCCTGGAGTGGGACTTGAACCAACAACCATTCTGACTGAGAGGCGAGTGTGCTGCCCACTGAGCCACAGCTGACACTCTGAGGGTAGATTTGACAGAGGTGTTTAAAATTATGAAGGGTTTTGAGAGAGTAAATAAGGAGAAACTGTTTCCAGTGGCAGGAGGGTCGGTAACCAGAGGACACAGATTTATGGTAATTGGCAAAAGAATCAGAGGGGAGATGAGGAGAATTCTATAGATGCAGCGAGTTGTGATGATCTGGAATGCGTTGCCTGAAAGGGCGGTGGAAGCAGATTCAATATTAACTTTCAACAGGGAATTGGATAAATACTTGAAGGGAAATAATTTGCAGGGCTGTGGGGTAAGAGCAGGGGGGAGTGGGACTAATTGGAGAGCTCGTTCAACAGGCACGATGGGCCTCTTGCTGTGTTGTAAGATTCTATGATTACTGTGGACTGCTATCGCTCGAGAACCTACGTTCATTCTAAAGTGAGGAGTCAAACAGTTATGGATTGCTGTTTAATTTTGAATGCACTTCCTATTTTCCAGCTTGTCTTCCACTCTCTGCTCACGATTCTCTTGATGGCTGAATATTTGCATTTGGACTCTGAACACAACCTCTCTATTCGGTCAGCTGTCTCAGCAGCAACGCTAGAAACTGATGCTCGGGTAACAATGATTCGATACAAATGCTTAACGAGACATGAATCTTGAACCAGCCTGGGCAACGGGCCAGTGTTGGAACAGAGCTTGGTAGAACAGTGACCCTTTTTTTTTATTCATTCACCAGCGTCGCTGGCAAGCCCAGCATTTATTGCCCATCCCTAATTGGTGGTGATGAGCCGCCTTATACAACCAAGTGTCTCGCTCAGCCATTATCAGAGGGCAGTTAAGAGGCAACCACATTGCTGTGGGTCTGGAGTCACATATCGGCCAGACCGGGTAAGGACGGCAGATTTCCTTCCCTAAAGGGCATTAGTGAACCAGATGGGTTTTTACGACAATCCGGCAGTTTCATGGTCCCCATTACTGAGACTAGCTTTTTATTCCAGATTTATTGAATTATTTGAATTTAAATTCCCCAGCTGCTGTGGTGGGATTTGAACTCACGTCTCCGGATCATTAGTCCGGGCCTCTGGATTACTGGTCCAGTAACATCACCACTAGGCTACCGTACCCCATTTGTGGACGCAGAACTGCCCGAGACTCGGGCATTTGCATTTTCAACATATAGGGGGTGATATCCACCTGTAGGGGTGGGGGTGATATCCACCTGTAGGGGGTGATATCCACCTGTAGGGGGTGATATCCACCTGTAGGGGTGGGGGTGATATCCACCTGTAGTGGTGGGGGTGATATCCACCTGTAGGGGTGGGGGTGATATCCACCTGTAGGGGTGGGGGTGATATCCACCTGTAGTGGTGGGGGCGATATCCACCTGTAGTGGTGGGGGTGATATCCACCTGTAGTGGTTAGGGTGATATCCACCTGTAGGGGGTGATATCCACCTGTAGGGGTGGGGGTGATATCCACCTGTAGGGGTGGGGGTGATATCCACCTGTAGTGGTGGGGGTGATATCCACCTGTAGGGGTGGGGGTGATATACACCTGTAGTGGTGGGGGTGATATCCACCTGTAGGGGTGGGGGTGATATCCACCTGTAGGGGTGGGGGTGATATCCACCTGTAGTGGTGGGGGTGATATCCACCTGTAGTGGTGGGGGTGATATCCACCTGTAGTGGTGGGGGTGATATCCACCTGTAGGGGTGAGGGCGATATCCACCTGTAGTGGTGGGGGTGATATCCACCTGTAGGGGTGAGGGCGATATCCACCTGTAGGGGTGGGGGTGATATCCACCTGTAGTGGTGGGGGTGATATCCACCTGTAGTGGTGGGGGTGATATCCACCTGTAGTGGTGGGGGTGATATCCACCTGTAGTGGTGAGGGTGATATCCACCTGTAGTGGTGGGGGTGATATCCACGTGTAGTGGTGAGGGTGATATCCACCTGTAGTGGTTAGGGTGATATCCACCTGTAGTGGTGGGGGTGATATCCACCTGTAGGGGTGGGGGCGATATCCACCTGTAGTGGTGGGGGTGATATCCACCTGTAGTGGTGGGGGTGATATCCACCTGTAGTGGTGGGGGTGATATCCACCTGTAGTGGTGGGGATGATATCCACCTGTAGGGGTGGGGGCGATATCCACCTGTAGTGGTGAGGGTGATATCCACCTGTAGTGGTGGGGGTGATATCCACCTGTAGTGGTGGGGGTGATATCCACCTGTAGTGGTGGGGGTGATATCCACCTGTAGGGGTGGGGGTGATATCCACCTGTAGTGGTGGGGGCGATATCCACCTGTAGGGGTGGGGGTGATATCCACCTGTAGTGGTGGGGGTGATATCCACCTGTAGTGGTGGGGGTGATATCCACCTGTAGGGGGTGATATCCACCTGTAGGGGTGGGGGTGATATCCACCTGTAGTGGTGGGGGTGATATCCACCTGTAGTGGTGGGGGCGATATCCACCTGTAGTGGTGGGGGTGATATCCACCTGTAGTGGTGGGGGTGATATCCACCTGTAGTGGTGGGGGTGATATCCACCTGTAGTGGCGGGGGCGATATCCACGTGTAGTGGTGGGGGTGATATCCACCTGTAGTCGTTAGGGTGATATCCACCTGTAGGGGTGGGGGCGATATCCACGTGTAGTGGTGAGGGTGATATCCACCTGTAGTGGTGGGGGTGATATCCACCTGTAGTGGTGGGGGTGATATCCACCCGTAGGGGGTGATATCCACCTGTAGGGGTGGGGGTGATATCCACCTGTAGTGGTGGGGGTGATATCCACCAGTAGTGGTGGGGGCGATATCCACCTGTAGTGGTGGGGGTGATATCCACCTGTAGTGGTGGGGGTGATATCCACCTGTAGTGGTGGGGGTGATATCCACCTGTAGTGGTGGGGGGCGATATCCACGTGTAGTGGTGGGGGTGATATCCACCTGTAGTGGTTAGGGTGATATCCACCTGTAGGGGTGGGGGCGATATCCACGTGTAGTGGTGAGGGTGATATCCACCTGTAGTGGTGGGGGTGATATCCACCTGTAGGGGTGGGGGCGATATCCACGTGTAGTGGTGAGGGTGATATCCACCTGTAGTGGTGGGGGTGATATCCACGTGTAGTGGTGAGGGTGATATCCACCTGTAGGGGTGGGGGCGATATCCACGTGTAGTGGTGAGGGTGATATCCACCTGTAGTGGTGGGGGTGATATCCACCTGTAGTGGTGAGGGTGATATCCACCTGTAGTGGTGGGGGTGATATCCACCTGTAGTGGTGGGGGTGATATCCACCTGTAGTGGTGGGGGTGATATCCACCTGTAGTGGTGGGGGGCGATATCCACGTGTAGTGGTGGGGGTGATATCCACCTGTAGTGGTTAGGGTGATATCCACCTGTAGGGGTGGGGGCGATATCCACGTGTAGTGGTAAGGGTGATATCCACCTGTAGTGGTGGGGGTGATATCCACCTGTAGGGGTGGGGGCGATATCCACGTGTAGTGGTGAGGGTGATATCCACCTGTAGTGGTGGGGGTGATATCCACGTGTAGTGGTGAGGGTGATATCCACCTGTAGGGGTGGGGGCGATATCCACGTGTAGTGGTGAGGGTGATATCCACCTGTAGTGGTGGGGGTGATATCCACCTGTAGTGGTGAGGGTGATATCCACCTGTAGGGGTGGGGGTGATATCCACCTGTAGTGGTGGGGGTGATATCCACCTGTAGTGGTGAGGGTGATATCCACCTATAGGGGTGGGGGTGATATCCACGTGTAGGGGTGGGGGTGATATCCACCTGTAGTGGTGGGGGTGATATCCACCTGTAGTGGTGGGGGTGATATCCACCTGTAGTGGTGGGGGTGATATCCACCTGTAGTGGTGGGGGTGATATCCACCTGTAGTGGTGGGGGCGATATCCACCTGTAGTGGTGGGGGCGATATCCACCTGTAGTGGTGGGGGTGTGAACCCGCCGGTAGCAGATCAGCCCGTTATAAACTCCGCCGGACTTTCCATTCCTTTGGCTTCAGCTGTGTGAACCGTGCGTTTTTTATCTGTTGAGCATTCCCATTTCACGCTCCCGTTAAGAAATAAAATCGGGAAGCTTCCTCCGATGGGGGCTCACCCGGGATGTTGAAGAGGTGACTAAAGTAGTGGACAGGGAAATGTCTAAGGCATTTGAGAAAGTCCCTCGTAAGAGACGGTGAGCTAAAGTTGAAGCTGATGGAATTGAAGGCAAATTATTGACCTGGTTAGGAAATTGGCTGAGCGGCCAGAGACAGAGAGTAGGGATAATGGGCCGGTACTCTAATTGGCACAATGTGACTAGTGGTGTCCCGCAGGGATCTGTGTTGGGGCCTCAACTATTCACAGTATTTATTAACGACTTAGATGATGGCATAGAAAGTCATATATCCAAATTTGCCGATGACACAAAGATAGGTGGCATTGTAGGCAGTGTAGATGGAAGCATAAAATTACCAGAGGATATTAATAGATTAAGTGAATGGGCAAAACTGTGGCAAATGGATTTCAATGTAGGCAAATGTGCGGTCATCCACTTTGGACCTAAAAAGGATAGAACAGGGTACTTTCTAAATGGTGAAAAGCTAAAAACAGTGGAGGTCCAAAGAGACTTGGGGGTCCAGGTACATCGATCATTAAAATGTCATGAACAGGTACAGAAAATAATTAAAAAGGCTAATGGAATTTATTAACTAGAGGACTAGAATACAAGGGGGTAGAAGTTATGCTGCAGCTATACAAAACCCTGGTTAGACCACACCTGGAGCACTGTGAGCAGTTCTGGGCACCACACCTTAGGAAGGATATATTGGCCTTGGAGGGAGCAGCGTAGGTTTACCAGAATGATACCCGGACTCCAGGGTTAAGTTACGAGGAGAGAGTACACAAATTAGGGTTGTATTCCCTGGAATTTGGAACATTAATTGGTGATTAGATTGAAGTTTTCAAGATATTAAGGGGAACAGATAGGGTAGATAGAGAGAAAACTATTTCGCTGGTTGGGGAGTCTAGGACTAGGGGGCATAGTCTAAAAATTAGAGCCAGACCTTTCAGGAGTGAAATTAGGAAACACTTGTACACACAAAGGGTGGTAGAAGTTTGGAACTCTCTTCTGCAAACGGCAATTGATGCTGGGTCAATTGTTAATTTTAAATCTGAGATTGGTAGATTTCTGTTAACCAAAGGTATTAAGGGATATGGGCCAAAGGCGGGTATATGGAGTTAGGTCGCAGATCAGCCATGATCTCATTGAATGGCGGAACAGGCTCGAGGGGCTCAATGGCCTCCTCCTGTTCCTATGTTCCCTACTCCTGATCACTGTGCAGTGTACGCTGGGTTCAAACAGGGTTGCCAAGTGAAGCCCCCTGTGGTTGAATGACCTGTTGACATACGCGGTGTGGGCTCCCCCATGAAGATTGGTCATTTAGGTGAGGTAATGAAGAGTGGAACCATACCAGGCCAATGAGTTAGCATCTTCCTCAGAGGGTGGGAAGCTAATCAAAGGAGTTAGCCGTGGCTCAGTGGGCAGCACCCTCGCATCTGAGTCAGAAGGTCGTGGGTTCAAGTCCCACTCCAGAGACTTGAGCACAAAAATCTAAGCTGACACTCCCAGTGCCGTGCCGAGGGAGTGCTGCACTGTCAGAGGTGCCGTCGTTCGGATGAGGCATTAAATCGAAGCCCCGTTTGCTCTCAGGTGGACGTAAAAGATCCGATGGCACTCTTTCGAAGAAGAGCAGTGGAGTTGTCTCTGCCAATGATTATTCCTCAACCAACCTCACTTCAAAACAATGCTGCTTGTGGGATCTTACTGTGCGCAAGTGTGGCTGCCACAACAACAGTGACTACACTTCAAAAAGTACTTCATTGGCTGTAAAGGGCTTTAGGACATCCTGAGGTCATGAAATACAGAGGTCCTATCTAAATGCAAATTCTTTCAAAGGGGGAAAATGAAAAAAAAATCCTATTTTCAGAGACGCAAAGGGCTTTTGGGTGGTGGAAGAGCTCTCCTGCGATGTGTGTTCCTAACAGGGTGCCGACAGTGATATACTGAACTGCCAGGCACTTAGCTTCCACACAGAGCTCCGCAGAATGGTTCCAGAAGTAATATTTATGGCTGTCATCCGTCCCATTTTACACAAGGCAGCGGTGAGGGGTTGAAACCACGACAGAATAAAGAGCAACCCTCAGTCATCAAGTCCCCAGGATGACGATGGGCCGCTCACTCCAGGCACTTGTCACCCCCCCTCCCCCCCCACCGTGTCGCGTTGCGTTCAGACCTGCAAAGCAAAGCTGCTCTTCTGCATCACCGTGAAAGACCCGACGCAGAAGATCTTCCGCGCTGCTCACGGGCCGACCCTGAACCACGTCCGCACAAACCGTGGCAGATGCGGATACTTGGGCGCGCAAAGGGAAAGTTAAAAACTCTCCAGCGTGCGTCTGTGATAGCCCAGAACAGACCACGGAACATACAGCGACACACGCCTGGCGCGATTATCTGGCTCAGCCACCTCAATGTAGAATTACAGTTGTTGCTCTACATCCACATCTACGTCAACCAGACGAAAATAATGATAAGCGATCGTCGGGCTAATAGTGCTGGGTGGCGAAGGGTTAAAAGTGTACGAGGGTCAGTTGTACCCGTATCATGAGCCGGGAGCGGTGTCGCAGCCCGCCTCCCCGTTCACCTGTGAACTCGTGTGTGAGTGTGTGTGAGTGAGTGTGAGTGTGAGTGAGTGTGAGAGAGTGTGTGTGTGTGTGTGTGAGTGTGTGTGTGTGAGTGAGTGTGTGAGTGTGAGTGTGTGAGTGTGAGTGTGAGTGAGTGTGTGTGTGTGAGTGAGTGTGTGTGTGAGTGAGTGTGTGAGTGTGTGAGTGTGTGAGTGAGTGAGTGAGTGTGTGAGTGAGTGTGAGTGTGAGTGTGAGTGTGTGAGTGTGTGTGTGTGAGTGAGTGTGTGAGTGAGTGTGTGAGTGTGAGTGTGAGTGTGTGAGTGTGAGTGTGTGTGTGAGTGTGTGAGTGTGTGTGAGTGTGTGAGTGTGTGTGAGTGTGAGTGAGTGTGTGTGAGTGTGAGTGTGTGAGTGTGAGTGAGTGTGTGTGTGAGTGTGTGTGAGTGTGTGTGTGTGAGTGTGTGTGTGTGTGTGTGTGTGATTGAGTGTGTGAGTGTGTCTCTGGGCCCCGCATTGAGCCAGCTGGACTCTGTGCCTGAGATCGGTCAATGTGAGGCTGGAAAGATGCTGACGTTATTGATCTTTTCCTTGAGGAGCAGCCTGCTGGGGCAGGTACTACACTTGTTAGAGAGGGTTGTACAGGCACGGTATAGATTATACGACAAGTCCTCACTGTCTTCAATCACAATCCAGTCACAGATAATCAGGGCTAATGGACCTGTGGAGTATTTATTTCAGGATATTTTGGTCGCAGCATCGGACGGCTGACATTGATTAATCCTATTCTCACATTCCAATTGTTCTGTTGTTCCATGCAATGTAAAACGCTTCCAAATTTAGTGCAACTTTCACCGGATCCATCAAAATCGGATTCACTTGTACGAAATGCTTACATTACAACAGTTAAACATTCACCCCATCCACCACCTTAAACATTCACCACCGGTGCACCGTGGTTGCAGTGTGTACCATCTACAAGATGCACTGCAGCAACTCGCCAAGGCTTCTTCGGCAGCACCTCCCAAACCCGCAACCTCTTCCACCTAGAAGGACAAGGGCAGCAGACGCATGGGAACACCACCACCTCCAAGTTCCCCTCCAAGTCACACACCATCCTGACTTGGAAATATATCGGCCGTTCCTTCATCGTCGCTAGGTCAAAATCCTGGAACTCCCTCCCTAACAGCACTGTGGGAGCACCTTCACCACACGGACTGCAGCGGTTCAAGGCGGCGGCTCACCACCAAAGGCAATTAGGTATGGGCAATAAATGCCGACCTTGCCAGCGACGCCCACATCCCAGGAATGAATAAAACAGTGACCCTCAACCAACATCACTAAAAACAGATGATCTGGCCATTATCACATTGCTGTTTGTGGGAGCTTGCTGTGCGCAAATTGGCTGCCGTGTTTCCTACATTACAACAGTGACTACACTTCAAAAAAGTACTTCATTGGCTGTGAAGTGCTTGGTCCTCCCCTGCCCAGGCCTTCCCTCTCCCTCCCCAATGTCTGAGAATCACACCCCCACCGCCCGCCCGCCCGCCCGTTAAAATGGGCCCCACAGTATCAGACGGGGAGGAGAAGGTGTTGACTGGTGTTCCGCACAGTAACCATTGGGTCCCTCCAGCTTCTAATCTACATTAACAACAACAACTTGTATTTGTACAGCGCCTTATCAAACAAAAATTGACACCGAGCCACGTAAAGAGATATTCGGACAGGTGACCAAAAGCTGGGTCAAAGAGATAGGTTTTAAGTTGCGTTTTAAAGGAGGAGAGAGGTGGAGAGGATTAGGGAGTGAATTCCAGAGCTCAGGGCCCAGACAGCTGAAGGCACGGCCGCCAATGGTGGGGCGAAGGAAATCGGGGGATGCACAAGAGGCCAGAATTGGAGGAGCGCAGAGATCTCGGGGGGGGGTCGTAGGGCTGGAGGAGGATGTTACAAAGATAGGGAGGGGCCGGAGTCCAGGGAGGTGATTTGAAAACGAGGATGAGAATTTTAAAATCGAGGCGTTGCTTAACTGGGAGCCAATGTAGGTCAGCGAGCACAGGGGTGATGGGTGAGCGGGACTCGGTGCGAGTTAGGACATGGGCAGCTGAGTTCTGGACGAGCTGAATAACGACCTGGATATCGAAATGTAAGACAGAGGAAGCAGCAACAAAATTTCCGGAAGGATTTCGATCAGTTATGGAGCTGGGCAGAAAACTGGCAAATTAAATTTAGCACTGATAAAAGTAAAGTATCACCCGTTGGGTTTAAAATTGCTTTTCGCAGGGACTCAAGAAGAGAAATCAATTATTGCAGGGTGACTTAGAAGGGATGTGGGACTAATAGACTTACCACATCCCAGGAATGAATAAAACAGTGACCCTCAACCAACATCACTAAAACAGATTATCTGGTCATTACCACATTGCTGTTTGTGGGAGCTTGCTGTGCGCAAATTGGCTACTGCATTTCTACATCACAACAGTGACTACACTTCAAAAAGTACTTCATTGGCTGTGAAGTGCTTGGTCCTCCCCTGCCCACGTCTTCCCTCTCCCTCCCCAATGTCTGAGAATCACACCCCCACCGCCCGGAAAAGTGGAAATGTGGAAAAGTGATTTATAAAAGATCTGAAAGAGCTCTGGAATCTACTGATGCACAGGCCTCAATCAGTCTGCTGTGTCCAGTGCCAGTCGTGGCTCAGTCGGAAGGTTGTGGGTTCAAATCCCACTTCCGACACTTGACTTTAAAAATCTAGGCTGAGGCTCCAGTGCAGTGCTGAGGGAGTGCTGCACTGTCGGAGGTGCCGTCTTTCAAATGAGACGTTAAACCGAGGCCTCGTCTGCTCTCTCAGGTGGATGTAAAAGGTCCCACGGCCTCTATTTCAGAGAAGAGCAGGGGAGTTATCGCCGGTGTCCTGGGGTCAATACTTAACCCTCAACCAACATCACTCAAAACAGATGATCTGGTCATCATCACAGTGCTGTTTGTGGGAGCTTGCTGTGCTCAAATTGGCTGCCGCGTTTCCCACATTACAACAGTGACCACACTTGAAAAGTACTTCATTGGCTGTAAAGCGCTTTGGGACGTCTGGAGTTCATGAAAGGTGCTGGAGAAAGGCAAGTCTTTCCTTTCGTTCTCTTCTTTGGTCTCCTCACGTAGTGGGTGATATGGAGGGTTGGGAAAGGGTGCAGAGGAGGGCCGCTAGATTAATTCGCACCTTGAAACATCTCAGTTACCAAGATAGGCTAAAAGAGCTCGGACGCTACACTTTCGAGAAGCGTCGAGTTGGGGGCGATTATATTGAGGTTCATAAGATGATGAAGGGAATAGATTGTGTTTGTGAAGACAGTTTATTTCAATTAAATAGGTTAGGCAGGACCAGGGGTCACAATCTCAATACGATAGCAAAATACTGCGGATGCTGGAAAATTGAAACGACAACAGAAAACGCTGGAAAAACTCAGCAGGCCAGGCAACATCCGTGGAGAGAGAAAGAGAGTTAACGTTTCAGGTTCCAATTTGCACACAGCAAGCCCCCACAAACAGCAATGTGATAATGACCAAGGGTTTCGACCTGAAACGTTAACTCTGTTTCTCTCTCCACGGATGTTGCCTGGCCTGCTGAGTTTTTCCAGCGTTTTCTGTTTTTACCTCCCTCCATATGTTAGCAGTGATGGTTAGCAGCAACTGATCAACACTAGAAGATAAATCCAGGAAGTTCTTTCGATCACAATCTCAAGTTGTATGAGGCCAGATCTGGGTTCGATGTCGGGAGGTGGTTCTTCTCCCAGAGAATAGTGGGCCTCTGGAACAAGCTGCCGTCTCGTGCGGTGGATGCTGATTCGCTGGATTCCTTTAAGCGAGAGCTGGACCTGTTTCTGGCCGGGCCGGAGATCACCTCGTACAAGAGGCCGGTACTGTGTAACATTGATCGGGGCCGGAGTGATCTCCTGGACTAGCTTCGATCACCTAAGGGGGGGGTCGGAGAGGAATTTCCCAGATATTTTTCCCAAATTGGCCTGGGTTTTTAATCTGTTTTTTTCACCTCTCCCAGCAGATCACACGGTTTCGGGTCGGGTGGGTGGGTTTTTTATATATTTTGTGATACACAAGGTATTGAAGTTGTGTGGGACAGGCTGGGTGGACCAGGGGGGTCTTCTCCTCTCTGCCATTGCTTGTATGGTCATAAAGCTGGAAGAGAGAGACCGAGAAGGCCCAGAACCAACGGCCCAGGAATCTCTGCTGCTGACCACAGGAGGGAGTATCTGGGGTTGGGGGACGTTCCCTCATCTCCATATCTATGGCGTGTGCACTATAGATGCATCACAGGCTCCCGCTGGATTGGGAGGGCTCGGAGGGGTGGGTTACGCAGCACTG